>OOIN01000012.1:600000-1134607 GCA_900323505.1 Ustilago trichophora | reverse complement strand
CCTAACCCTAACCCTAACCCTAACCTAACCTAACCCTAACCCTAACCCTAACCCTAACCCTAACCCTAACCCTAACCCTAACCCTAACCCTAACCCTAACCCTAACCCTAACCCTAACCCTAACCCTAACCCTAACCCCCTAACCCTAACCCTAACCCTAACCCTAACCCTAACCCTAACCCTAACCCTAACCCTGTCAGTCAGTCAGCGCAGAGTCAAATTGTGTGCGGTGCAATGAGAGTCCGTCTACTCATACCCAGACGCGTCACGCTCCTTGCTCCAAGGACACATTGCGCTCTCAATTTTGAGGCCAGCATTCTGATCAGAATTTTTGGCAGGCATGATTTTTGACATTGTCTGTCAATGTTTGTATTTGAGTTTTGTCCGTCTGCTGCAGTCCATGGGTACACATTGGTTGCCGTCACACACCTGACTGCTGTGTGTGCTTGCAGCAGGAATCACTTCCTCAATCACGTCTGCCAGTCAGTCACGTCTGTCACGTCACCAAGCTTGTCAGTCAGTCAGTCATGTCCGTCACTCATCCTGTCTGCCAGTCAGTGAAGTGACAGACAGCTCAGTGAGTCTGCTGGAGGAGTGGGCCGCTCAGCCAAAAAGTTGGATTGGTCTGTCAGGCACTAGAGCAGTGTGGGTGAGCGTGTCTGTCACGCTAGCAATTTCCCTGAATTTTGACGCGTCCGTCACCCACCTGTCCGCTGCCCAGCCAAGGAAAAAGAATTTTCCGTTGCGGCACTGCACCAGTGTTTTTTGACGCGTCCCTCAGGCTGACGGGGCGCGGTCAGGTTGGCCATTTTGGCGGGACGGACTGGTGCTTCTCCCGCGGCTGGCGCACCACGGCCTAGGGCTAGGTGAGACGGTCACGAGCCACGGCTGGAGGGCAGCGGAAGTCGAGTCCAAAGAGAGAGGCAAGATGTTATACGTCGCGCCAGGCAGCGACGTTGAGGCGTAGAGGGGCGTCGGCGTTGGAGTAGAGGGCTGCCTTTGTGGTGGCAGCCCTGTCGGCGGCCAACTTGTCGACATAACGCCGGAAGCAGTCGCTTTGCCAGCGACCGAGGCCACGGATGGTGTCAGCGTCCACGCCATTAGAGGCTGCCCACGTCGCTGCGCCCCTGCGGAAGGAGTGGCCTGAGTATAGCGCCGGAGGGATGCTGCAGGCCTGGAGACAGCGGCAGAGCATGGCGACGAAAGATGCACAGGTGAAGGGCTGGCCGCCGTCCAGCATGAAGAGTGGCTGCTGCGGCTCTCTGTGGTAGCAGATGACACGGAGAGCTGAGACTGCGCACGTACTGAGGTTGACGGCTGGCGCTGTGAGCGTAGCGCCTTGCCGGAAGGGGTCCGTCTTGCTGGCTTGCAGAGTGACCGTGACATGCGAGTGATCCTGCGCAAAGGAGACGGCGGCGACGGTGAGCACGTTGGGGCCTTCCGCTTCCCAAGTGAGCTCGCCTGAGCGGAGGAAGCAGGCAAAGGCGAGGCAGAAGGCTGCTCTGAACATGCGCCTGTCGTGCCTGGACGGGCAGGTTGTGTAGAGGGCACGCACAAGCTGTCGCAGGAGGGGGAGAGTGATGGGCAGCTTGGCGACGGGGAGAGGAGCACCAACGAGTCGCTTGAAGCCTCGTACCGTTCGCTTGAGTCGTTCGTCGGCAAAGGCCATAGTTGAGAGGCCAAGGTCAACGTGGATTGACTTGAGCGCTGAGAGGCCGCTCTTGAGCGTGTTGTACGATTTGCCAGCCGTGTGGTGGTGCGCAACCCATTCGATGAGCAGAGTTGGCGAGGCTGGGAAGGGGTTGGCGGTGAGGCTGGTGGCAAAGAGGGTGAAATCAGCGCCAATCGCTGAAGAACGCGCCCGTGTGCTGGGGGCAAGGCCGTTCCAGAGGAGGGTGGCAGCTGAGAGCGAGAGGCCAGAGGCTCGGGTGAAGGTCGCTGGCGGTTGAAGTGCAGCAAGTCGAAGGCGTGTGGGAACTGCTGCTGGACCAGGGCAAAACGTCGACGAGAAAGAGCGTCAGCAAGAACATTCGCCTCAGACGAGACGCGGACGGGGACGAGATCAATGTGCTGTTGCAAGCATAAGGAGAAGATCTCTCTGAAGAGCACCTGGGTTTGCGGATCGCGTATGGAGCCTTTACGAAGCCTGTACTCGACATTCTCGTTGTCGACATGAACGACAACACGTCGAGGGCCAGTCCAGCGAGGAGAGAAAAGGCGCAGAGCCTCCAGGACGGCGAGTGCTTCCAAGAAGCGGATGTCCTTCTGACGGTGGCGCCGAGAGAGCTCTCTAGAGAAGACGGCATAAGGAGCCTCCATGCTACCCCAATGTCCACCGATGCAACGCTTGGAAGCGTCGGTCCAGATGTGCTCAATAATGAGCGGGGAAGGCTGCAATAGGGAGATGCCGTCCAAGGAGTTGAGGGTGTGGATCCACCAAGAGAGCTCCGTACGGGTTGCTTTGCTAATGCGACGGCCATAAGGCGCTTTGTAATGGGCCTTGACCGCGTCATAGAGACGTTGCAGGAAGGCTCGACCGTGAGGAGCCACTCACGTCACGAACTGCAGATGGCCTGCTACCTGCTGGAGTTCAAGTAAGGAGGCCCGGTCTCGTTCTACGATGCGGGAACACAGCTGTATAATGCGGTGTCGATGCTGTTGGGTGATAGAAGCGGTCTGGGCAACCGGGTCCAGCTCGATTCCTAGGATTTTGAGTTTTGTGGTATTCCAGACCGTCTTCCTGTGGCTGAGCCTAAATCCAAGCGCCGCTGTTGCCAAGCTAAGCACTTGGATGGGGGTGGTGGTCTTGACAGAGGCGTCGGAGGCACCAAAGAAATCGTCGAGGTAGTGTGACACGTCGGAATGCGAGGTCAACGACGGTGACACTGCTTGCAGGGCAAAGGTGGTCAGCCAGTGCAAGAACTCGGCGAAGAGGTTGAACAAGAAGGGCAATGACCGCCCTCCAAAGGCGAGTGCGCACTCTTGATAAAACCGACCGTCAAAGTGGATGCCCATGAGTCTGGCATCAGACTCAGCCAGGATGATGTGTCGAAAGGCGTCCTCCAAATCTGCCTTCCAGAGAGAGGCACTAGGGTGCTCCCGGATGAACTCCATGATTGTGTCGAGATTTTCGTAATGGATTGAGACAAAAGAGGAGTGGATACCATCGTTGACTGATGGCAAGCGTTTCCCTGGCTGGCGGGGATGGGAGAGATGGTAGATCGTGCGCCTCTTCTCTGAGTGGGGCTTGGGCACGACGCCTACCGGTGAGCAGACAAGCTGGGCGATGGCTGGGTCAGCGACGGGGCGGAGGCGACCTTCTTGCAGCCGAACATCGATCTCACGACGAAGGTGGTGGAGGTCCTCGTTGTCCATAGGCAGGTTAGTGACGTCAAGCCTTGTGCTATGGCGTAGAGGACCGTCGTAACCGAGCTTGATACCGTGTTGGAGAGCGCCGCGCAATTGTGTGGCGAGGGCTGGGTCGGGGTAGAGCTCGAGAAACGGATGCCAGAGGTGTGGCAGGAGGGAGCCGATGGTAGCAGGCACATCAGCAGAGTGGAAGATAGGCTGCGCACACGAGGTGTTGGGCCTCGGCGGCGGTGGTTGGTGGCCTGTGATCAACGAGAGGAGTGTCGAAGCAGCGAGGTCAGGCGGCAAGTCGACGATGCCGTCGACGAGAGAGTCCAGCAGTGGACTTGAACCAGGCGCCGAGGAGCGCTCAGACCCGGGTGGTGCAGTTGTGTGCTGACCAGGCGAAGAAGGTGCAATTGTAGGCCGACCAGGCGAAGTTGAAGGTGCGATGAGGAGTCCCGACCTAGGTGGTGCCTGCGGAGGCAGAACGAGTGGAGGAGGTGCGATTGAGTGCTGACCAGGCGAAGATGACGGTGCTGAGGAACGCCCAGACTCGGGTGGTGAGTTGTAAAGCCGACCAGGCAGGGAAGAAGGTGTAGAGATGGTCTCTGGCCTTGACGACGCTGTGCTTGACACAGGTTGAGGGCGGTGCGGGCCGCCAAAGTGAGGAAGACTCCCCATTAGTTCGCCTTCTTGAGTGGCTGGTTGGTGGCTGACTTGCCCACCAAGGAGGGGCACTGCGTCATTGGGTGCTTCTGCTGGCAGTGCAGGCAAGCGTGATGACGACTGCAGCCTGGACATGGTTGACCAGCGTTGAACCTTCTGCAGGGATCGAAGGACCCAGCCACGGCGATGCTCTTATTGAGTCGGTTGGGGGCACGTGCAGCTGGTTGTTGTCGAGCACCAGTGTTGCTCGACTCGCCTCGGATGGTCGGCTGAAGGGGGGCCTTTAGGAAGGGAAATAGAACACGACTGCTGATTTGAGGATCGTAAGAAGACCACGCCTGAACAGCGCCGGTGCCAAAACACTGGCGGCAGATGGCAAGATGATAGTCGGCCACGGCTCGCCAGGTGTAGAGATGGTCGCACTCAATGAGGTGCTCGAGATAGGCGAGCAGAGCCTCGTTGAGTGCGGTGTCGCCTGTGTGGTGAACTCGAATGGCTGTATAAACCAGCCAGACTTGGGCAAGGGCAGCAATGTTTGGAATCGCTTTGACGAAATTAGAGGTGCGAGTATCGGTTGTCTCCTGTACCAGGGAGAGAAGACCGCCAGAGCCGAGTGTGAAGCCTTGTTCTTGCGTCGGCTCTTTGGAGACGCGCGATTCCGGGTTGCAAAGTTTGACCAGCTGCTTGGGTCGAAGCTGGTTGCGTTCGACAAGTGAGACGACGTTGGCAGGGACCCAGGCGAAGCAACGAGAGATAGAAAGGAACGGCAACTCACCGACTGTGTCAGGCTGACCAGCAGAGGTGAGTGCCGGCGCTGCTGCCGACTGAGCCTGAGGGAGGGGGGATAGCGCTTGCGAAGAGATTGGCAGGGCAGAAGGGGGGACCGGCGCCGGGGAAGGGGGCTGAGAGACCCGGGAGGCTTGAAAAGCGCTAAGGAGCGACGAAAGCTGGGAGCTGAGATGGTCGAAGCGCCGCTCGACCTGTTGCTCGAGGGCTGCGACTGAGGAGGCAGAGGCAAAATTGCCTATGTTGCCAGTCGAGTGCGCCATGTGAGCCGAAAGAGGGGAGGAGGAGTGCCTCGATGAGCCGCAGCTGCGGTTAGTGGATGGAGGGCTCGAGAGGTTGCTGGGCGTGGTTAGATGTGAGCCACGACGCAGAAGAGCCCGACAGTCGGAGCAGGTCTGCACTTGACCACCGCGGGCGCCGATGAAGGAGGAGGTTGGAAGCGAAGACTTGCACCGCCGGCAAGTCTTGTGCTTCGACATAGGGGTCTGGAGAGCGAGATCGTGACAGCGGGCCAAGCCAGTCAGGTCAGGATCGCAGAGGGAAAGATTGGGTGACGGCAGCAAGCCAGCACGTCAAAACAAAGGAAAAAAAGGGGAACTGCTTGAACTCTCAAGATGCTGCACGCCCGCAGCAACAGCCCTACGAAGGCCTTCCGGTGGTCAGACCGGGGAGTTGTTACTCTGCCGAGAGGGTCAGAGCCTTGTCGAGCCTGAGGCGGAGAAATGCTCTCCTCTCCTGGGCTGTTCTCGCCAGGGCGTGCACCTAAACGAGGATGTCTTTAACATCCCTGGATGAAAGGAGACGGTCACTGCCAGGCTTAACTGGACAACGAGTGACGGCTGCTTCGCAAGCAGGGTGAGTCTCGCGCGAGCGCTGAGAAGTCTTTTACGTCCTGGACCAAGGGGACGGCCTGTGTTGCGTGTCGCAAGTGTACTCAGCCGAGTTCACCTGGCAAGCAAGGGACAGACAGCTGCAGGCGCAGCAGAGAGAGCCACGGACTGGCAGGAGATGGCGAGAGCCAGAATGCGCTCGAGCCGTGAGGCGAGCAGAGACGAAGAGATCATGGTGAGCCGAGGGCGCTAGGTAGGCGGGCCGGTTGGTGGATCTGAGTAGCCCGTGGTGGTGGACGCGGCTGAAGAGCCAGTACAGAACGAGAGTCAGGTGAGAATTTGCACACAAGCGTTGACGGTGGAGGCTTTGGCACCGCAAGTCTTGGCGTCCTCGTGGATGTTGATGTGCTTCTTGGATGAGGCGTTGGGCAGACCGTCTTTTTGCGGAACCAACCTTGAGTGTGCGAGAGTGTTGTCGAGATCCTGAAGGCAGGAGACGGAGGAAATTGAGACGAACTGGAAGGCGGGGATGCGCTCCAGCTTGGGTGGCGAGCAAACGAGAGACTGCGCCGTAGACTTGTGTCAACCGTTTGGATTGCGAGTCCAATTGGAAAAAAGGGGGGGGAAATGCCGAGAAATTGTGGCAAGGGTATAAGGCCGGCCGCCAAAGACAAAACTGTTGGGGAGAGGTCGTAAGACCGTCAAAGAAACGTGATGATGTCGAAACGCTTTGCGCGATCGGCAGAGCAAGCGAGAGGCTGCCGGCAGGCTTGTGTCGACCGATTGAAATGCAAATCCGAAAAGAAAATGGCTGAAAATGTCGCAAATTTGTGAAAGAACGGCGTATGACCGGCCGCCAGGAGAAAAACGGCGGGGAAGAGGTCGTACGCCACTGGAAAGAAAGTGTGATGATGCCGAGCGCTCTTGTTGCGGTCGGCAGTGTCGAGGATGAAGTGTAAGAGAAAAACACTGCCTTGCGAGGCCAGTGTTATGATGATGATGATGGAGAAGAGAGAGAAGAGAAACAAGAGAGAGAGAGAGACGAGTGCGCGCACTCGACTGAGCGCATGTACACGAGCTTTGCCGAAAGCCGGTGTTTTTGCACTCGACTGAGCGCGTGTGCACGTGCTTTACCGAAAGCCGGAATATTCTGTGTGGCTGAGACACTCGGCCGACACGACACATTGAAACAAGCGAATTACATTCGCTACTCCAAAAACCGCAACAAAAACAAGTAACAAAAAAACCGCGACTCGGGACAACGGGTGTGCCAGACCACGCCAACAAGATGCACGTTGCGACGGCAAGCCTACCGTGAGACACTTGGGACTTGAACCCAGCTGAAGCCACTGAAGGCAAACACGTTCGAGATCTGGGCTCGCCGGCCGCAGAACCACTCACTCGGGAGTGCTCCCTGTGTGTCAAGCAGGGGACGTGTGTCTCAGCCAGGACGTGCACCTGCCAACCAGAGATGTCTTTAACGTCCAGGGATCAAATCCAGACGGTCGTTCTGCAAGCGCACGGGCAAGCAGGTACGACAGCCGTGTGCACGGCGAGGGGGAAGCAGGGAAAGAGAGACGGCGTGCAAGCAGAGGCCAAGATGAGGTTGAACTGCCAAATGGCAGCAGAGAGGGTCAAAGACCGACAAGGGAAGGCCGTGTCGAAGTAGAGGCGGCGTGCTATCGGTATGGTGACGGTTGGAGGTGTTGACGGATGCGCGGATGCGCAAAGTTGTGTTGGGCGGTGGAGGGAATGTCGAGGAGAGAACCAAAGACCCGGAGACGAGGTTGGAGTGATCGGAAGGAAAAGAGAAGGGCCAGGACCGGTGATGAGGGAGAAACCGTTCCACGAGCTAATGTCGACCGTATTGCGCACAAAAACCGGGCTGGAAACGATTGGGAAAGTGGGAGAATTGTCGAAAACCGTGTCGGATGCGTTGTACGGGTTGAAAGGACCGTAAGCGATCGTGAGGCCGTGAAGAAAGGCAGCGCTTGTGCTGTGAGGTATGTGTGTGCTGGAGGGAGCTTGTCAAAGCCAGCAATGTTGGAAGAAAATGAAAAAAAACACTGCCTTGCGAGGCCAGTGTTTGGATGATGATGATAGAGAAGAAGAGAGAGAGAGAAGAGAGTGTGTGTTGACGAGTGTGCGCGCGCTCAGTCAAGCGTGCACGCTCGTCCGCCGAATGCCGAGATTTTGTGAGACTGAGCTACCCGGCCGACACGACGCATTGAAACAAGCGAATTATATCCGCTACTCCAGCCTGTTACAGCGTCTTAATGTGTTCACTGAGGTAGGAAATATGCTGTACGCCCTGTTCTCATACAGATCATTGTCTGTGCACCACATCGTGGAGGCACGGAAGTAACGTGATTCATGCATTAGTCACGCATCTGTCCGAGGCTCACCGATACCTGAGCAAACCGGGCAGATCGGCTGGATCGACAATTTGTCTCAAGTTCGCTTGCGTGTCATGCCACAAGCAGGTAAAGCTCGTTGCGACTCAGCAAATTCTTTCACTCCCATCCATCATCATCCTTTCAACACATGCGACTCATCATTCCTACCATTTCTGCCTTTGCTTAACAAAAGTCATTTATCCTAGCTCGTTACAGCGCCCAATCCTCGAATCATCCGCCGCACCGACAGCCATTGAAAGGTGCAGATATTATGCTTGCTTTGAGGTTTCTGTCAGAGATCCATTGGCTCCCCGTCGTAATCGCTTTCGCCGTCGGCTGGAGGTCCGGACCAAGATGACCAGGGCAACGAGGATGGCGGAGGCCCATCGCTGACATGTGATTGAGACTCGGGATGCGCTTCCGAATTCCACATGATCGAAGGAATCTTGTTGTCCTCTTCGTACGAAGGTGTGTCTGTCACGGTCTTGAAGAGTGCCGTCAACTTAGCCCGAATGCCCAGGACATCAAAGCATGGGTACACCTGCGGATCTTTGATGCCCCGAATCCAAAGACGTAGGAATGTATGACTGCCATCCCTTTGCGTTACCAAGTCAGCTCGTGGCTGAAGATTTCTGCCATCGGAGAAAGCCTGTTCTGTGCCCAGATCAGCAATCACGGTAACAAGACTGGCACGCGTAAGCGGCTGTCTCAAAGGCGTGCTGCTATCAGCGGCATCCATCTGGGCATGCAAATCGGCATCGCATGCTGCGAGCAGCAAGGTCGGTCCACTCCTGGCTTGGTCAGAAGCCTCTGCACGGCTCATAGCCTGGTCTCTGTATTTAGCCTCCCATGCAATGTAGGTCATTTGTCGAGCGACCTGGCGCTCGTCGATTGCGTCAACCTCATCAGCCTGCAAGTGGCTCTGATCAGGCGCTCGGAACTTTTGCGAGAGTCGACCTACAAAGATCGGAATGATACCGTCGACACCCGGTTGGCCGTGAGCCATCTGAATAGCAACGCCGCGCTTCCAACAGTACCACAGATAGTCGGGCGAGATGCAGCTGATCCCATGGGGGAGTGTGTCAAAGTGGGTGAAGTTGAGCCATGCGCCCACATCCTCGTCGCTATTGCTGTTGCCATCGGTGTTACGGTTATAAGCGCTAATATTTGGTTGGCTGGAACGGAAAAGCCGATTGCGGACCTGTTGGCAAACGGCATGGATGGCATCGTTAATTACAGAGCTGCCTTGTTGGTCAAGTGTTGCAAGTTGTTTCAAGAAAGATTGCAATAGTACTGGCCGAGCAACAACGGAAGCGGGACCAGATTTCTCGCTTTGCAACAGAGGAAGTTTGACTGCATCCCAGGCAGCCATGAGGGCGAAACGTGCCATAAATTCGCCATGCGTCCCTCTAAGAAGGTCTGCGCCCAGCGTGGGAAGGCACTGCGTGGTGAAAGTGTCGATGATCTTGGCGTAAGCCGGCATGGGGTCGGATTCGCCGTCTCTGCTCGGAGCGGCGAGCATGATGTTTGCAGCGCCGACGGCCAGCACAGGTTCTGACGGCGTGACGATGGCCAAACTAGTATGTTGAATGACTTGGTGGAGAATGCGCATATGTCGATCAATGGATCGGGTAATCAGCGACTTTTGCTCGCCAAAGAGGGCCGAGTCGCCATGATGGGTTGGGACAAGCCGCAGCGCCAGTCGCGAGGCCAAAAGATTGTAGCACAGCACAGCATCATTGGCGTTAAATTCTTTTGCGCCAAGCAGCTTGAACTCGGCCACCTCCCAGAATGTTTCCAGCGGCAGCGAACCCCACAGAGGACGACCGTAGCTTCGCAAGTGCCGTACATTGGAAACGTCATTGGGGCTATCCAGCCTAGGCCGATCGCTTCGCAGAACGTCAAATCCCAGTCCGATGAAAACGGGCAAGGGCTGCTTTTCTGGTGCCCGCGCTGAGGCTTGAAGATCCTGGGGTTCGATAAGTTGAGCTGCGCCTGTGTTGGTACTGAGAAGGAGCAGCCAGAAGGTGACGTTGTCCTGCTTCTTCTCGAGTTGCAGCATGTGGTGCCAGGCTCGACGAAGGCTGTTAAGTTGATGATCGTCTGCACTGCGGCCAGACTTGGGCACAATGAGGTCGACGCATTCATCAAATGCAACGAAGACGGGGGGGCGTTCGATACCAAGAGATTGATATTCGACTTTGTGATGGTCCCATAGCCAGTCTCGAACCGGGCCGAGTTGATGGCTAAGGTCAGACACGGCGGTATCAAGGCAAGCGCTGAAGACGCACGTTTGGCCAGTAGATGAAGATGTCGTTGTAGTCTGGACTAATTTGAGGCGGGCAGCGACAAGCACTGTGTTGAAAAAGGGTTGGCGTTGACTGCAGCCTGGACCACCAAAGTCATTGAGTTGGACGAGGAAGAGGTACTTGTCCTGAGCTGTGGTGTATTCATTGAGTTTCGAGCTAAGGGTCTCGAACCAGGCACCAATAAAGGCAGCCACCTGAAGATCACAAGAAGCCGTAGTGCCTGAGGTGGCATCGCGAAAGAATTCAAATAGGTTTTGCTCTGCGAGAGGGAAGCCGTTCTTAACGCTGGAACGCTGATGAGGCGCTTTGCGACGTACACAGACGTAGAGAAGAGGAGCTCTTTTGGCAAGCTCGAGAACCAAGCGTGTCTTGCCAGTGCCGCTTGACTGTACGATCGAGGTGCCCTTCAAGTACGAGTCAAAGACAGGCACACCCTCGACCGACTTGGTAAAATGTCTGTGCACATTGTTGACGAATCGAAGGAAACGAGCCGGCGCATCGCCTCGATAGGTTCTCTGAAGTTGTTGAGCAAAGTGGCGCTCGAGTTCTGGATTGTCCTCGGATCGATCTGGACTTGAGTTAGAGGCTGGGAGACAAAGAATGAGGTAGGAGACAGCTTCGTCTGGTGAGCACGTACCGCCCGATGCAAGTTTGTCGAGCGCTTGCATGATGTGGGCACTAGCGTCTTGCGATTCAAGTGAAGCGGTGGAAAGATTCGGAAAAACATGCCGGAGCTTGATGCGGATCATTTTGAGGATGGACAAGAACCCGTCGATGTGGGTTTGCAATGTGCTGAGATGCACGGCGGCCAATTTAGAATCGCGAGCTTGCTGCACTCTGGTGTAGTATCGGCGAGCGTCCTGTACATGCTCACAGAGTTCGGTCCAGAGACTGGGATCGACGCGTTGTGCGCTGTTGGCAAGTTTGAGTGCTTGTCGACGGGTGGGACTCGGCGTTGTGACCGAAGCGTTTGGTGCTTGTGAGGGACGAGAGGCGAGAAGTGCGCTGTAGGGCTCGAGTGTGTTGGATACATTTGAGCAAGAATCGATCCAAGCGAAAAGTTGGTGAACGTAGGTGAGGATGGCATGCTTGTGTGCATCTTGGAGAGGATAAAAGGTTCGCAAAGCCTGATTGAGCACAAGGACAATGTCGCCAAGCGAGTTTAGCACACAGTCCGGAAGTTGCGCTTGAGACGAAGAAGTGAGCTCCGAAGTGGTTGGTTGCTGTGTCTGGATGAGATGATTCAAATGGAACCAGAGGGCTTCGTAGTCAAGTCTGCGAGATGGTATGAATGGCGTGGATGCCGTCGATGCGGTAAAAGTTGAATCTGATTGCATCAGGTGGACGGGCTCCAGCACGGACAATGAGTGGGGTGGTGCGTTGGTGGCCATGGACAATGAATGGGGTGGTGCGTTGGTGGCCAATATCAAATGTATGCAATGTATGCTTTTGATGGAATGCAATGATGATGGTGATGATGGTAGGTTGCTTAATTTGGCTGAGCAATCTCGAGGTGCATTCGCTCTCTTCAATGCAGCGTGGAGAAATTTCGGCTTTCGGAATACAGGCGCGCGCTCAGTTAAGCGTTTTGCGCTCGTCTCACTCTCTCTCTCTCTCTCTCTCTCTCTCTCTCTCTCTTCACTCTCTCATCATCATCCAAGCACTGTCCTCGCCCGCCCGTCCCTTCTTGTTTCACACTTGGACTGCATTTGGATTGCATTCCCTCCTTTGTTTCGCAGATCTCACGCACACTCTGCACCGCTTACATGCGACGTTCGACCATCCGTGCCACCGCCATCACGACCGTTACTACGACAACCACGACACCACCACCACCACCACGACCGTATTGCGACCCCGAGGCTTGTCTTGCCACTTTGCTCTTGATCGCAACTCTAAAGAATTCCCCTCACTGCTCAACCGCCTGCAAGCCGTGATCGAGCATAAAGCCCCGGCCCCCTTGGCCGCCTCCACGTCCCCGCCTTCCTCGCCTTCCTCAGCCCGTTTGGCTTCTCCGACTGCCGAGTCGAACCCAGGAGCAGCGCCAGTGTCTACCTCTTCTTCCTTTAGCCTTTTTCATCATCTTGATCCTGGTCAAACCGTCATCATCACTGCTGCTCCTAGTGCCGCCACCGCCATGTCCACCAATCTGGCGGCACCAAATCCATCTGTTCAAGCTGAACAGGCGCCAAAGGACGCACAGGAGGCACAGGCGGCACAAGCTCAGCTTGGAGAGGATTGGAGTGACCTCGTCTACTACTTTGACCAATGTTGCCAACGTGCCCAAGCGAACCCGGATCCCCAAGTCAAGGACGACCTCCGCGAAACTCTCTTTTCCAACTTCATTGGCGGCCTCGATGCTCTGACTCGTGATGCTGCCTTTTACACTGTCTTTGCCAACTTTTCCTCTCTCGACCAACCTTTCCTCTCGGACGTGAGCATCAACCACCTCAGACCCAAGCTCGATCAAGTCGCTTCCACTTGGTCTCCTCTCACCAACCAACTTCAACTCTCTGCCTGGCTTCAAAGCCTCTCTCTTCCCCCCAAACCAACTCCACCTCGCCACTCCCCCACTGTCGAAGACGTCGAAGTCAGCCTCCACTTTTCTCAATAGTTCAATCGTCCTCTAAGAGGCAATGCACCGCTTCGGTTTCTCAAGTTTGTCCTCGACGTACAGGCTCACTTTGATGGTTCCTCCAATCGCGACCTCTACTTCAAAGGCACTCCCATCGTTCAATCCAGCGGTACAGGCAAAACTCGCATGGTCCTCGAGGTGGCAAAGTATGCCCCCCTCTTGTACATCTGTCTTCGATCCAAAGGCAGCCGTGCACTCCATGGTTTCCCCGAAAGCGACTCGGGTCTCGTCAACTACTTTTCCACCGTCCTTAAAACTACCCGAAAGACTACTCCAGAATCGTTTCCCACGGAACAAGTGCCACAGCCAAAGTACACATGCGACCTTCAGGTAGCCGCCTTCCTTGGCGCATGGTTCCAACAGCTTGCTCTCGAACTCGCTGACAAACCTTCTCCCAAGGCAAAACACGATCATCTTCTCCGTTTCATCCGCTATGGAGCTCGCAGCACCTCCTCCTCCTCGACCAACGCCAACACCAATGCCGATGCCAACGCCAGCCTCACCATGTCAGGCACCTCCCAGACCATGCAAGTCCGCCACGACTTTTTCGAAAAGGTCTGCGAGGCAGCTCTCAGCCTCCTTGAGCATGCCCCACCTCTCGATGCGTCGCAGAATTCCGAATCCACCTTTGAATACTGTCTCAAGACACCCATGGGCGCGCTCGCAGTGCAACTTCACCAGGTCCGAGATTATCTCTGGGATCATCATATTTCCCACGACGACAAGCACTTCCTCTTGAGCGGCGCCAAGCTTTCAAAACCTCCCATCCTTGTCGCAATCGATGAGTGTGTCGATTTGGTGCAAACGTTTACTGGCAAAGTCAACACCGATCACCAGCTCAACAGTCTTCGTCGCGCCTGGAACTTTATCAATCGTCATGAGTGCAACGGTACTCCAGGTACGCCAGGTTTTTGGCTGGTTCTGCTGAGCACCAACAGTGCCGCATCCGTCCTCATCGAAAAAAGCGAAACCAGGGGCTCGGATCGAGCCAAAGGCATGCAGACTGCTCCTACCTTTGTTGCCTTGGGTTTTGATGTGATCCGCCAAGAGGCTTTGCCGCTAAGACGCGCTGCCGATGTTAGCGAGCGCGACCATCTCCAAAAGTACGGCCGTCCTCTATGGACATCGCTCAGGCCGACCAGCTTTTGGGAGGACGCCAAACTGAAACTGCTCGATTCCTCTGACTCGTACGATGTAAAGTGCCGAAAGATAGACAAGCTAGGCGGCCTACCCAACATTGAAGCAATCCAACACCTCAACTACAACATCTTGGCTTCGCGACTTGCCCTCTCTTTTCTTCCCGTCAAAGGCCAGATCCATCCCGATGGAGTCAAACATGACAAGCTCGCCACAGGCTCTGTCGACAGGCACATGCGCATCCTCGGACAAGTCGTTGATGGGTACCGTCTAGACATCTGGTCTCCTTCCGAGCCCGTGCTTGCCATTGCTGCAGCACTGGTCATGATGCCTTTTGCCGAGAACTCCTCAAATCAGGACGTCGAGAGTCTCATCAAGAAACGGTACCGCACAATCATCGAAGGTTTTCAGCAAGGATGCCTCCCCATGCTGTACGCCAAAGATGTACTCAAGGGTACCATTGGCGAGTTTGTCGCCCGTCTGATCCTCATGGCGGCCTGGGATGCTGCAAAATTGCCCCTCTTGTCATCCGTCGGCCCTCAAGCTCGCAACCAAGACGCTGCCCAAAGCCAAACCGCTGCTGCAGAGTCATCGACGCAGACCGCACCAATTTCGGCGCCACTGCCGCTCAACGACCAACGCACTCGAGAGTTTTGTAGTCCACTGCGACTACGAGATCTACTCGGCAATATGTCCAGCCTCACCCCCGAGTATTGGAAATTGGTGGATCAAAGGATCGATTGGGTACGGAAACGTCTTGCTGGGCTCGACGTGGCCAGCAACAACAACAACAAGAAGAACAACAACGTCGATGCTTGGACCAACTTCACTCACTTTGACTTGGTGAATTTCAACATTCAAGACGTTTCGAGCCAATTCCTCTGGTATTGCTGGAAGCGCGGCGTGGCCATTCAGACGGTCCACGAACAAGGCGGTATCGACGGCATCATCCCCGTCTTTGTCGGCGATTTGGAGCGCGACTTTGGCACCGACGAGATGCCAGCGCACCCTTCCGAGGCCGTAGCCGCACGCCACATGACCTTTGTATCCTGGCAAGCCAAGAACCGACAGGAAACGACCTCGACCGCCCGTCTCTTTGAGACTCTGCGCGGTCCCAGCCTCGTCGCGTGGAAGAAGGGCGAACAGGCTCTTACTGAAAAGGCGTTGCTCACGATTTGGATGGAACTCGGCACGGAATCGAGCATTCAGCAGAGCACTAGCTCGAACAAAAGGGCCCAAGTCTTGCCGTGGCCAGAAGATCCGGTCTCAGAAGCTCTCGCAGTGCCTGGAGGTCCGGTTGCCAAAAAGAGAAAGCGCGCCCCGTCAACGGCAGAGTCAGCTACAAGGGAAGGAGGAGGAGGAGGAGGAGGAGGAGGATCATCACCGAGCACATCTCGAAAGGCAGCATCCAAGACAAGGACATCCCCTCAAAGGGAAGTGTCCGGCAAGGAAACCGTCAAAGAGGGAAAGGTGCCAGACAGCGCGGTCGCTCCGCCTAGTACTGTGCATGTGCCGTCTGCATGCCAGAAAGGATTTGTCTTGGTCAAACTCAGGGGCGTACGTCACCCGGACGTCTATCCGTGCCTTGATTCTCTTGACATCCGCACCGTCGTTGTCGAGATCGTGGCACAACTTGTCTCTTTGAAGCGAGCCATCAGCCGCCCAGCGTATGAAGAGGGCAATCGGTGGAACATGCCCCTCGATTTAGGCAAGCGTATTCATGACCCGGATTATATCGATGAGCGCTCTCCATTCAGTGATCCTGTGGAAGGTGTGGAGCAAGCCATGGACGTGGACAAGGTCGATTAGCTTTGCCAGTTGCGCTTTTCGTGCTTTGCTTGTCTTGACAATGATGTATAGCAATGGTCACACAACTTGTAACATGGTCGCAGCCACACTTGTGAGACACAGGGAATTACAGTACTGCGAGGTGAGAGGCTGGCTTACTTGTAGCAAAGGGTGATTCGGCGCTGTGGTGGGTTCATTTCAAGGCGTCACCGTGACAATCATGAATAGCCAGAGAGAGTTGCCACCGACTCACATCACAAACTCACATTAGGGGGTCTCACCGCTGTAACGAGCTTAGATGGAAAGTTAGGTTAGGCAGAGATGAGGGATTGTGAGGAAGGTTGGGTTGCATGTATGAGAAGATGGTGGTGGATTGAAGTGAAAGTATCGCAAAGCTTCCGATCGACCAGATTGGGAAGCTAGCCTTGACCTGCCGAACGTTTCTTGTGCGCAAAGACACGATGAACGGTGGGCTGAAGCTCGGCAAGGTAGCTGGGACCATCAATGTACTGGATGCGGTGGGTCGCCATGATCAAGGGGTCACGCTTAACGGCAGCGTACAAGGTTCTCAGACGGGTCTCGTTGCTGTACTCGTCAAAGCCAAACAGATTCCAAAGATCGTCGCGGGCATCTTTGGTGAGACGCTTGAGCAGCGGAAATACGGAGGCGTTGGAACCTCGGACCAACAAATGATGGGCACGATCAGGTCGAACCGCGTCGCTGGCCAGCGGCATGGCTTGACTTATTTCAGCCGAATCATCTAGGTCCATATCGTCGACAGAGCCCGAACCCGCCGGCGGCTCATCTGAGACGATCTCATCATCAGTCTGATCGGCTGCTGTTGACGGCATCTTGGCTGAGCGGGTTGACGGAGGTGGCAGTGGCTTGATCGTTCGTGGCAGCGTCCTGACATTGCCCTCTTTGATCCCCAGGTCCTCGTATGTGACTTCTGCAGGGGCACGCAAGTCGAGAAAGATTTCAAGGCAGGTTGCCTGTGTGGTCATTTGGGAGGATGGCGTGGTTTGGTCGTCGATGGAACTGGTGCATAGCCAGTGACAAGGTCCAAAGAATTTGGTAACCTGGCCTTCGCCGTTCCGATTCTTGACCTGCAGCGCCACGTAAGAAAATCGATTAGGATTGATAGGCTCTTCGCCGCGCGGCGCATGGCCAGGCGAGTGGTAAATTGGTATGACGAGGCCCCATTGCGGCTGTCCCAGCTGGCCGTAAAAGGCAGCCTGTCGCATCCAGTGCTCAGCCAGCAACATTGGATCCAGGTGACCCGGCTGGAGAGTGCCTCTCAATCTCATCCAATGCGTGAAGTTGATGTAGTACTCTGCCGACCAGGAGCACAGGTCTTGCCTCAGGCTTTTCGGTCCAACGAGGCACTCGAGCCAGTCCTTGAGACAGATGTACTTGCTCTGCGCGACGAAAATGTCGAGTTGCTTGCTGAACAGCGTATCTTGGGTGGACTGTTGGAGGGTCGACTCTACAGCGGCGGCCGCGACTAGATCGGCAGCTAGGTTGCACAGCAGTCGTACGCATTCCTCGCCCTCTTCTCCCAACATGATGCCAGCGCTGCGGTGCGTATCTGCAAGCACCCGGATCGCCGTGCTCCACCTTTCGATGCACTTTTCGACGGCATCGGCAGAGTCGCCTCGAAAGAGCGAGGCGGCGGCAAGGGCTAGCGCAGGTTCCGAGGGGCTAGATGTTCGGAAAAAGTCGGTGTTATACAACTCGCTGACTATACGTAGATGATGCGAGACGAGGTCTTGTTGAGTACTGCGGCTCGTCTCGGAACGGTTGCGATTGGCGTTGGGCTGGCGCTCAGGCACACTGGTCGAGATGCGGGTGTTTTGGTGGCCAACAAACAAGAGTGGCAGGCGTTGTCCCAGAAGGGAGAATACGCAGGCATGGTGGTTATATGCGTCCGGTTCCGGCCACTTTTCCGAGTCGTTGATGCGTTCAGGCAGCAACTTGAGCAGAATGTTGCCGAGATTCGGGCGGTACAGGCTTGGGCTGAGATCAGGTTTCCAAAGGTCACTGTAGAGGCCCGTCGACCACAGCGGACGTCCAAATAGCCGGATGAGGTCGACAAGATGATCGTGCGTGAGGCGCCCATCCAACAACCTTTGCTTGTAGTCGTTCTTTTTGGGAACAAACGCGACATCGAAAGGCAGATAGATGAAGGGTGGAAGAAGGAGGTGACCGGTGTCTGCGTCGTCAAGTCGAAGAGAAGCTTTTCCAGCTTCTTGACCCGCAAGATGTGCGATGTTGGAGTCAGTGTCGACAAAGTAGAGCCAGGTGCATTGCGGATTGCTTTCTCGCCAAAGGCGACGGAAAATGGGCAGGAGCGCCTGGAAGCCCGCAACCTCGTCAAGGCAGAGAAAGAAGTAGTGCTTTTGTTTCAAGGGCTTGGGAAGAAGAGTTTCAAGACGCCTGAGATCATTGAAGATGTACTTCGCAGACGCATACTGGGCGTACCGGACCGGATCCTGATCTTTGGCAGAAGCATTGGCCATGTTATTTGTGATGCCTGTCTGGTGCTCAGTCTCATGCTCCGTCGAATCACAGGTCGTGGTTTCCTGAGTCGCATCCTTTGGTGCATTCTTGTGCGGATCAAAGTGGCTTCTGGCAATCTCGTCAATCTTGTTGAGAAGTGAGGTGCGGTACGGCGAAGTTGCTGGGCGGCCAGTCGATGGCGACGAGGCAACGTCGAAGACTTGGCCAGCAAGCTTGGCGGCACTGGAAGCGGTTGGTGTCAGACTACTCTTGTCGCAAAGTGAGATGCGAAGGAGGTCACCTTTCTTGAACGAATAGTCGGTGATGAAGTCAGGACCATTGTGAATATCGAGTGCTAGCGAGTAGACAAGACTGTTCCAGCAATCTTCAAGGGACTTGTGCTCTTCCCTGTGTGCTTTGGCACGGTTTTTGGTGGCAAAGCAGCCGCTGCGATTCATCCTGCTTTGGATTTCGTCGGCAAGAACCTTGAGATATGCGCCAAGCCATGCAGCAATACGTTCGTGTCGTTGGAGATTCTTGAACTCGTCGCTGGTTTCGGCGGCGTCGGTACCAAAAACTGCGACGTTGTCATTGTCGAGGAGGCAGCTGAAATAGTCGTAGGCACTTTGGTCGTTCGGGGGGAACGAGACGGTGCCCGAGCCCTTTTTTTGGGTTGGGTCTCGGAGACAGACAAGAAAGCCTGGACGCTGGGCAGAGAGCTGGACGGCGAGCTTGGTTTTGCCGGTGCCAGAGGATTGGAGGATGGGAAAGGTCTTGGCGTAGATTTTGTCGTTATTCTTGGATGCAAACTTGTAGCATTCATTTGTGTAGGTGATCAAGGAATCAACTGCCTGGCCGTAAAAGGGGCGCTTGAAGTCGACACGAACTTGCCAGCTAGGGTTAATCTTGAGGTTGCGGTCGACGTCGACGTCAGGGACGTGGTGGAATACGAGCGGAATGAGACGGAGAGATATGTTGATGAGCTTGTCTTGGTCGCTCAAGCCTTGAATTTCCAGCACGTCTGAGAAGAGAGACGGCTTGGCGTCGACTGCCTTGACCAGAGCGTCGCCGTTTTTGCTTGGCTGGAGCCGGCTGTTGCGGCGCCACAAGTGTGCGGCAGGACAGTCGGTGAATTGTGTCGCCTTGACTGTTGGACTGGGGCGCTCGAGGTCAAGATGTGGGCAAGATTCGGTCGGTTGGAGCTTGTTGAATAGCTTGTGCAGTGCGTCAATGATGTGTTGGGCGCTGGAAATACGTTCCTCTTCCGTGGCCTTGTAATCAATGATGCCGAGAGGCGAGAAGAGCGTCTTGATACAGTTGCCATAGTAAAAAGATTCTACCAATGGCTGCAGAGTCGCGCTAATGTGGCATTCTTGAATCGACATTTTGGTGTTGGCATCGGCATTAGCGTTGCGGTTGGTGTTTTGACCACGTTGATAGAATGCGACCAACCTGAAGCTGCGCAACAACGGTCAACGTCGTCCAGAGCTGATACCGCAACGTAGATGCATGCCACCGTTTTGTTGTGGTTGTGATTGTGATTGTGGCTGCTTGCTATCGATTGCGGGATGATGGTGATGGTACACAAGCTAGAGTCAGGTCAAAGCGCTGGTGGATAACGCTGAGTTAAGGGTTCGTTTGACAATTTCGGATCTCGGAATCAGCGCATTGGGGGTTTTGGCCACGATTTGGAGACAGCAGAAACATCATCCTTTGTAAGCGAAACACACTCTCTCTTTCCTCCTCTTTCTCTCCTCTCTCTCTTTTTCTCTTCCTTGGCGAGGGGAAAGTAAGTCGAGTGGTCCATAGTCGCTTATTTACGCACTGGCGTTTGTCGGTGACACACTCACATGCACGCACGCACGCACCTTGGCGCACAGAAAGACAGCGGTGTTGCTGGAAGCCGACAAGCTGGTGCAGAGAACAGCAGCCGCCCGCTAACCGCCAGAACCAAAAGCTAGCCAAGTCGACTCGTGGAAAAGACGGGTAAATCACCGTTAGACCATCGGTTGATCAAAGGCGTGACAGGTCAAAGAAGAAGGCTCGAGAACGAGGGAGGCAAAGGGGGCATGCGTGGAGGCAAAAGGTGTGGGGTGAGACACACTTCTCTGCCGTGTCAACCTCGTGACCCAAAAATGGTTGATCTGATGCGGGCCACGGCCAGAAATTGTTAACCAAGGAGACGGCCTGTGCATCTTTACCCCGCTTTTGGTCTAAGCGATTGGTCAAGAGCGACTCTCTGCTTGAGAGGATGTGCTTGCCGTCGTTTCCTTTCAAGAGACCTTTGACGTTAGCTTGGATCGCCAAAGGAAGCATAAAAATGCGCGCAAGATTCGCTTGACCCTGTACAATACACCAGATGTCTATTAGTGTGTACTATACTTACACACGCACACGCTTGGTTTCATAAAGATGCGGCAGTCAGCATTACTGTAGGTGCACCTTGGAATGAAAGAATGAGATCCTTCAACTTGGATCCGTCGCCACCGCTGAAGTGTAGTACAGTAGAGAGGGAGGGGAGCTCCAAAAAATTCCTTGAGAGCGCATGACCGTCAAGGTCGTAAAAGCCGGTTAGTTAGTGTGGCGTTGGATCGAGACCAATTTGCGATTCTTTTCAAGTTGGCCTTAGCTTAAGGTTCAAAGTGGACGAACGACGGTCAAGTCGACGTGCCGTGTCAGCGAGACGGAAGCGAAAAGGCCGACGTCGTTGGCCCGTTCGCTTGCGACACAGAGAGACCAGAGAGAATGGCCGGTCTGGCCGTTGCACCCTGCGGCTCTTGGCCGACATTCCACTCAGTCCGCCCACGCACCACTTCGCTGTCACCTGATGCAGCTGCCACAATCCCAACACTCTATCTCGGTCTTGCGGCAGCGTAACCCCACCAGGACAGAGGACAGCGAATTAGCCGTGTCGCTTTTGCCCCGCAGTTGGAAGACTTGGCTGAGTTGAGCCGCTCGGCATATATAACCACTGCGGATCGAAATGTGAACTGACCGTATCTCTCCCACTAACCCCCCCCCCCCCCCCCCCCCCCCCCCGCATAACCAGTCCAACATGCCAACTCTCAACCTCGATCTCCCCAACGGGATCAAGACCACCATCCAGGCCGACCTCTTCATTAACAACAAATTCGTCCCTGCTCTCGATGGCAAGACTTTCGCCACCGTCAACCCTTCCACTGGTAAGGAGATCGGTCAAGTCGCCGAAGCTTCTGCCAAGGATGTCGATCTCGCCGTCAAGGCGGCTCGAGAGGCTTTCGAGACCGTTTGGGGTGAGAACACTCCTGGTGACGCTCGTGGCCGTCTCCTGATCAAGCTCGCCGAGCTGGTCGAGAAGAACATTGATGAGCTTGCCGCCATCGAGTCGCTCGACAACGGCAAGGCTTTCTCCATTGCCAAGGGCTTTGATGTCTCTGCTGTCGCTGCCAACCTGCGCTACTACGGTGGCTGGGCTGACAAGAACCACGGCAAGGTCATCGAGGTTGACAACAAGCGTCTCAACTATACCCGTCACGAGCCCATCGGTGTCTGCGGTCAGATCATTCCCTGGAACTTCCCCCTTCTCATGTTTGCCTGGAAGCTCGGTCCTGCGCTTGCCACTGGTAACACCATCGTTCTCAAGACCGCCGAGCAGACTCCTCTCTCGGCCATCAAGATGTGCGAGCTCATCGTCGAGGCCGGCTTCCCTCCTGGTGTCGTCAACGTCATCTCCGGTTTCGGTCCCGTCGCCGGTGCCGCCATCTCGCAGCACATGGACATTGACAAGATCGCCTTCACCGGTTCTACCCTGGTCGGCCGCAACATTATGAAGGCTGCCGCTTCCACCAATCTCAAGAAGGTCACCCTCGAGCTTGGCGGCAAGTCGCCCAACATCATCTTCAAGGACGCCGACCTCGACCAGGCCGTCCGATGGTCCGCCTTTGGTATCATGTTTAACCACGGTCAGTGCTGCTGTGCCGGTTCGCGTATCTATGTCGAGGAGGACATCTACGATGCCTTTATGGAGAAAATGACTGCCTACTGCAAAGCTCTTCAGGTCGGTGACCCCTTCTCGGAGAACACCTTCCAGGGTCCTCAGGTCTCGCAGCTCCAGTACGACCGTATCATGGAGTACATCGAGTCTGGTAAGAAGGATGCCAACCTCCACCTCGGTGGTGTGCGTAAGGGCAACGAGGGTTACTTTATCGAACCCACCATCTTCACCGATGTTCCTCACGATGCCAAGATTGCCAAGGAGGAGATCTTCGGCCCCGTCGTCGTCGTTTCCAAGTTCAAGGATGAGAAGGACCTCATCCGCATTGCCAACGACTCGATCTACGGTCTTGCCGCCGCCGTCTTCAGCCGCGACATCAGCCGTGCGCTCGAAACCGCCCACAAGCTCAAGGCCGGTACCGTCTGGGTCAACAACTACAACCAGCTCAACCCCCAGGTGCCCTTCGGTGGTTACAAGGCTTCTGGTATTGGCCGAGAGCTCGGCGAGTACGCGCTGGCCAACTACACCAACATCAAGGCCGTCCACGTCAACCTCAGCGTCCCTCCTCCCATCTAAACCGAGACCCAGTTGGAACTGAATTGAAACACCTTGTTGCTTGTAGCTGTATTCCCGATGAAATCAATCTCATCACGCCCCATGACTCTCAGCCTGAATCCTCCAATTTCTGACCTGTACTGTCTAACTGTGTGTTTCCGCGTATTCCCGACGGGCGTTGTCATCATGAAGAATCAGAGTATTTACATCCATCTCACGCACACATGCCCAGAGACACGAAAGAGAACAGGTGAGATGGTGTTGCTCGTCAGATGGATCAACTCGACGAAGCGTCTCAAGACCTCTATCCCCCTCGTGATCGGGATCCCGATCTGACAGATGCGGCCGAATTGATTCAAAGAGGTCACAGCGAGACATGACGCATTGGACCCTGAGAACGTGGACGGCAAATTAGCGCGCCCAAGAGCAACAGCACAGCAGCTGAGGTGGCAAAAAAAGGTTGCCAGACGCACCCCGCAATGCCGAGAGGGAAAGCCGAAACGGTGAGAGAGTGTGCAAGTTGAGGTGTTTACCGAATTCAAGCAAACGTGAGCACGTTCTCGACTTTGTTTTGCCCAATTCGCCCCTAATCCGCTCAAACCCCTTCGTCTTTTGCTTGGTATCCTCGTCCCATCCTTCACACATACACACGCACACGCAACAGGTGACCACCACGACGCAAGGCAACCCGACGTTTGCTTCACTTTAGATGTCCATCGTAGGCCGTCATCCGTACACCTTTGGCTTCTTTCGTCTCCTGCCTCGATCGCCAGATAGATTGCTCTATACATCGAGGTCCCGGCACTCGATGCGTCACTAGAGACTCTCTGACAGCTTGCAGGAATCTGCTCCTGGCGCTTCACCTTCACCTCGACATATTTTGCTCCATCTACCTACAACACGCCTCATCACCGTCATGTCGCAGTTCGTATTTGCGGACCACTTTGTCCTGCCAGAAACATCCGCTCTGGCGTCGACCCGGCTACACACCATCTTTTACGCTTCTCTTGTTATTCAGCATGCCATCTTTCATGGGCTCTCCCACTCCTGGCTCAAAGGGGACAGCAAGGAGATGCTCAAAAAACGATGCTGGATCCTTACTACCCTCGCCAGCTTCGTCATGTGCGTGGCCAGTCTGCCCTACCTCTACGACCTCCTTCTCGGCGGCTTCGACCTTCACTCGCTCCGACCCAGGACCAAGACGGTCGCCGAACCGCTTGCCGCCTTCTTCGTGGCATATCTCTTATCGGATCTCACCCTTGGCTCCATCTATTACCGCAAGTTGATCAATCTCTCCTCCGGCTGGATCCACCACATCGCCTATACCTTCTTGTTCTCCTTCTGGGTTCACAAAGGTTGGGCACATATCGCAGCCGCAGCTGCCATCTTTGAGCTGCCGACGCTCATCATGGGCGTCGCCTCAATCTACCCCCCGCTCCGGTCCAACATGGCATTCACCGTCACTTTTTTCGCCACGCGCGTCTTCTACCACCTCGCCCTGCTCATCTCCAGCGTGTCTGAACACGGCCGCAGCGCGCCCGGCATCAACGGCAGCTGGGGACCAACCATCAGTTTGGTCGCTACCTACCCAATGCACATTTGGTGGGGTTACAAGTGCATCTGCAGTATTCGACGTCGCATGCACAAGAGGAAGCTTGAAGCCGCTCAGGTTGCCAAGGAGAAGGCTTCGCTTGCTTCAGCGGCAGGCCAGCTATTCAACGGTCTTCCGGCCCCCGACACAAGCAGCGCAGTCAACACGCCTGCCGTGACTCCTGGTGCTGGTGCTACTCCCGCGACTGCCAATTTTGGTGCCACAGGCCCCGTTCACGCAGCGTTTGCTCGTGCTGCCTCTGTCGCACGTCCACCCGTCAACCTTCTTTTGCCCAAACGTCGCCGTGGTCAGCATGGAGATCGCGAGACGGCCATCGCTCATCCACTCTTATCCAGGACGCTCAACCCCAACTACATCAACTCAACTTCGGTTTTCACTGCCCCCGTCGCACCAGATGGCGCTGGACCGGATGACACAGAGCCTTTCCTGGCGATTCGATCTCCTGCCGAATCGAGTGACCGGGCGCGTCGACTTGTAGCGGATGCAGTGCGCAAGGTCTGGATCAACGCTCCTGCCAGCTGGCGGCGTCAATTTGAGGAGGAAGCCGGCATGCGGCCCAAAGGGTTGCGAGCGGCCGGCCGCATTCCTTCGTATACAACGGACGAGTCCTCGGAAGAGTACGAGGAGGCGGACTCGGACTCGATCGCCTCGTCTACAGCCCACTCGGCCATGACGGAATCTCGTGCGCGCCGCTATCTTCAGGCACAGCGCTCACGCATCCGTCGTGCAGTTTTGCGTGCCGTCAGAACGGCCATCAACGGACGAGACGCCGATGGTGTCAAGGCCGTCACCTCTCAAGACGGGAATGTGATCACCACTTTCGCCGATGGTGCTGTCGCAGGCGCTGGCGATATGCGACCCACCGGCATTGACAGAACGCTTCTCTCGCTCGACTTTAGTTCGCTCGTCAAGTACTTGCCACCGGACTTCTATGGGCGGAACCACGAGATTCGCGAGTTCCCCGTGGAGCAAGTGGCGCAGGGTGGACGTCGAAGGCGCATCGTCGGCCAGATCCGTCGTCGGATGGAGGTGGCCCGAAGCGACTTCGTCGTGTTTGAGTAAGTTCCTGCGTCCTCGAGATCCCCTTCTTCACCCCTACACTCTAGATTATTTCATGCAGAAATGGACAATGCAGCCACACGTCAGACTCGCTTGCGCTACGATATACCCCACTGCTTCTTTCACCGCCACGTAATGAATTCATTCGGATCAGATCTGTGTGGCGCCTGTTGAAGAAGTACAAGTCGCACTTCAGATAGACAACGACCGGTGTGATCGTCGATTGCCTTCCCTGACTCCGCCCGCTCACTCATGTATCAGGCTGACTTTGAGGCCTGCTGTCCGATTGTCAGCGTCATCATTCGCACGGTAGACGGTGACCAACGGCGATCGCTGCGGACGGTGACGCCGAAGCATTGGGATTGGATTAGGGGTGAATCAGACAGGTGACTATTCTGTCGATGCATCAGATTAGACCGCAGCAGATTTGATTGGGCGTCGCAACGACACATGTGACAACCTCAAGGCCGATTCTGCGATGCAGGGTCGGCATCTCAGCTCTCGGACGTGTTGTGGAAACGTGCAACTAGGGTTTTCGAAGAGGTCAGCGGGTTTGTCGACGTCCAGTACTTGGTGTGCCCGTAACCGTATTCAGGCATGCGATACTCCGGTGATCTAGTATGCTCGGATTGATGAGATCCCCGGCCCCCCTGTCGATGAACTGGTGCGCATGAGATCAGCGTGGGCGTACTGTACTCATCCGAAATCTTTGTTGCTGCTTCTGGATGCACAAGCTGAAGCATCGTGGGTGTGACAACGCAGACAAGCGTTTTTGATCGCCAGTTTCTTCTGATGACCAGCGGATTGATCCTGAGGTAACAGACTGCAGGGGCGATACAACTTGGCTTCGTTGCGTTTCGGAAGTTGCTGTTCCGAAAGCTGTCAAAATCTAAGCACTACAACCATACTGGTGGGCTCTTGTACCAGCGAATCTGCTTTTCTGTTGCGTTGTCGTTCGGTGTCGGCCTGATGAGCCGCGTTGCTTCTTAGAAGCTACCCGTCTAAGAGCAGGAGAATCTAAGAGAATGCATCGGCGCTTGTGGGCGACTGTACCAGCTCTTCGAATACGCTGTATCGCTCCCATGCCAAACTTGGCCGGGTATGCACTGTCTCGAAGCATCTATCGTCACCTGTATGTAGCATCAGGCATACATATATAAGCCCGTGAGGTCGTGAGTGATGATGGGATCGAGTCCAACGACCTCGCCAGCGATAAGCCGGCCCAATATTCACAAGCCCTATCGCCGAACATGGTTCACTTGTCTCTACTTTCAAGCCTCACCGTTGCGCTGGCGGCTACAAGCACGTTAGCTTCTAGCGAGCCTCCAAGCAAGCGCGGCTCGAAAAGGATTGCTTCGATCAAGGCGTCGACTGGATGCACTTTCACAGATGCCGCAAGCGCCAAGGCAGGCAAAGGATCGTGCAGCACCATCACGCTCTCCAACATCAACGTGCCGGCGGGGGAAACCCTGGATCTCTCCAACTTGAAGCAGGGGACCAGGGTGATTTTCCAAGGGACGACGACGTTTGGATATAAGGAGTGGGGGGGACCACTGATTCAAGTGTCGGGTAGCAACCTCGATATCAGTGGCGCTTCAGGGGCAGTAATCGATGCGGGAGGAGCGCGATGGTGGGACGGCAAAGGTGGCAATGGGGGCAAGATGAAACCCAAGTTCTTGTCGGCGCACAATCTCAAGCATAGCAAGATTGGATCGCTGAGCATCAAGAACACACCAGTGCAGGGGTTCAGTATCAATAGCTGCACCAATCTTGGAGTGGACCACGTGACGATTGACAATTCGGCGGGTGACACGGCTGGAGGACACAACACGGATGCATTCGACGTTGGAAGTTCGGAGGGAGTCTACATCACGAACGCCAGCGTGTACAACCAGGACGATTGTTTGGCGGTCAACTCTGGGACCGACATGGTCTTTTCAGGTGGATTTTGCTCGGGTGGACATGGACTGTCGATCGGCAGTGTAGGTGGTCGCAGCGACAAGACGGTGGATGGGGTGGTGATCCAGAACTCGAACATTGTCGACAGTCAGAATGGAGTGCGCATCAAGACGGTCTCGGGAGCGACGGGATTGGTGAACAATGTGACTTACTCAAACATTCAGATGTCGGGTATCTCCCAGTATGGGATCGACATTCAACAGGACTACCTGAACGGTGGACCCACGGGGAGTCCAACGAATGGAGTCAAAGTGACCAATATCGTGATGAATGGCATTACAGGCTCTGTTAGCTCGGAAGGTGTTCCTGTCTACTTGGTCTGCGGACAGGGGTCTTGTTCGAACTGGCGTTGGAACGGCGTCTCGATTTCAGGGGGACAGAAGAGCGGCAAGTGTACCAACGTGCCGTCCCCGGCTCATTGCTGAGGGTGCAAGCAGCAGACCGATACTTGAAAGCTAAGCGGCGACCGAAAGTCGAAGCTTTGTTTTGCATGGATGACACTGAAATCAATGACCGCTGCTTTGACGAATGATGGCCACGAGCCCACCTGTTGTCCTGTTTTTGTCAGTGAAATGAGGCTTGTGCTCTGCGGGATCAAGTACAGCACGTTGCCAAGCAACATGTTGCTGGCAAAGCATCAGAGGATGGATGGATGGCTGGCTGTGCCGAACCCAGGGTGAGATCGAGTCGAAGGGCATGAGATGCTCTGTTTGACGAGGGCAAGCGCAGAGGTCGGCTAGTTGATTGGTTGCCGCTCCGATAGAATGCGCTGCTGGGCGTCCATGTGAGACAAGCCTTGAAAGATGATACAGTACTGTGCAGATGTTGGGGTTGTGGACGTGTTTGTAAAGGATGCCTGACACGACGTCCAAGTGTCAGACGATCTAATATCGACAGAAGTACGCTCGAGAGAACTCAAAAGACACGTCTGACAAAATTCGGTGCTGTACTGTATTGAGCTTCTTCGGGCATCAAGTTGGACCCCGCTAGCGACGCCGAGCGTTGACATGAGCCACGCTGCGGAGAGTCGGAGAGGCAAAAAGGCTGGACGGAAGAAGTCAGTACTCGGGAAGCAAGCGTACTGTACTAGCACAGCATTGACGTTCGAGGCGTCACCGGCGGCGACGATAACCTTAGCCAGCAGTCGCTCTCGAGAGGCAGTGAAGAATCGAGGCCTTTGGACAAGAGCGGAGATGTAATTACTTGAAGCGAGAGCAGAAGCCTGACAAGAGGTGTTGAACAGCGAGTCAGGTACTGTAGAGGCATGTGCGCCGGGGTATGGCAAGCAAAAGAGCAGAGCAGTGTGTGCGCTGTTGTGTGCATCAGTGACAGAGTCACGGCGGCTGCACTTCTGGCGTGTAGATGCGTGCAGAAGCAGCAGCGTCGCCGAAGCCAAAAATCAGAAGAAGAAGGCCCCAAAAGAAACTGAGACACAGCAGCACATGCACAGACGCAACGAGGAGAAATGCGAGAAAGAAAAAATAAAAGATATTCTCACACTACTTGTCTGGATCGGCCTCCTCGCTCATGGTTTTGGGGGCATGAATGTTTCGTTTGATGCCGATCTTGTCGTAGCTGGCGGTATTGTAGCTAAAAACTTACCCAAAGTCTGCACCGGCCAGTGAAAGGGCCAGACAAAAGCCGTTTCTGCATGAAAAACGGATGATGTCGTTCTTGCTACTGTAGTATAGACGCGGTCGATCAGCGACCAAAGATCAGGGACTAGGGTTTGCGAGATGGTGGCCCTCATTTCTATGAGCATCTCGACAACGGCGATAACGGTGGCACCGAAATCTTGTGCGGCAGTGCCCGATTCAATTGAGCTTCCGACGTAGAATTACACAGAATAGCACTGTAGAGCAAGTGGCAGAAGCGACAAAGGTCTCGGCGTGAAAGCGAGACCATGGCAAGAGTTTTTAACACTCAACGCGTCATGCGCATCGCCAATCAAGGGAGCCACAAACTTTGCATCCATGTCAGTGTTTGCATGCCTCGCTCGGCGAGCTTCGTGCTGAGGTGCAGCGGCAGTTGACTTGGGATCTGGAACGCGTCGACCCTCTACTCAGTGTACTGTACAGTATTCGAATTTCGTTGTGGAATGGCAAAGCTGGGTGACGCAAAGGGCACTAGCGCGCTCTCACCCCTTGTTTTCTTTTGGGAGCTCCCTGGCATTGACATGGTTCCAAAAAGACCCTCGTGCCAGTGCGCGGGCGTTCTCTCGCCCGCTCGCTCGTACAGTACAAAGAGGCACGCTGTTTGCGTCTCTGTTCTCAACTTGACACCAAGAAGCCTAAAAGTAGGATGATGGCATCCAAGCGATCGATTGGCATAGATGCTGCTGCACTGCCATCGACTGGACTCCAAATGGGTTGCCAAGTTGGATGGAATGACTTCACTTTTTGCAAATTCTCCATCGGCCACCTAAATCGCAAAGATTGGGCGCTCAATCAGAGCACCGGAATATTATCTTTTAAAAAATAAAAAAAGATAAACAAGAAAAGATGCAAAACGCCTCGGATGCCGTGCACATGTGCATGCGAGCGTCGTGCTGCTGCTCGACGTGTCTGAGTGAGCACAGTCGGCGAGCCTCCTACATCATCACATCACACAGCCAAGCAACAAGCAACCAACCTGCCTCGCTTCTGCCGACCACAATCAGACAAAGGTGCAAGGAGGCCTTCTCCGCCATGAATCTTAAGTTTTTGCTCTTTGAGAATACAACACTGACCTCTGCCTTTCCGCCTCCAAGCAAACAAACATGGTTGCTGAGTTTCACACCCATCCACACCCGCGACTCACTCAGGTGCTATATAACCTCGACGGCTCTTATAACGCTCGGCGCGCCGTTTCTCTTTCCCCTTCAACATCGTCTCGTCTCTATCGACTCGAAAGTCGCTTTCTCCATCTCTGCGCGTCGACCGACATCGAGTCGTCACAGCGCTCCCCTCCCCCATCATGCCGCCGTTCAACCTTGTCTCTGGTCCGGCCAAGCTGGTGTTGGCTGCCTTGCTCATCCGGCACGCTGCCGCCCAGGACGCTACCAAAAACAGTGCCTCAACTTCCACCGTCATCTCTTCCATCGTGCTCAATGCCGTCATCTTGGCCATTCTCTTCTGCGTCTTTCTCGTCTTTCGCCCCCGTTTCAAGCGCGTCTATGCCCCTCGTACCTACCTCGTCGTCCCCGAAGAGCAGATCGAGCCTCTGCCTCAGTCGCTCTTTGGTTGGCTCCCTGTATGGCTCAAGATGCCCACTTCCACCATCCTCGACAAGAACGGCCTCGACGCTTACATGTTTGTCGAATACCTCGAAATGATGCTTTGGATCTTTGTCCCCGTCTGGATCCTCTCCTGGATCGTTCTCATGCCCGTCTATGGCGCTGGCACAAATGGCACCGGAGACGGCTTTAATCGATTTATCCTCAGCCGTGTCGGAAAGAGCCCTCAGCAGCAAAAGCGCTACGTCGCTCCTCTCCTCATCCAGTGGATCTTTACCCTCTGGCTCCTCTGGAACATCCGATCTCGCATGTCCAAGTTCATCAAACTCCGTCAAGATTTCCTTGTCTCTCCTAAGCACGCCCAAACCGCTCAGGCAAAGACTGTCCTCATTACCGGTATCCCCAACGAGCTCCTCAGCGAGAAGAAGCTTCGCGCCATCTACTCGCAACTTCCGGGCGGCGTTGCCAAGATCTGGCTCAACCGCAACCTCAAGGAGCTTCCCGATCTCTTTGATGAGCGTGAGAAATGGTGCAACAAGCTCGAATCCGCAGAGACTAGCCTGATCAAGACGGCCTACAAGCTCGTCAAGAAGGGCAAGGCTCAGGATGCCAGCGGCTCGCTTCCCGATGCCGACGTCGAGATCAATGCAGAGGTCGCCGACCAGTACGTACCCAAGAAGAAGCGTCCCACCCACAAGCTCGGCAAGATCCCCTGCATGGGCGACAAGGTCGACACCATCCACTGGTGCCGCGAGGAGATTGCTCGTCTCAACAAGGAGATCGAGAAGAAGCGCTCCGAGATTGCCGTCGACTACAAGAACTACCCTCCTCAGAGCAGCGCCTTCATCCTCTTCAACACCCAGATCGCTGCCCACATGGCTGCCAAGGCCCAGGCACACCACGAACCTTACCGCATGACCAACCGATACGTCGAGGCTCATCCCGACGATGTTGTCTGGGCCAACATGAACATGAACCCTTACGAGCGCAAGATTCGCACTGCCATTGGTTGGGCCATCACCATCGGCCTCATCATCTTCTGGGCTGTGCCCGTCGCATTCGTTGGTATCATCTCCAACATCAACGGTATCGCTCCCAAGGTGCCCTTCCTCACCTGGCTTCTCGACATTCCTCCCGTCGTCCTCGGTATCATCCAGGGTATCCTTCCTACTGTCTTGCTTGCCGTCCTCAACATGCTTCTCCCCATCTTCCTCCGTCTCCTCTCGCGCCTCAGCGGTGTCCCCACCCGCAGCGGCATTGAGCTCGACCTTCAGGGCCGTTTTGCCGCCTTCCAGATCGTCCAGAACTTCCTCTTCCTTACGTTGATCTCGGGTAATGCCGGTCAGATTACCAGGTATCTTACTCAGGTAGCTCAGCAGCCCACTCAATTCCCTGGCTTGCTCGCCGAGGCGATTCCCAAGGGTTCGCTCTTCTTCCTCAGCTTCATCGCTCTGCAAGGTCTCTCAGGCGCAGCATCGCTGTTTGCTCAGTTGCCCAGTTTGGCCGTCTATTACGTCAAGAAGTTCTTGCTCGCCTCCACCCCTCGTAAGGTGTGGCACATCGACCACGACACTGGCGGACCTGCCTGGGGTACTCTGTTCCCCAGCATGACGCTCATCACCGTCATCGGAACCGGTTACGTCGTGATCGCTCCTATCGTCAACGGTTTCGTCGCGTTCACCTTCTTCCTCTTTTTCCTCGGCTACAAGTATCTCTTCCTCTACGTCTACGACAACAAGCCAGCCAGCGAGACATCTGGTCTCTTCTTCGGCAAGGCGATCCGTCACATCTTTGCCGGTCTCTACGTCGAAATGGTCATGCTCACTGCCATCTTCTTCCTTGCGCAGTCTGAAGATGCCTCAGGCAACAAGGCTCAATCGGCCATCCCCGAAGGTGCCTTCATGGTCGTCCTGATTGCCATTGTCGTTGGTTTCCACTATTTCCTCAATGACTCTTTCAAGCAGCTCGAGACTGCTCTGCCCCTCACTCTCACCGTCGGCAGCACCAACGAGGCTCAGCTCTACGGCGGCAATACTCGCACTTCCGGCGAGACCGCCTACAACGAGAAGAAGGCTCTCAACGGCCAGGGCACTTCTTCCGAGGAGGCCGCTTCGGCTCTCCCCGGCAGCGCCGCGGCCAACGGCTACAAGGTGGATGCCGCCAATGGCGACAAGCCTCACCAGGATACTGGTCTGACCGACGAGCAGGAGTCGGCCTTCTACCACCCCTCGCTCACTGGCGAGCAGAAGCCCATCTGGCTGCCCAACGACAAGTTCGGCATCGGCCGTGCTGGTGTCGCCTCGGCTCGCAAGGCTGGCCTCGACGCCACCTACGAGCACACCTCGGTCACTGAGAAGGGCCAGGTCGAGACTGACGCTTACGAGCCCCCTGGGGAGCCTCTTGTCTGAATGCTCTAGGGTTGAACAAAGCTCGTCATCTTGTTCGTATGCCATGTCTGCGAATGAGGTTGCCTGTCACTCGTCTCTGACTTGTATATCCAGAATTGTATTTCCAATACCCCGCCTTATTAATCTCTCTCACTCTCCTTTCTCTAGTGCTGATTCTCGATATCCAAGGCGCTTGCAAAAGGGGGCGCTGCAATGATGAACCTACTTTTCTCATCCTCTCCTCGCTGTGTGTTAATGCTGGCCTTGCGTTAGGAGGGTCGGTGCTCCCCTCGTGTGTTAACGGCAGTGTTGAATTTTAGTCCAAGGTCGACGAAGAGGAACAAGACCTTGGTAGACGTGCAAAGAGGGTCGGACAAGTTGATGTGTGAGAATATCCGAGCAAGCAATAGGCCTAGCATGGCTGTTGGTGAGCGGGAGCAGCACAGCCATCATCCATCTCTTCCAGATGTCTGTCTGTCGTGCTGATTGATATTGCGAAGGGTAACTTTTCTCGTTAGAGGGAAGATGAAAATAAATTTGGACGTACATCGGCCATTTTATCGGCTCCCCACGCCGATAGGTGGGGGAGCTCCGCAACCTCTTTAATGGCTGTTTCCGCCTCCGCACTTACGACTTGGCACAGACACTGCCCAGACTGTCAGAAGTCGAGCCGAGCAGGCTCTCTTGGCAAGACTGCCGAGCCTTTGCCGAACCGAGGCGATTGGACTCCAGGGAAGCTGCTGATCAACCTCTCGTGCTTCTATGCTTTCGTGTGATGTGGCGTGTCTCTTTCTATCTTTCCGGCTTGCCACCATCTACAAGATCTGCTCTCTCTCAGACGGTGACCAAAATCGCGCCTCCTTGACCCTTCTTTGAGCGCTGGTCCATTGAGCGAGCACCGACGAAACAGACGCAATGACCGTACCAGCTTCCGATGGACACGCCCATGGCAAGGGAGGCACTTTCGCTGAGGGCCACCTCCCCGACTTTGACAACATCCCCGCCGTCGCAGGCATGCCTCACGGATGTGCTTGGAATGTGTGGGGCAAAGGCGACGAGCTGGGAACGCTCAACCTACTCACACCAGAAGTGGTAGCGCGAGCAGCCCAGGAAAACATTTGCACTGGAGACCGTGTCCAGATCGACTGGGGCCTCGACAGCGTTGACGTTCCCGCCAACCAGCGCAAGCACTTTCACCACGAGATTATCGATCTCAAGAAGAAACTTGGAGTCTACGCCACCGATGACGAGGTCCACCTCAACACGCAGACTTCTTCGCAATGGGATGGCTTCAACCACTTTGCTCACCAGAGCACTGCCATGTACTACGGAGGTGTCAAGCACCAAGATCTTCACTCGGGCGCCATCAACAAGGCTGATCGAAATAGCATGCACCAGTGGTGTCTCAACGGCGGCATCGCAGGGCGCGGTGTGCTTGTCGACTGGGTGCAATGGTGGGAGTCGACCAAGTCGGCTGACGAGCCCATTCCTCCTGCCAACTCATCTTACCCAATTCCACTTTCGCAGATCAAAGAGGTCCTCGCGTGGCAACGGACGGATCTTCGCACGGGAGATATTCTCTTGTTGCGTACCGGCGTCGTGAGATGGTTCGAGCAAGCATCCGACCAAGAAAAGGTGGAAGGAATGATTGAAAACGACAACTTCCCCGGTATCGAAGCGACCGAAGAGACCAAGCGATGGATCTGGGACAGTCACTTTGCCGCGGTCGGCAGCGACAACATGTCGTTTGAATTCGGTCCACATGGCGGTAAGCATCATATAACAACCGTGGATGGTCATCACAACCAACGAGATAGACTCATACGATTTTGCTTGCTTTGTTCTCCTGGACAGATCTTTGGCTGCACGAATGGATCTTGCCCATGTACGGCTGTCCCATTGGCGAGCTCTTCGACCTCGAAAGACTCTCAGAGGCGTGCAAAAAGCACCATCGATACACTTTCTTCCTCACATCAGCACCACTTCGGGGTGAGTATAGTTGCCACCTACGAGCTCTCGACATCTTTTTGAAACCAATCGCTGACCTGTGCCAGATCTGCCTCGCGTTTCATCCCATCAGTCAAGGGCGGCATCGCATCGTCACCCAACGCCATCTGCATCTTCTAACCCCAAGCTCTCTTCACCCGCATGTAAACGAATGGACCCGTCGACCCTGGGAATCTCATGACAAGCTTGATCAAAAAAACAACCAAACAATGACTTGACAAGGAACAGAATATTTTGGCTTCTTTTTAAGCCAACACTATATATTACAATTCAGCAAGGGCGGTTCGACCACCGAGCAGCTCAACGAGCGCCTTGAGCTCGTGCCACCAAGCGGTTTTACCGCGCCTGTTTTTCATGTCGGCATTCTTTGCCATCTCAGTTGCGGAAGTGAAGCAAATAGTGGAGCCCTGGATGGTGATCATGACGGCTGTGTCGTCCGAGTAGGACTTTTCGGCAGCGCAAGCGCCGAGCTTGGACGAGGTGGACGACTGGGAAGAGCTGCGTTGCTTGAGAGCCTCGGATTCGAGGAACTCGCAGCACTTGAGCGCCAGACGTGTGGCACGGACACGATCGAGTGGCGAGGGGACACCACCCTGAAGGGTGTGGCCGAGACTGGCGGATCGCGCATCAAAAAGACTGTCACCCTCCTCTTTGAGGATCTTGGTGATGACTTCAGTAGTAAAGACATCGGACGACTTTTCGTTGCGAATGACGAGCCTTCCTTCCGACTTGCCCTTGACGTCGAGGAGGAAGCGCTTCTTGAGGAAGGCAACGTCCTTGCCGAGCTGCTGGAGGCCAATGCCCACTTCAGGCGTGTATACCAGAACGGCACCAGCGGCAAGGGCACCCATAACAGCAATGTAACCACACTTGCCACCTTGTGTCTCGACCACAAAGACACGATTTCGCGATGCGGATGCGGACTGTTTGACAGCATCGCAAGCGTCGACCAAAGCATTGAGCGAAGTATCGGAGCCGAGTGAGAACTCGTTCATGGGCACGTTGTTCGAGATGGTAGCGGGGAGACCAACGATAGGAATGCGGAAGGCGGGGTATCGATCACGGTTGTCGTTGAGGATCTTGACCGAACTGAAGGCCTCGAAACCACCAACGATCAAAAGACCCTCAATCTTGTGCTCCTGCAGCTTGGCGGCGACAGCGCCAATGTCGATATCGGGCAAATGACGGTTAACGCCGAGTTCGGAACCTCCTCTTGTTGCCCAGTTGTCTACGCGGAGCCAGTTGAGAACCGAAACATTATCCTCGAGCAGACCGGGGAAACCATTGTAGATGACGACAGCGTCGTGGCCTTTTGCGAGACAGTAGCGGACGGCCGTGCGAGTGGCAGCGTTCATGCCACCGGCAGGAGCACCAACATGGATGATACCCATCCTGAGACGCTTCTTCTCTGGCAAGAGCTCGTCGTCTGTGATCTGGCTGATGTACTTGAATGCACGGAGACCCTCGGCGAACTCTGGATCGCGAAGCGCCAAGGCACCGTCAAAGTCTTTGGACTCGATAAGATGGGCGACCTTTTGAGTCTGCTCGACGGCATACATGAGGGGGATGCGGGTGATCTTGTTCTCGCTGATGCCAATCACGTAGGAGGGAGTCTCGGGGGTGGCCTCGAGGACAGCATCGACGGCCTCGATACCTTGGAGGGTAGCGAGGATGCGGTCGTTGGCGTCTGGCTTACCACCTCGCTGTGTGTGACCGAGGGTGGTGACTCGAGTGTCGAGACCGAGATCGTCAGAGAGGACATTTTTGATCATGTCAGGTGTAATGTCGTTGAGTTCGCGGTCGATTGCACCTTCCGCGACGATGACGATCGACTTGCGCTTTCCGAGATCCCTGTGCTTCTGCAGAACCTCGCACATCTCGGAGTGCCACTCCTGTCCCTGCGGAGGACGCTCGGGGATGAAAACGTAGTCGGCACCAGTCGCGATACCGGCCATGAGAGCGAGCCAACCGCAATGCCTGCCCATGACCTCTACGACGAAAGCACGAGAGTGCGAGGCAGCAGTCGAGGAGATAGAGTCGACGGCCTCGCAAATGCGTTGCAAGGCGGTGGAAGCGCCAATGGTGATATCCGTAGTGGCCATGTCGTTGTCGATGGAACCGACGAGACCGACAATGTTGAGGTGTGCAAACTTGGTCGCCTGCTCCTCGGTGATTCTGCTCTTGGCCTTGAGCGAGGCGACAAGGTCGGGCCATTCTGCTCGGAGCTTGTCTGCACCAGTCAGACTCCCGTCACCACCGCAGACGGCAAGAGCGTCGATGCCGTTGATGATGAGGTTGTAGGCTGCCTGTTCACGACCTTCGGGGGTACGGAAGGTTTTGGATCGTGCAGTGCCGATGAGAGTGCCTCCCTGGTCCATCCAGCCACGTACATCATCCCAACCGACTCGAATGATGTAGCGGCCACGAAGACCAAGCTCTTGAGCTTCTCCGACACCTTCACGAAGGAGCTCACCCTCTCCGTAGGTGGGGACGAAATCGGACTGGTCGGAATTCTGGTCAAGATTGGTGGCCTTCGCCTTGGTATCGAGTGTGTCGAAGAAGGTGGATGCGTTTCTGCTTATCGAGGGAGTTGCCGAGGGAGTGTTTTCGGGTGTCTGGTTGCCTCGAACGAGACCCTCCCAGCCTTCACGGATGACGAAAGCTTCGCATCCGCGAAAAATGGCCATCTTGACGACGGAGCGCACGGCGGCATTCATGCCCGCCGAGTCACCTCCAGAGGTCATGACGGCAAGCCTTCGAGGCTGACCTCCATTGCTGGCAGGAGCAAACTTGGAGAGAACGGGCTTGTGGGACTGTGCGAAAGTGTTCTCGGCACGGATGGCGGGGGCGAAAGGGGGCATGATGGCGGTGGTAGCCTCGTGATGGAGAGGCTGTGATGCGTTGGTAGGTGCGCGTCAAGGGATTACCCTCGGCTGCGCTACTGGATGGTCGAGCTGGTTTGCGTTGATGGGTTTAGCTTCGTGATTCAAGCGCAAGAGCGTTCGCCAAGATGGTGGCAGCAGTAGAAAAAGGTCGGGCTCGGATCGTTGCGATGGTGCTCGTGCGAAAGAGGATGGATTAATGGTCGACGATCAAGAGAGAGGTTTTGCATTAGAAACCCACAACACAGGAGAACGACAAGGTTGGCACGCTTTGGAATGGTGCTCAGCTGCAAACCCAGAGAGAGCAGTCTGTGATTTCATATCGATCGCGCATTGGACACACATCTGAAAAACCAAGAACGGGTATGCTGTGCAGATCTTTCTCTCCCAAAAAAAAAAACAAAAGTCCAAAATGGGTCAGCTCATCAGTCTGATTAAAAGAAAAAGAAAAAATCTCGCCGAGAAAAAGCGAGGCCTCGGTGGTATTTCGGATCAATTTTTCTCAGTTTGGCAAGGCCACAAGCTTGTTCGGCCCAAAATTCGGATCTCGCGCATCATCAGTGCACAAGAAACGAGGTGGAGGTGGAAATCGTTTCTGCATCACCCGATTGTATACGGAGAGCGCGGATCAATCGGTGATGACAATGATGATGCTCTGTTTCTACAGTATATCACATCCCTTGCTCCTGTGGCTTGGTCAGACGATTGCTTGCATTTGACTGCCAGCACCTATCGTTCAGCGCTTCCAAAGTAATCGAGCCCAGATGGATTTTCGATTTGTTTGCAGGACGACACAGGCAGCACAATCGACGGTGGACAATCTCATGCTTATCGGATCGCATCGCGATGCACAGAGTCTTGGAAGTCCCGATTCCTTTTGTTCTCACGGACAGGAATGTGAGGCGATTTGCTTGCACGGAGCGGGTGGTTAGTCAAGCCATGTTGATAGAAAATGGTGTCAAGCGTGTGTATAGGACGCTGGAGGCTGGATTCTGGGCGCGTTGGCGCGATTCCAGACGACCGAAAGCGCGGCTCGGCTACTTAACTACTTAACCTCAAGACGAGAGTTTGGGTGTCACTGGCACATGGCAATCGATCGCAAGATGTTGAAGGCCAAGCGAGCCCCCTCCCAGTCTCGCAAGCAGGCAGTAAGGCAAACGCGCGCATCAGTCCATCTTTGCATAGAGAGAAGAGACAGGCGTTCTCCTTTGTGAGATATTCGGCATCTCGCATGCGACGTTGAAACGTACAGTACAGTACTGTATCAGCAGCTCTCAGGATCCCCGTATTTGGTGACCCGAGCAGCTGGTAGCAGCATCGCGGTAATGACAGAGCGCGCACATCAATCATCGTGCTTGTCAACATGTCATTGCTTCCATCTGTGCGTGTATGTGTACTGTACTATAGGTGTGTGTGTGTGTGTGTGACGAATGTGCCACAAGAAATCCTCGTTCTGCTCTGGCGCCCCATCTATCAGGCTAGGTCTCCGTTGTCGAATTCGAGATCCGCCCGTAATGCATCGACGCCAATCATGCTCGCCACAGCCCTGACCTACCGGATGGTCTTTTGTCCATGTATCAAGCCTGTGCGCATGCATGGTAAAACCTCACCTAAGCCTGCCTCGCCACAGGGTCGCATCTTGGCTCGGAAGTTGATTATCCGCCGCAGTTCCCTAAGTGGTTCTGTATCAGAGCAGGTAGACATGACGACGGAAGAGTTGAAGAATTTGTTGCAACCGAGTTTTTCACTGTTCCTGCTCCGTACGTAGCCTGTGTGTGTATGATGGAAGACCGGTAGCCAACACCCAACTGAACAAAATGAACGGCGGAGTCCATGTGCAGTCGAGTAATGCTTTCCCCAGCCTCTCTTGCTCTCTCTCTCTCTCTTTCTCGCCAGTTGCGACTGCTTCTGGAGACACTTCTCTCAACTGTGGAATACAACGCAAATAAAATAAAAATATTAATAAATAAATGCGTTAAATACAGCAGCAACAGCAACAGTGCTCAGCAGCTCGGCCCAAGGTTGCGGCAATTTAACGGAAGGCTCAGACAGGGTATGAATGTACAGTACAGCACTGTACAGTACTGTAAGCGGGGCAAGCGCACTTTGTGTTTTTTTTTAGTCTGTCTTTTTCCCCTCGCCTTACAGACGCGTGCTTTCTTATGGGCTTCCCAGCTGATACGCTCGCTGCTTTTGTGGTTTGGCGCCTCCTTGAGCCAGGAATTCGCGTGCGTCGGCTCAGCGTCTGCAGACTGGTGAGCTTGGCCTACCCTACTGTACTTGATTTGCCTTGAACCCCTTGCTTGGTGCGACCTTGGCTATTTCTCTCACTCTTGTTGAACCCACCATTTCGAGGCGTCGATTGAGTCTGCCGCCGCCCCCTTCCACTGTCTGCCGCTTGACTTGCGCAACGCAATACTTGCTTCTGTCTGCTTGCTTGGTGGCTTGCTTGGTTGGAACTGCTCACATCTTCGAGTAACTACAAACCGTACAGCACATCACCACAAACAGCAACAGCAACAGCAACAGCAACAGCAACAGCAGAGAGACAGACCCTCACAAGCGCCCTTCTGCACTTTTTTTAAAAAAAACCTTTTTTTTCTTTTTTTTTTTGGCCGCCGCACCCGCATTCTGAGCTGCACCAAGCTAACGTTGCTCAGAATGGGGTGTGTGTGTGTGTGTGTGTGTGTAGTGCTGCAATCGCACGCCAACACCCACACTCAATCACAATTGACATCCACATCCACCTGGTCTCCCACACACGCACACGCACACACACACAAACACACACACATTCCACCTCTCCCTCTTCTCCTTTCCCTTTCTCTTCCTCAACAGCAACCGCAGGCATCTTTGCACTCCCACCCAAGCAAGCACCTGCAACTCGCTTCCGAACGTCCTTGATCCTTTTCAGCCGGCCAGTTTGCATCGCACAGTCAGTCGTTTGACTCTGTCGCTCGCGTCTGCACTTCAACTATCTACTAGATTCGCGCTTGGTCTTCTCCACGCCCTTCTGCATCCCATCCTTTCACGACAGTCACCATCATCTCACGCAGCCCAAGCTGTCGTCTCTTCAGCATCAACATCTTTTATCATCGTCGTCGTCGTCGTCGTCGTCGTCTCCCTCCTTAGTTTCAACCAGTCTCATCTTGTCAACTCCAGGCTGCTCTAACTTTCCAACCTTTGCTCTTAGAAGTGCCTTTCTTTGCCGCCCTATACGCAACCAGTTCGAACTACATACCCACTACATTCGCTGGTTGCGCCGCCAACCTCGGACCGGTCTCCAGCTTTCCGAACCTTCCAAGTCTTTGGCACGTCCGTCGGCTTCCCAATCCTGTGACACGAATCTAGCAAACGTGTGACCATTCCGAGTCGCCTTTCTGTAATCACCACTACGCGCTCAACCACGTCGGACACTCGGCACTGTCATTTTTGCACTCTCACATCTCGTATTCTCCGCCGTCCGTCTCTCTCATCGACAAGCTGAGCCAAACACTTGGTCTTGTTCTTGGCCCCCGCTCCTCCAGCTGATCTCTCGCACTCGAACCATGCCTTCGCATAGTCTCAGCCGGTAAGCTATGGCACAGGTTGCTTCTAGCTCAAACCTACCCCTCGCCCCTTCGCACCACGATCTAGTCCACCACCACCACGGTCTGCGCGACAACATGGCCGCCAGCATACCAAGGGGCGCCCCGGACGGTGCCTCCGCTTCTTATACAGCTCAGCCTCTATCCGCTTCAACCTCGAACACTGCCTCGTCTTACCTACGGCAGCCAGACCAATCTATGCCAACAACGGCCGCCTCACTGATGAGGGAAGGCCCTCGCGACTTCACCGTAATCAAGGATGTCGGTGACGGTTCCTTCGGCACAGTGTGCCTGGCAGATTGGAAGAGTCCCCTTCCAAGCGGCACCATGCTCTCCCCTATGCAACATCCCACCACACGTCCAGAATACATTGGCAAGCGTCTCGTCGCTATCAAAAAGATGAAAAAGCCTTTCCCCAATTGGCAAGAATGCATGAAACTCAAGGAGCTCAAATCTCTCCTCACCATACCTCCCCATCCCAATATCATCCCGCTTTACGATGCCTTCCTCATGCCAACCACAAAGGAACTTCATTTCGTCTTTGAATGCATGGAGGGAAATCTCTACCAACTCACAAAGTCGAGAAAGGGTCGGCCGCTCGCCGCCGGTTTGGTTGCGTCCATCTACGAGCAGATCGTTCTCGGTCTTGAGCACATTCACCAGCACGGCTACTTTCACCGTGACATGAAGCCCGAAAACTTGCTCATCACAACAACAGGTCTGGCAGACTATCCCAACCTTCAATCTGGCATGCCTCCGGAAAAGGACGTGCTTGTCATTGTCAAACTCGCCGACTTTGGTCTCGCTCGCGAAACGCTCAGCAAGCCGCCATATACCGAATATGTCTCCACGCGATGGTACCGTGCGCCCGAAGTGCTTCTCCGATCGCGCGATTACAGCAATCCTGTCGACATGTGGGCACTTGGCACCATCCTCGCCGAGCTGGTCAATCTCAAACCCCTTTTCCCCGGCCACAGCGAGGTCGACCAGGTGCTTCAGATCTGCGACGTGCTCGGCGACCCAAGTCACAGCTACGGTCACGACTCACGCCAAAGGTGCAACGGTGGTGGTCCGTGGGACCGCGGCATTCGCATGGCCAGGGCCGTTGGCTTCCAATTCCCCATCCGCAAGCCCGTCAAATTCTCGCGCTTGTTCTCTGATCGGGTCCCACGAAGCCTCGTCGATTGCATCGAAGACCTCCTCCGTTACGATCCGAAAGCCAGGCTTACTAGCAAAGACTGTCTCGAGCACGAGTATATGAAGATGGAAGCTCCTCGTTTGCGACCACCACAAGCAAAACCGATCGTCAGTGCCACTGCTCCCATGCGTCCGCAGCAGGCCTTTGTCTCCAACACGGGCGCATCACGACCCGTTCCACCATCGCACTCGACGCCGCTGTCATCGCATGCGATCAAGCCACCGTTCGGAGCAGCCGACTCGAATCTCAAGCCGTTGGCCATGCTCCGTCAACCAGATGGCTCATTCGTAGTCAATGGCGGCCGCTCTCCTGCCAATGCCTCCTCTCCCAGCGCAAATCCCCCAGCCGCTGCAAATATGCACGTCTCTCCGGCCTCACCCATGCAAGAGGACGGCGCAGAAGTGCAGTGGGCGCCTCCCGCCGCTTCCATGTCCAGAGACGTCTCGCTTTCGGGCTATCCGGCCTTTCCCGATTCAGCGTCTGTCTATGCAACCAGCAGCTCGGCGCACCACGATTCGTCAGGTGCGCCATCCTCCGATGCAACTATCGTCCTCGGTAATGCATCCATGGCCCCATCCGATGGTCAGATCACCGAATCGACGCTCAAGCATGCCGACTATCGTCATGGCCAAGCTCTGCAAGCGCACCAGTACGAGCAGTATCACCGTCAATACCGACAAGATTCCGGCCAGGTGCAGAGAGGCGGCTACGAGGACCATGGCGCTGCAGCCTACGAGCGCGAGCAAGCCGCTCGATCTGGGGCATTTGTGCCTTATTCCGGCGCCTATAGTGGTTCCGGAATGCAAAGCCAGATGGCAGCTGCTGCGTCATCCGGTGATCTCTCTCAGAAGAATGACTCCAACGCCAGCAATGAGACGATTGGCTCGCGCGACAAAGAGAGGCGCAGAAGCAAGGCCTGGGGGCTCAACATCTCGTCCGTATTTGGAGGCAGCGGCAGCAGCGGCACCGCAGGAGGAAGCGGCAGCGGCGGAGCATCCAACGCGACCCACCAGTACGCCGTTGGAAACGCCGCAGCTGCCCGCATGCCCTCCAACGGCATGGCGCCAAGCAACATGGCAACCAACGGATCCATGCAAGAGCTCAGAACCTCGATCGAGCCCACGCCAGCCCAGCGCATCGCCGCTGAACATACCAATGCGACAGCGCAGTCCAATGGAGCGCCCGCCAAGCAGCTGGATCCCAAGAAAGCCAAGAAGGAGGCTGAAAAGGCGGCGCGAGAGGCTGAAAAGGCCAGGCGTGAGGCACAGCAAAAAGCTGCTCGAGATCGTGCGCGCGCCGTCATGCAGAAACGTAATCAGCTGTTGGCCTCTTCCAACAGCAAAGATCCTGTCGAATGGCTTGCAGGCACCATCCAGGCGGATGAGCCGTATCGACCCAGTCCCAGCGAAAAGGCTCGCGGAAAGCAACCTGCCGTGCCTGGCTCGCAGCTTTCGCCGTCCATGCCTAGCTTTGCATCGGGAGAATTTCCGCGATCACCGCTCCAACAGCCCATCCACGGCCTCAGCCCCGAGTACGGCATGGCCGCCAACCCAGCCGTGTCGGGTAGTATGGCATGGCGGGGTGTCGGCGCTGCTAGATACAGCCGATCCAACAAGGCACGCAGGCGCGAGCACGACGACGATCACTCCATGTCCAGCTTTGAGGATGCCGTCGACCCACGCAGAGCCTCGATGCAATCTTACCAGACCGGTGACAGCGATCCTGGGCCGGGAACCGGGCAGCATATGCCGCAGGGACATCACATACAGCGAGCCAGCTCATCCTCTTCGCTTGCTTCGGCGCCCTCGTTACTCGACCAGCGCCGCTTTGCTCCATCGCTCGAATCGCATCGCAGCTCGCAGGAGACCCGCTCCATCAGCTCTCTGGATCACCAGCTCATTACCAACATGGAGAACATGACTGCCGCAGAGGCACGCACGCGCACGCCGGGCAACGTCTCGCCAGGTCCCGCACACGTCGTCGGCACACGTCAGTCGCTTAGTCGTCAGAGCCGTGCCAACAGCCGCGCTTCCTCTGCCTCGGCGCATCGGCAGGGTTCGGCTTCTCCCTTGCATCACGCTAGCGGCATTCCACGCTTCCATCCATACTCTCACGGTGGGCCGGTGACGCCCTCGACAGGCTATCACCCCAACTACCAGCTGCCCCCGTTGCATCAGAGTCTGCACCAGGGCGGCGCGCATCGAGGCGACACAGGAGCCGATGGATCTGTGCCAACCGCCTTCCATCCCAACCCGAACCATGCGCAGCCACATGCACACCAGCACCACATCAATCCCATCTTCCACGTCTCTGCTGGAAGTGCTGGACACGGCACCACGCTGCCGCCCTTTTCGTCGATCGCAGCATCGATCGATGTTCCTGCCATCGACGACAAGGCGACCCAGATGTTGTACGCGCAAGCACGCTCGACCGGGCCCTTGCCGCAAAGCTGATCCTCCTGCAACTTGTTGCCGCAAATCCTTAAAAATGATGCTCTGTCGGTGGACTATTCACGTTGCAGTGTGTTGGTGTTGCCGATCCTCTAATACATTCTTGCACTTTTTTCACTTTCCAACGTTCATTCTCGTTCTCGCATAATCTTTGTCGCACAGATAAATACTTGTCAGCACCATCGTTACCATATCCGTCCTCGAAGCGGTCTGTCCTGAGATTGTGTGGCAATTCTGTCTGTCGCCTCGGTGATATCGTGAGAGGAGATCGACTTGGCAGAAGCTAACCAAGATCCTGTCTGAGCATGTGTTAAAAGGGATTGAGACAAAAAATGAATTCAACACAAAGGAGCAAAAAGAAGCCGAAAAAATAAATGATCCTCCGAATCCGGGAATTGAACCCGGGTCTGCGCCGTATTCTGCGCGGAGAACGCTGGTCAATTGAATGACAAGGCGCCGTCATAGCCACTAAACTAATTCGGATCGCTTCATGTCTTCCTGTGCATTAGATTGCAAACATATACAAATTAGACAGTCATTTGTGTTAGTTTTGAGTCGTTTTGCTGAGACCCGCGCGTCAGAAGTGGATGTGCACAAGATTCTCTGGATCAGCCTGCATGGATTGCGGCAGGTATACAGTGGGTTGTCTTGGAAGAGTTAGATATCTACATAGGTGATGCTGTTTGCGACTTGGATGCCAATACGAGTGGCCCAGGTGGGGGGAGACTTGCGGAGTCGTGCGCCCCACTTGGCCTCTGTGTCGGAAACGATTTTGCTGAAACGAGGTCCGAGCGCCTCATCAGTCTCTGTCGAGCTTGGCTCGGCTGGAATGGTCAAACATGCAAAGCTTGCATGGAATCGAGCTCCTTCGTAGTACGACTTTGCTCTGAATGCCTGCCGAAGCTCAGCGCTCAGAGCTGTGGATAGTTTGTGGAACTGTTGGCGACAGAGGACGAGTGAGGCCGGTCAGCTGAGGTGCGGACCGTGATAGCCCATCAACGGGTCACGGTTTGTATCTGCTTACCTTTTCATGTCCGGATCCAACCTCGAGTACTACAAAGTGCCTGGAACCATCATCATTGGAGAGATGCGCAATCCTCGAGAAAGAGAAGGCGAAGCTAAAGGGACCACAAAGTGCTTTGAAACAATCAGCCTACGATGCACTGCTTTGAGCGAATACGAGAATCAGAGCAGCACAACTCACCTTCCGACTATGGTCTTGAGCCTTCTCGCCTCTGCCGAAGCAACCTTGATATACTCTTCCCGTTCGTAGCTTCGCACTGTGCAAGGTCGAGTGAGGGAGATGTGTAGACTCTCCAATTTGTTTTCCGACGATCCTAGTGTCGCACCGAAAGAGACGGCTTCACTGGCATCAGGAGACAACTGTGGGACTCGCAAGTCCTGCAGCTTGTAGTCGGACCCAATTTGCGTCCGAAGGAAGCTGAGGCTTTCCTGTATAAGTTTACTCAAAGATCGCTCCACGGGAACTGGGAGCGCGACACATTGTTCAGTCCTTATTCCTGCATAATTTTGTGAGCACATTGCGCAGACATACCTTCGACAAAGCAATAGCAGAGCCAGTCCCCTCTGGCGACTTTCTTGGTGCCAGTACCAGCTGAAGTTTGGCTCGTTACGGGCGGCCCAGCCTGGTCGGTTTGGTGCAAGCTTTCCAATTCCAGAGGTGGTAGCTTCCTGTTTCACACGGATGCAGAAGAGGCAGAAAACAAGTTCAGTTGTCGTTCTTTATCACAAGCAGAAAATCCGCGCATCAGAAGGTGTGCTCACCTTTTGCGTCGACTTGAAGAGTCTGTACTCGATGGAATTGCTTGTGGATCATTCCTTCCGACCCGGGCCTGACCTGTACATTCGGCCGATTCTGATGTTGGACATACCTGCCCAGCATCATTGGCTGAGCCATCATCCGAATCAGAGTCAGCGTATTGGGACAGGCCAGCAAGAGACCCGCTCATGATGCCCAGAATTGGTTCACACCGAAGACGACCTTGGATGACAGTAGTGTGGCCATGCAAGCTTGCTTAGCACAGTTCAGTACGCTAGACAGGGTCCAGGCCGCGATTTGGGCTGTCGGATTGCGCGACTTGTGGAGAATTCCGCGTTCCGAACCAGACGGAAGAGGGACGCGATCTGGTTTTTGATAGTTAATGCCCGATCGATCGATTGAAGGCCTTAGCCTGGCTCCATCGAAGCGGATTTGCAGTTGACGAGAAAAGTTCCCACGCTCTCGAAAATTTTTGGTGCGATGATCATCCTTTTTTCACCCTGCTATGAATTGTAGTCGGTGCAAGACAACTAGAAAATTGTATTCCTTCACGCAGACGATTCAAATTCTAAAGGGCTCAAATTCAAGGTTGGGTGTGGCCAGAGTATTCACTGCGATGTGCTGCCACAGAAGAGTTGTTGAGGCTGAATGGACATTTGAGAATTCGTAGCCTCAACGCAGTTCAAGCTCAAGAGAGCACGCTGCAAGCCGCCAAGGCGAGAGACAAGTCGAGATCAGTTGTGGGAGCGCGCCAGTCCCAAGTCTCAATCTGGACAGCGGACTGTGAGAGTGGGAGCCAGAATGAGCGGTTTGCTGCTAGTTTGAGCTCAACATCATCCTTTGCTCTTCTTCGCTACCACCAAGAATTCGTCAAGATGGTGAGTATGCCCTTACCTTTGATAGAAGCGACCCAACAGCCGAATCATCGACGACAACACCAACGCTGCCGCTGCTAGCATATCCCGACAGAGACGACAATCAGCAGATATCATACCAACAGACAATGCATAGCATCGCCATGAACGGAGCAATCCCGCATACCAACAAACCTGGGACAGCGTCAGTACCGACGAGTGATGACCGCACAATTCACAACAGCATAGGCCTCTCGTCAGCTTCGTAGCCATCATCGCAGACCAGCTCTCGTGCCACCACTGCATCAGAGGGAAGGAAGACAGACGATGATTCATGTTCATCCCAAAAGTGCCACAAAGTAGCAGGAGTAGTCTCCAAGGCAAGGTCTTCCGCAGATACGTTGCATGTTATGTTGGTCCAACAATGACCATTCCCGATGTCAAAGATGGAGCAAAGTAGTCTGGATCTACTAGAGGTTCAAAACTCGACACCGTTGCGGATCACTCTTCAATAGGCAGGAATGGAGATCGCTACGGACACATGGCTTAGCGGCGGCCGCAACACGTTGCGAGGCGAAGCACGGCGGGTCCGACGAAGCATGGGACGTCGAAAAGGTGGCTGCAAAAACAGGAATGGCATGCGTTCGGTTTTCGCCTTGGCGCTGATTGTCCCTGCTCGGCACGGACGCTTCCTTCTCTTCTCGACTGGGTCCCTTCCACCGCGACACATCTCGACATTACCACTATCAACAACAAACAATCACAAGCAGCGGCAGCATCAAACCCGTTTTTGATTCGGATTCGGCACAGTCCTTCTCTCCAACACTCTACGTCTATATCCCATCAGTTAGCTAACCACTTTGCTCGCATCTCGTACAATGCCGCTGTTGACCGCTCCACAGGACTCCACTTCTCCCGTCACCCTCCGAACTCGCAAGTTCATCACCAACCGTCTGCTCCAGAGGAAGCAGATGGTTCTCGATGTCATCCACCCTGCCCGTCCCAACGTCTCCAAGGCTGAGCTCTCTGAGAAGCTCTCCGAGATGTACAAGACCCCCAAGGAGCAGTGCGTCGTTTTCGGTATGCGAACCGCCTTCGGTGGTGGACGCTCCACTGGTTTCGCCCTTGTCTACGACTCGCGCGACTCGATGAAGTTCGAGCCCAAGCACCGTCTCGTTCGCGTAAGTGTCTATTTCCACCGCATCAGCCTTGCTCTCGCTATCATGCCGTCAGCATTTCTGGCTATCGACCATGCAAGATGCATCACATCCTACTGCATTATCGCGTACAAAGCAAATTTGCTGACCATCGCAATCCTTACCCTCATCTTTTCTTCCCTCTCTACAGGTCGGCCTCGCCGAGAAGACCGAGAAGGCCTCGCGAAAGCTCCGCAAGGAGCGCAAGAACCGTGCCAAGAAGGTCCGTGGTACCAAGAAGACCAAGGCCAGCGAGGCTGCCAAGAAGAAGTAAATCGTCTACTCTACATCCTCTTCCTCTCCGCACCGCCCCGTCATCGCCTGCAGCAGTACTCTTCACCCTTTCATCATACGAAAATGGACAACCTGGGTTGCATCCGTGCATCAGCGCACTGTCGACGAGCTTTTACCCCTTCTTTCGAAGTCGACAACATCACAGCGCCGATCTCGGTGTGCTAGCCTTGGTTTCGTCCAGATTCGTTGACAAAATTAAAACACTGCATCGGCATATACTCTTCATCATACTGCAATTGTACCATCAACCCCACGTTTCTATTCTTCCACTTAACATCACCCGAGCTTGGCTGCTTGTCTGCTTAGTTCACTCTCAAAAACACACCCCGAAATATCGAAAGAAGGCGGTGTCAGTATTCCAACTCGACATGTATGATGTTTCCTTATTGGGCGACGTATTGTGTCTCGAGTTGTGAGGATAGTCGACTGATTTGTGCGTTGTTTGTCCCCAATGAGGCTGTAATCAATCTCATCACACACGGCGAATTCGTGATGTTGAGAACGACCGCACACGGGAAGAGAAGAAGAGATCCAGCACGACGCACAAACTGCCAACGCGAGCAAGCCAAGAGAAAGGATATGATGCGGTGGAGATTGGACTGTGTGATACTGTTACATGCTGGTAAATGGATGGAAAAATAGGATCTTTTGCCAAGCTTTGGAATAGACTGGGCAAAGAAATTGATTGAAAACTGTACTTATGCCGACGTGGTCTTGGTGGTAGATGGCTGAGCAGTCTCTTCGACTGCAACCTCCTCAAAGAGGCTACCGCCTTGGCTGGGCTCTGGTACGGGAACAGCCTCTCGAACCTGTTTCTGTGCCTCGATGAGGGCAAGACGGCGCTCGTTGAGGACAAATTTGATGCGAGCCATGGATTTGCGAACCTGAAAGGATCAAATGAAGGACGACAAGTACAAATATCAGTAACCTATCGCTTTGGCCAGTAATTCACAAAGGTTTTGAGGTTCGTTGAAATCCTCTTGGTCTCGAGCTATGCTACTTACTCGGTGATTCTTTCGTCCAAGGTTCTGGGACCACATCCTAGCAGCCTGTCTGGCTCCTACCCTATGCAGCTCTTCCCATGCGGTCGCCAAACGATTCCTCTCCATCAGCAGCACGTACCAGAGCGTGTGCAAATCCTTGGAACTCTTCAACCTCAACTCGCTCGCCAACCAGGACCTGCTTTCAGAGTTTTTACCCAGATCCGATTGATGAACGGCATGCGGAAGTCTGACAAAGTATTTGGGAGCGGCGAGCGAGTCCTTGCTCGCTTCTTCGTAAACTGCGGTGCCGCCGAGAGATTTATCGGTAAGTTCATGTGGTCGAGTCTTGAAGAACTGGAGAAGGGGATGTGCTGGGTATGCCTTGATCTGTTCAAGCTGCGTCTTTAGTGTAGGTGGTAGTGATGGTTGGGACTGCGAGGCGGGCTTGGTGGGCTTGGGGACAGGTGCCTGCGAGGCGCGCGAGGAAGAGGAGAATGTGCGGGCTGCTGGAGCTCGCAGCGACTGCGAGAGTCGGGCAAAGATGGATCGTGTCGTCATGATGCGTAGTGTATGCCCTCAATGTGTCGGTTGGTGTCGATCAAAAGAGGTCGAGATGAGTAGAGCTAGACTAATGTCAAGATGGTCAAGAGGCAAAGATTTAGTTAGGAAGATCGCGAGAAAGCGTATGGAAAGCGCTCTGTTTCTTCCAAATTTTACCCAATCGGGACCGAGCCATAGATTGTTTTCTGGTTATGTGAGATCGTCAATTGTTTGATCTTTCAAAATTCCAAATTTGCCCGATTCGGTCGGTATCGTCTGTCTGTAAGGAACTCGAAATCGGAACGGAAGCAGAACATTTTTTGTTTTTTATTTGTGTCTGTGTGTGTGTGTGTGTGTGTGTGTGTGTCTGGCTGATGCTGATGCTGGTGTTCATGCGACAACGGCCAAATTGCCACCCCGACCACTCGCATGGTTGCACCTTTTGCCATGGTCTTGGCAACCAAATTCAGACTTCGCATCTACAGCCTCATCCATATTGGCGAAGTCGGCCTTCTGACCCTTGCAAAGATCTGTCCTCCTTACAGAATCTTCGCACGCGAGACGGCGGGCTGGTCGCTGATACAGTCTCTGAGCATGTATCTATTCGCGTGGTGATAACGTGGGGGAGATTAGGGTCCCTTGCATGCTTGTGTCCCAAAACCTTTTGCTTCGGACCGGAACTCGTTCAACAGCTTGTACGTCATCAGGAGTCCATGACGGGAGCCTACGACTGACTGAGTGTTTACCATATCATTGCTGAAAGTGGCTTCGGCGAGCCATCTTGCGACCAGTATACGTCTTTGAGCACCTCCTCTTTCATTCCCTTACCAAGTGTCGATGACTGCTGTATTTCGCTGCTCCGCTCCAATCGCCGGTGCATTTACCTCAGCACACAACACGGCTCAACATTGGGGGGGCGTGGAATGCTTCCCAGGCAAGACGCATGGTTGTTGCCAAACACTGGTCAATAGTTGGGATTCTATGCATGGTGTACGCCCACATCGTCCGTTGTCACAGTATTGCCAAATGGAACCACATTCCGCAGCAATGTGACGATTTAGGCTCTGCGCGATAGCAACCGTTTGATCTATTGCTCGTGACCTTGATTATTATAGGTCCAAGATTGTTTTGTGCGTTTGCAAGAGATACCGTGGCGTCCAATGCATAGGTTATGCGATGCGGGGGCCCCAATGACAGGGAGATGTTGTGCTGCTCCGTGGCGCTGAACGACAAGTTGCGACAACGTCAAAGCAGCAGATCATGCAATCTTGGGTGTGTCAAGCTCATATTTTGCAGCGTTTAGATGATGGCATCTGAAGATTTGCGCTGCTACTCCATACTGTTTTTTTTTCTTCATTTTTCAGATGCCCCGAACCCGTCTCAGAAGGTACCGTGTCGAGTGAGATCCGCTCCGGGCTCCAACCAGGATCGACAAGGGCTGATCTGGGCTCGTCTTAGCATGTCTGCACAGCTAGGTTTTCGCCAAGTTGAGAGCCGTGGCTGCCTGCAGAGAAATCGAGGAGCAAGGTACCCTTTGTTCGGCAAGCGCCAGGTGTGGGAGAAAAGGAGTGTGCGAAGGTGTGTTATGCGTGTAAGCCATTCTTTTCTAGGTTGACGAGACGCCGGTGCGCTATTCTTTTTTGGACAGCCGAGGACCAGAGATCATGCAGACATGCAGCACGGCACCATCTTGCCGCGCCCTCTAGCAACGGGAGCTTCGATAGCTCAAGTCAACTCTCTTCCTTTCTGCTTCTTGGGTTCGAAGCGACATGGAAGGCATGGGAATGAGGACAAAGGACTGGATCGGCTGCTCCCAAGATCAAGCTAAGCACAGTGACCGTAGCTTGCCGCGTTGCATGGCCGAGTGACTGTCGAGTTCGGCAGCTTTTGCTCCTACTTGCCCTCCTGACGTGAACCTCCTGCGTTGCCAGAAACTGAGGAGAAAGATAAAGTTGGAAGTGGTCAGGTCAGATATAAACTCGCTGTGTGGTGCGGCACTTGATGAGGTCAAGCACAGCAATCGGATGAACTGTTTCCAACCCCTTTTTCGTTCGCCCACCGTTCTCTCTTGGCCCTCACAAAGAGTAGGTTCGTGCTTAACAGCTTCACTTCACCCAACACAATCTCACATAGAGCTGAGCAAGCCAAGCAAGCACTCTCTGCTCAACGCAGGAACCGAAAAGACCTCTTCATCTTGCACATCGATTCGGGGCTGTTCCCTTTTTTTATATTATATATTTTATTTTTCTTGGACGCCCGCTGTATTTGGACAGAGAGATCCGCTTGCGACAAGAACAATTCCAACTCCGACCTAAGCGCCATTGAAGCTCTCTTCTTTTTCTTTTCCTTTTTTTTTTTTTTTTGCTCAGCAAACTCACACACGCGGCAAGCCACTCCAACGCACACACGCACGCGCACACGCATACGCACACGCATACGCACACCTCGAGGAAGAAGAAGCGAATCGCCACCTCGGCTCTCAATTTGTGGACGACCAGACTTGATCTTGTTACGGACAAAGTGGGCACGTCAGCCCGCTGTCCGCTTTTGATTTTGGCGCTGCAGTTTAAAGCCCACTCTTTGTCTTGCAGCAACAGCAACAGTAACAGCAACGACAACGACAGCAACCCGAGGTGCTGTGCTTGTCCAGCAGATTAAGTAGCCAGCCAGCCAGCCAGCCAGCCAGCCAGCCACATCCTCGGACTCTCTGCCTCTCTGGCATCAAAGTGTCAAACCCGCTGCCGCCACACAAGCCAATCTCACCATCGCACTCTCACTCTCACTCGACAAACCAGATCCAAGACGAGACGCAAACGAAATCAGACGGGAGTTGAGCATCAAGTAGAGACGTTTCTTTTTCGCCTTGCTTCATCTCGCCCACCACCTATTCAGAGCAAACAAACCACACCACACAGATCTTGCCAAGGTCGGCTTTCCGAATCGGTGCTTTATTTGCAGCTGGAAAGCGCCTGTCAAATATCAAATTCCCCGCAACTCCAGTCTCTGACAATCACGGGTCCAAACCTTTTCCTCACCCTTGGTCGCAACCACAGCCTCATCTCTCCTCATCGTATTGCCTCGCATCCTACCACCATCACCGCCATAATCCTTGCTTCTCGCATACACACGCATTTTCCAAAAGCATACATTTGGATCAACGGCAAGCTTCCGACATTGGTTTCTACCTTTCGGTTCACTTCCGAACAGCGCTCCCTCGAATGACAATCACACTCTAACTCATCGGTAGCTCCCCGCTTCAAGCACACTCTCTCTATACATCTATCTATCTATCTCTCTCAAATCAAATCGCCAAGCATGGGTGCCTGCATGTCAGCCGATGCGTCGGCCGCCACGGATACGCCCGAATACAAAAAGTCGCGTGCACTCGATCGTCAGATCAAAGAAGACGAAAAGAACCTCTCTCGCGAAGTCAAGCTGCTCCTCCTCGGTGCTGGTGAATCAGGCAAATCCACCATTCTTAAATCGATGCGTATCATCCATCATATTCCCTTTACCGTCGAGGAAACAGAAAACTACCGCAGGCTCGTCTTTCTCAACCTCGTTCAGGGCATGAAGACCATCCTAGATGTAATGGAGGAATGGACCGTCGATTTTGGCGAGGAGCGCAACATCCAGCATCTATCGCTCTTTGTCTCTTACCCGGATATCTCGGAAGACGAACCGTTTCCAGCCCAGTATCACTCTGCACTCAAGGAGCTGTGGAAGGACCAAGGTGTACAGTCTGTCTACAGGAGAGGAAACGAAGCAGCGGTCCCCGACAACATGTCGTACTACTACTCGGATCTCGATCGTCTCTTCTCCCCCTCATATGCACCCACGGAGGACGACATTTTGCGGTGTCGTAACAAGACTACCGGTATCATTGAGACCACCTTCCCACTCCAAGACCGAGTCTATCGCATATTTGACGTCGGTGGACAGCGCAGTGAACGCAAGAAATGGATCCACTGCTTCGAAGGTGTCACTGCTGTCCTCTTCTGCGTAGCTCTCTCGGGTTATGACTCTTGCCTTGTCGAAGACAAAGACAGCAATCAGATGCAGGAGGCTCTCATGCTCTTTGACTCGATTTGCAACAGCAAATGGTTCACTCGTACATCCATGATCCTCTTTCTCAACAAAGTCGACGTCTTCCGCCAAAAAATCGCATACAGCAGCATTAAACACTACTTCCCAGACTACGACGGAGACGATCAAGACTTTAACGCTGCAAGGAGCTACTTTAAGAGCAGATTCTGCAGACTCAACCGAAGTGCGACAAAGGAAATCTATCCTAGCTTCACCAACGCCACCGACGTGTCGTTGCTCAAGATTGTCATGGCTAGCGTCACCGATATAATCTTGACCAACAACCTGAGAGATATCGTGCTCTAAATTTGGCGCTCAATCTTTGCTGCGTCTCATACATACCCTTTTTCACCTCGATCCTCCCAATCAAAGCATTCTTTGGACAGATACAAATCACACGCACCTTCTTTTTGGTTTTATTCTCCTTACACTAGACACACACATTCTCTTGGTTGCGGCTCAAACATGTATTTTTATGCCTCAAACACATGCACACACATGCCATGTAGCCCTGTCACTACCTTTCTCTTTTCCTTGACTAGTTTCATGATCTGTGCTATAAAATTACCAGATGGGCTTACTTGTCGGCGGGGGGGACAAGGTGTAGGATCTGACTCTTTGCCTGGGCAGCGTGGTATGGCTTGCGCTGGGATCTGACGTTGTTTGCCTGTTCATAGGCGTGTGCTATCTTGAGCAGGAGCGGTTCTGTCCATTTGCGACTGGTAAAGCTGATCCCCGTTGGCGCGTTGGGGAAAGGATAGTAAGGAAAGTCTGATCCTTGCTCTGTGTTGTTGGCATAGAATCCCATCGGCACTCCAATCACGGGATACTGTGCTCGATCGGCCACTGGATAAAGCGGATAGTCACCTCCACTTGGCGAGACAATCGCAGAGACGTTGTACTTGTTCAACGCACCATCGATCCCCATTTCCCTCGAAACGCGGAATCCATACTGACGATACTCATCCACAGTAGAGTTGGGTCGAGTTTGAAGTGCTTCAATGAGGAATCCTTGATCGGTCTGATTTCCTCCGAGCTCCAATGCCTGGTTTGCAATGCCAAAGTAGACAATTCCGCCTAGATCGTAAACCGCAGAGGGCACTTGTTTCAGCTTGGAGATGTATTCTTCGAGTCCAACGCGCATCTCGGTCTGCCAGAGGACCGTCTGGGTGTTGTCGGAAGCATTGTAGAATGCTGTCTTGTCAGGGTCGACGCCTTCACCAATGCAGTCTAGGGTGACTTCCACCAGGGTGGCTCCCAAATCGCGAAGTACTTGGATGGAATGCTGGTAGGCAGCAGCTACGGAATCGTCATAGTTCTGCAGCGTCTGGTTGGCAAAGAAGCCTTCGCCCGAGTATCCTAATCGCATGCCTTGTAGTGGCTTTTCAACCGCCTTGTTGTCAAAGTGGGAGGCCGCAGCATAGTCGATCCCCTTTGCTACTTGCTCTGGTTGCGACCAAGTGGCATTGTCTCCTTCATCCCGACCATGCTGTGCCATAGCAGTCAACAAGATCGCCACGTCTTTGACCGACCTTCCGAACGGACCCGCAGAATCCTGAGTTGCACTAATGGGAATCACCCCGTTCCTACTAATCAGTCCTACTGTTGGCTTGAACCCTACGATATTGTTATAGCTCGCCGGGCAAATAATTGACCCCGAAGTCTGGGATCCCACACTAGCAGCTGCCAATCCAGCAGCAACAGCCACCGCCGACCCCGACGAAGAAGAACATGGATTACCGCCTGGCCAATAAGCCGAAGTACCAAACCCTCCCCTAGGGCTAAACCCTTGAGTCTGATTCACCAGACCCCTAGCTTGAGCCCAAACGCTCATGTTAGCTTTTCCCAAAATTACCGCACCCGCCTTTCGCAGAGTAGCAATCGAGGGCGAGTCTCCAGGAACGATTGAGTTCAACAAGGTATAACTGCCAGCAGTAGTGTTCATTCCCAAGGAGGAGTCCGTGGCAACGTTGTCCTTGATGACGATGGGAATGCCGTGTAGGGTACCTCTGGTTTTACCTGCGGCTCGTTCTTGATCGAGCTTCTTGGCCTGTTGGAGGGCAACGGGGCTGGTTTCGATGATAGCTCGCAATCCGGGGCCGTGAATGTTGACCTCCTCAATACGCGCCAAGTAAGCCTGTACCAGCTCGACACTGCTGAAATCTCGACGCTCTAGCCCGGCCTGCAGCTCGGAAATGCTAGCATCGAGCAAATCTGGGTACGTTCCATTCTTGCCATCATTGGAGTAGAGCTGCGTGTTGAGATGAGGAGTCTCAAAGACCACCTCGCTGCTCGTTGTAGCGGTGGTGGCTGCGGGAGTACTGCCTGCACCCTGCAAATAGGCCAACAGCAGGGCGCAGAGCACAACGACTAAGCTGGACGTTGTAAACTTGGCCATGGTCGAAAGGGTTCTTTCCTTTCGTTCTTGTTTGTTTCCGGTCGGAGTGGATTGGGTAGGGTTGAGGAGCATGCTGTAACCCGTCTTGTTGGGTGTTCTTATGCTTCTCCTGGCGTCCGTTTGATGATCGTCAAAGAGTAAGCTATCTACTTCGGGCTTGGCATTGAATCCTGTCACAGCAAAGGTGATGTACGCTTGTCTAAGCCTCCCTACCGCCGTTCATCAATGTACACGACGAGACCCCTCGTAACTCGGTAACTCGCTACAGTACTGTACTGTACATACACCCACGGCAATGCATCCCAACCTATCTCTTCGCTCCGAAACACATACAGTACGGTGTACACTTTTGATAGACGCACAGATAAGGGCCGCCGGTAGTAATCGGTGATTTCCCCGGACCTCGAACCCTACCGTCAAGTTCTCGCAACGCAAAACGAAAATAGGTGTTGCGGAGGACATTCTTCCGACTATGATTTTTGCTCGTCAACTTGCCGAATGTCGGTTGCTCACATGTGGGAAGCTCGGGTGGATTGCCGTTATCAAGAGAAGAAAGAAAGAAAAAAAAAAAAAAAAAAAAGAAAAAAAAAAAAAAAGAAGAAAAGATGGAGTGAAAAGAGCCCGAAAAAAGAACACCGATCCATCTCGCATCGGCGATTCCGAACCCACTACCGGTGTCATCGGCGATGCACTGACACTTTTATTCAAAGAGCTGCCTGCCCTGTCGAATCACCTAAAGATGCCTGGAGTTCAAGGATTTCGTCGGTGTTCTTCTTTTCACACAAAGCCATACGCCCAACTTCAGATAACAATCAACAGTCAAACAAGCAACAATGGGCAACGTAAGAAACGGCACACCTATTTCAGGTGCGCCAGCTTATATTTTGGGGGGGTGTAGCGTATGTGCACGCAGATGCGAGAGTGTGTGTGTGAGGACGAGGTAGAAACTTGTGTACAAGGCGACATCATAAATGTTGTGTCGCGAGGTAAAAGGAGACCGAAACAAACGACGAGCGAGACTGAAGGGAGGGGGCCAAGTGTGAAGGACACGCTTAGGCCTCAGTGAGCTCACGGAGACGTCGGATGGTGCTGTTGGGGGGAACAGAAGAGTGAGGTCAGGGTTAGTAACGATGCGGTACGGAGTAGATGCGTGAGATCGCAAAGAAAGCGCGTGCCCGGTTGGGAGAATCTGTCCAGCGCTGCTCGATGCAGCGAAACTTGATCCCTGCATACTGTCCATCTTTTCGTTGTTGCTATGCTTTCTTGTTGCTATGCTTTCTATCCCGATCACTTTCTGCCTAAGCTGATGCCTAGCAGCATGCGCTTCTCCTCCGCCTTGCTCGTTCGACTAACGAGGGTAGACCTTTCCCTGCTGCGCCTAGTCGATGCGGACACAAATCTTAGTCTGTGCATGCGAACTCCTTCGCTGTGATGGCTGCTCTCCTTTGCTGCGTGCTTATGATCTCTTGATTCGATACGATTGCGTTGGTATACTCACGATCGGACGGTGGCAGCAGCCGAGGTGCTGAGAGTCCAAGCACCACCAGCCATGACCTTCTTGCAGGCACGGCACTCCCAGATGCCGACGGCCTTGCGCTTGACCGAGTCCTTGCCGCAGAAAGTGCAGGTGTACTTGGAGTGCTGCGAGATTTCGATCTTCTTGATCTGACGACGGAGCGAGGCACCGTAACGGGTACCGTACTTTCCGGTGATTCCAACCTTGACAGTGCGCTTCGACTGTTGTATGTAAGCAATATGGTATGGAAGGTCTTGGTATTAGTCGGTCTGATCTGGCGCTGAAGAGGTTGTTGGTGGATACACGAGCAACGGCTTTGGTCGAACAGTGGACGTCGAGAACGTTGGGTGGGCTGACGGTATGATGCTGCAATAAGGCGATCCAGCTATCCTGATGTGTGTGATCGTATGCTGAAACAAGTTATGGGTCATCAGAGCGCTATGTGCCAGAACTGTACTCTATGTGCAAATCGACTAGGTGCGAATGGCTGCTTGAATGAGGATGCCGCTGCAAACATGTCTGATGTGGCGACATAATGCTGGAAGACCATGGTCACCATCAAGAGACGAAGGATGCAACCTGTCACGGAATGTCGATCTGATATGATTCTCCTGATGCCCTCCTGGATAGATCAATGTGTCGGTTCTTCTGCCCGTGCTACATGATTCTCTACACCTGCTAGGCGATGGGTTTCACACCTTGTTCGGCATTACTGCATTCATGTTGATGGTAGCTTGACTACCCTATGCTTCCCAACGGCGTCATGGTTGCTGCTTTGCGATCCATCTGGCTGCATTTGTGTTGATCATGCTGTATTACGCTGTATTGTCATGATGTTGTGTGCAATGCGATGGGCTGCTGGTATTTGATGTGTTGGAGTATCACTGTTGATATGAGCCGTTGCCGTTGTTGCTGATAACACTTACCATCTTGACTATGTGTATGTATGGGGTTGGTCTAAGGGGAAAGGATGGCGATGGCGACGAGCGTCAACTACCCTTTGCTTGCATTCGCACACTCTGGCTCACACTTGCTCCGAGTGCCAGGAAATCAGTTTCACTGCCTGCTGCTGGCCTGAGTATAGATTCGAGATTTCTGGCTTGGTGCTGGCGAGTTGAGCTCACTCTGCCCTGAGGAATTTGGCACAGGCTGGGCTTGAGTCGTCGGGCGGCCTTTCTTCGAGCTTAGGGGAAAGAGGCCTTGCAAGCTGCAATGTCCAAGATACAGGCGCTGCAATTGCAAAGCTTGCTGAGCAGCGTTTTGGTTAACCCTGCCCATACCGCAAATACAAAGCTTCTATTCAGGGCAAAATCTGATTTCGAGTTGCTACAACGCGCCAGGTGGCCTTTTCGAAATCTCAATGGGTCGGCAGGCCGCGTTCTAAATTTGCGAAGACGTTGGATCGTGGGAATTTTTGAATTTGCCTTCTTCTCGAATCGGAACCGAGCTACCGTGGTCGTCATGCACGAATCGATCGGCATCGGAAAAGCCTCCTGATTTCTATCGAAGCTCAGAACAACGAACCTGGACCTCTCGCTATTTTTGGCGGGCCTAAACCTTCGATCAGACCATTGCGCGGCTGCCTGTGAATCAACATCCTTTCCAGGTCTTGGCATACAGGACACTCAGTAGTAGTGTGCTTATGTCTGTGTTACATCAAGAATGGCTTCTAAGAACAGGACCAGGGAGTATGTAAGGCTCGACTTTTGCTGCTCCATGTAAGCTTTGGAAGATGTAACAATCAGATACTGCGCCCGACACTTCCGGCTCGCACACAAACCGGTTGTGCAGGAATTCCACACTTTCTCTGTCGGTGTGTATGGTACAGTTATGTTTGTGTTGATAGAGTCGCGAAAGTAGACAGACACGCGTCAAATTTGACCCTGAAATTGGCTCAGACGATGTGCACTGACGCATTCACAGCACCACTAAAGCAGTTGGCGACGGAATATGTTGCCGAAGTGGGCCGAGTGTGGGTGAGAGTGTCGATCCGCCATCTTGGACGGCGCTTGAGCCAACACGTTTCCCACCAAACCAACACTACACATTACTCTCATCCCCACAACCTTACGTATCCTGTGGTTCCTGCTGCTGCCAACTTCATCTGTACGCCTGCTATATCGCTCACGCGTCCAAACGCCAATGTTCACCATCAATTCTCTTTAAACCTGGCAGCAGCCTAGCCACACACATTGTGTCACCATGTCGCACGCCTTCACATCTTGGGAGGAGAGGCCAGAAAGGCTTCTCTCACCTCGCACCAATGGAATCGATGACAGCAATCCTGATGTTGCTTCTGATCCCCATCCCACAGCAAAATGGATCCAGGAACAGGGCAGGCTCAACACCGATATCACTCGTACCGAGGAGCTCGACCAGTTTGGCATCCCCATTCATCCTTCTCACTCCAGCTCGTCGCATCTCAACACCAAATCTGCATCCAAACGGGATCCGTCCCTACCTCGTTCACCCAGCAATGCCTCACCTGCAGCGTTCAAGACATCCTCCTCATCGCGCCACCTCCTCGCCAGCAACACAAAGCCACACGCGAGCTCTTCACCTTCACCTTCATGGCAGGTGCTTCCAGCCGACCCGTCCCCTTCGGCATCTCGCATTGTCGCTCAGCCCAACGACGCAGACGAAGACGAGTCGATAGGACTCTTGCTCGGCCAGTCTAAACGTCGACGCGCTCGCAAAGACTCGTACTCTTCATTTGGCAGCAGTGTGCTTCCCGCCCCACTCTTTGCTTCCAATGCACGTCACAACGCACATGCAGCCAGCAACAATGGCCTCGCAGCTTCCCGCCAGGGTCTCCCTCCCAAACAGGGTCGATCCACGTACCCACCCAGCAATCACTCTGGTGCAGCCCCTGCTTCGCGTCACCTCGCACCGTCTATCGATGCATTTGCTCACCAGCAGCAACCACTCCCAGATACACAGTATACACGCCAACGCCATCAGTCAAACGCAGTAGCTTCACGTCCATCTGGCTTCGACCTCGACGACTGGCTCCGAACGTCCCAAGCGCCCGCCGCTCTCAGAACATCGCCCAGTCTTGGAGCCCTTGCTACTTTTGATCGTGCTGATCGCTCCGGCCGTGCAGGCGCTTTGAGCGAGGCAGGCACGCGTCGTCGACGTCATCAAGGCGGTTCAACGTCAGGTCTCAGTGCCGGCGTTCTCAGTGCTGGCCCAGAATCACCACGGAGCCGCAGAAAGGCCAGTGCAACTTCGCGCCGTGACGGAAGCGGTTACTCTTCCCTCTCACCCGACCATCCCGCCTTCATGGCATCTCAGGAGCTCAGCAGAGAAGCCGAGAGCCGAACCATCGATACTATCGAAGAGTGGCGTGCCAAATCGGGTCCGCAATCCGCGGGAGCCGCTGCTGATACTCCTTCGACGTCCTTGCAGGATCGCGGTACCAATGTCGACCAGCCTGAATTGGCGACACGGCGTCGCCGCAAAAGTTCGGTCAAAGGCAACTCGCGCCCTGTCTCGATGGATGGCCCTCCTCCACCGCTCCCCACCATCCCGCCCACATTTACCGCAGCAGAATCAATCACATCCAAGAGCGGTCGGCGTCGACGCAAAGGCACCGAGAGCTCTCTCGCTGCTGGCCTGCTATCGCCAGAAAGAGCATCTGCTTCACATCGCAAACCACCAGCACCCGCCCTAGGAGCGTTGTCAGCTCCACCAGCTGCACTGCGTGACCTCTACGCGCTGTCCGGCTCGGGCTCGCAAGCAGAAACCCCCGTGCGTCGCTTGATCCGCTGGCTGGCTAAAGAACAACTCAAAGCCATCATCACCCCGCTTGTATTGTTGGTTGCCTTCTTGGTCCGCTGGATGGTGGGCCGGGGCGATTGGAGCGGCCGCGGTGTTGAGCCAATGCACGGCGACTTTGAAGCACAACGCCACTGGATCGAGCTCACCCTGCACCTGCCGACGTCCAAATGGTACTTTTACGATCTCCAGTATTGGGGTCTGGATTATCCGCCACTCACTGCATGGGTCAGCTTGGCCTGTGGGTATTTCAGCAAGCTCTTCCCTTCCACTGCCGCCGGGTTTGCCTTCGAGACATCGCGCGGGAACGAGGACGCGGCGACGGCCACATTCATGCGAGCCACCGTGCTTCTGGGCGACCTGCTGTTTTACTTACCTGCCGTTTTGCTGTTTGTCACCCGCAAGCTCGAAGGGCGGGGTAGACGCACGCATGCCATCGCACTCTTCTCCATCTTGCTCCAGCCTGCCCTTATCTTGATCGACCACGGCCATTTCCAGTACAACAGTATCATGCTCGGCTCCAGTTCCGCGTGCTTTGCGCTCCTCCACACGACTTTACCCAACCCCGACGCTGCTTCCTCCTCGACCGCACGCGCACGCAGCCAAGCAGTAACCGACCTCTCCCGCCGTCTCAGCTACGAATACGTTGCCGCCGCCGTCTTTTTCTGCATCAGCTTGTCCTTCAAACAGATGGCGCTTTACTATGCGCCCGCAGTCTTCGCCGTCATGCTGGGCCGATGCATCGGGCTCGCGCGGATCGACCCCGAGCGAGGCCTGACACTCTTCATCGGTCTCGGCCTCGCTGTCGTATTCACTTTTGGAGTCGTCTTCTCACCCTGGCTGACAAGTCTCGAGCAAATTGGACAAATCGTTCACCGCATCTTCCCACTCGCACGCGGACTATTTGAGGACAAAGTGGCAAACGTGTGGTGCTTCCTCTCCGTCTTACCGCTGCCAGCGAGGTTCAAGCTGAAGAACGTGATGGCAGCGACGGCGTTGGCGAGGTTGAGTCTGTTGGTGACGCTGGTGGCGATCCTGCCTGGTTGCTGGTTGTTGTTCTGGGCTAGCAGTCAGACGGCAAAGATGGAGATGATGGTCGCTCAAGAGACGGTGCAGAAGCGGCAGAACGACAAAGCCAACTCTGTAGTTGGAGCGAGTGCGGCGGGGAGCGTCAAAGCCCCGACGGCAGCATCGCATCGTTCTGGGGCAAATCGCAGTCGTCGATCCCCCTCTGTGGTCGGATCGGCCGTTGGAGGAGTGGCCCGTTCCGAGATAGAATCGCTGCTCGCGGGATCCGTCAGCAAATCTCTGAGTGGCCGCGTTAGCCAGCTTGGTGCATCCTTGGATAATACTCAGGACTCCGACTACCCACACCTCTCCGCGGCCCACCCTTCACGACCGGTCGCATCAACCCTGCCATCTCCCGCAGCACAGATGCTACCCTACGGTCTCATCAGCGTCTCGACCGCATTTTTCCTATTCGGCTTTCAAACGCACGAGAAGTCTATTCTCCTCCCACTGCTACCCATGACCCTCATTCTCGGCGCTAAAGGTGATACTTGGGGAGGAAACATCACTTCGGCCCGCGACTGGGAATGGAGCGTATGGTTCAACAATATGGCCACGTTCTCCCTCTTCCCTCTGCTTAGGAGGGACGGTCAATCTCTGCAATACTTGCTCCTGATGGTGATGTGGAATTGGTGGATTGGAAACCTTGTCCTCCCCTTCAACCCTAGCACTGCCCTGCAGGGGTTGCTCAGGAAAGACGTATCATTCTTTAGACGCCTCAGCACACTGACGTACGCCGCAGCGGCAGGATTGCATTTGACAGAGATTATACTGCCACGATTGGCGCCAGGATTGCAGGCACAAGTGTGGACAAGATATCCAGACATCTACCCAGTGCTCAACGTGCTTCTCACCACACCGTGCTTCGGCATCGTCTTCGGATGGGCACTCATCCGTCAGGCTCAGCTAGCATTTGCAAACGGATTCGATTTGTCTTTCGCCTCGACCAAAGGCAAGTCGTCTTCCAAGGACAAAACTTCATGATTTCTGTCAAGCACTCTTGTTTCACTACTGATGTTGAATACAGCAATGCATCGCCGAATGTCTTGTTCCATCTACGAGGATGATTTAAAATACACGTTGCAGAGCCAACATCATCCCCCAGCAAGCGTGTTATCCAGTTGACCCTTGAGCATCGCCCTCTCCCTCTGCACCTTTTCGGCAAAGAAACCACTGTAATCCAACCGCAGTAGCAACTGCTCTAGATGCTTCCTCGCCATTCCCGTCCCACTCGCCACATTCGCGTCTCTGGACAGATTCAGCTGTGCAATCGAAATCGATAGCGATCCCAGCCCGCTTTCATCCGCAGCTCCCGTGCTTGAAACGTTCCCATTATAGGACGTGCTCGAAGAAGAGGAGAGAAGTTTGAAGAATCGGCTTAACTCTGCATCGAGCTCGGAGGTGGTAGCGTCGATGAGCTGTTGGCGGTCTTCGATTGCGGCATTGCGATCGGCAGTGGCCGGGTTGGTCTCGAGAAGCGGTGGAAGAACGTCGCCTCCCCATCGTTCTACGGAGCCTACGAAGCGATCGCAAATGTCTAAAATTGAGCGAACCAAGGAGGACGCAACGGGAGAGGAGAGGAGGAGACCGTCTTGAACGAATGCGAGGAAGGCGGTGTGCGCCGTGCGGAGCGAGGCAAAGTCGAGCATCGAGTCAACTTCTCCGCCCGAGATGGGTTCCGTGCCATCCGCTCGGATCGTATCGACGCCGTCAATGATTGATTCGGGCCGAGTGGAAGAAGAGACGAAGCGGCGACCCGCACGCCCAATGGCAGAAGCCGGTGGCGCATAAGTCGACGAAGCTGGACCCGAGACTGGAAATGCCAGCCTCCTCCTGCCCCCACCAGCGCCACCGATGACTGTCGGTGGACGTGAAAGACCTGCTGCCGAGCCACTGACAACTCTCGATCTCCCCTCCTCCCCATACGCTTCACTCGCCGCAATGATCGATCCAATGGGAGAGCTCGACCTGTGCTGATGTTGCTCCGAATCCTTTCTCAACCTCCCCATTCCTCCCCTCTCCAGTCCAGGCTGCGCAGCACTAGCCCGGAGTCGTTCTGTCAAACTTCCCCATTGCGCATCGATGATATCCGTCTGGAAATGACCCAGCAGCGTGTCCAAGAACCACTTCATACTCCTCACCACTCCCCAACTGCACCTCAAGAGCCTCCCGCGTTGCTTCTCTTCCCTTGCGTCCACACCACCTTCACCTGTGCCGGTAAACTTTCGCCTACCGCGCTGGTTCTTACTGAGCGCTATCCAGCAGTCGAGCACGCGTGCATGAACCTTTCTGATGGCGATGAGGTACGAAAAGATGCGAGAGTATGCTGCAAGGTCGGAAGCCGACAAGAAGAGGTCGAGTGGGAATACCGCCGTGTAGTGGAGTTGGGCGGGGACGCCGATCAGATAGTCGTCAAAGCGTGTGCTTGTAAGAGTGCTTCCTGCTATCGTGATGTCGGCGTTGGCATTCGCAGCTGCAGCTCCGCGTACTTTAGCAGTACGTGCACCGGTCAAGCTGGGCCGATAGCCGCCCTTGGGCAGTACAAAACGCAATCGCTGCAAAGACGGGTCATCCTCTGCCCAAGTGCCAACCGTCGCCCGGCGCAAGGAGAGCTCGAGATCGCTCGATCGTATCACACTCGCAGCAGCAGACCGCGCGCGGTAGAGCTTGTTCTTTCGCATTGTCTCCACCTCGCCCAGCAGTGAGAGGATGTAGGGCCCATTACGGTGCAAAAAGTAGTCGCCGAGGCACTGCAGTGAGGAAAGTACGACGGAAGTGGTGAGGATGTTGCGAAAGATCCATTCCGAGACATCATTTCGTAGCGACTGAATCGCCCGATCCAGATCCGATGGTCGGCTGGGTCGGACACCCGCGCGGGCAAGTGCAGCCTCGTGGAGCTGAATGACAGTATCAGGCGGTCCAGAGAGTCGTGTATGCCGAGATGGAGTTTCGCTGAGATGTGCCGAGGAAGCGTTGGCGTAGCGGATGGTGTAGAGCGCGCGACCGACGTACAGGATCGAATCAGCGGTCGAGTCCGAGACTGATGCGGGCAATGCGTCGGGTCGGAATGCCCAAGTATTTCCAGAAGAGGCAGCCCAGTCGGCAAGTCCATCGCCATTGGCAGCTGCGAGGTGGTCATTGTGTGCATCCGCATCGGTTGCATCGATCCAGTGAATGAGCTGATCCCTCGAGATCAGAGTTCGTTTCGAAGCATGTGGATCGGCGATGCCTCCAGGACGATGAATCTCTCCTCTGCACACCCAAGCTATGAGGTGTTGCATCCAGCTATCCTCTACTGCAGTGCGCAGACAAGCCATGTGTTTCGCTACCCTCTCGACGCCTGTAGACGCCTTCAAGCTAAGCAGATCGATGAGAAGACCGCCGGTCCACGCTGCTGGGAACGCAGCTTGGGCATCCTGCCCATCTTCCGCTGCAACATCGGTACTAGGCTCCTTAGCAAAGGCGACATCTCTTGCTTTGGTCGGGCCTTGCAAGAGTAGCGTGACAAGCTCATTGAGCGCAGTAAGCGGTGCATCCCAAGGCTCGAACCTCGCTCTCAAATTCGCCAGACTGACGAACCCTGTCCGTGCGACAAGGTCCACATCCTTGTCAAGCACCAGCCTTTCCGTCTGCAGCACGAGCGCATGGTAGTCCATCAATATCGACAGAAGCGTCGAGCAGAGTGGTACCAAGTGAAGTGTCGGTTGTTGTTCCAGCTCATCTTGTGCACCGTTGGCACTGCGGCTGGCAAGCGAGTTGGCCCTCAGTGCAGATCGTACAGCACGCTGTCGAGCCGCCTCAATCTGGGTGTCAGCAAAAGTCTTGATGCGGACGTAGCGAGTGTAGTAAGTCGCAAGGTGGTTGAGTATCTCGACCTCGGAAGGGTGAAGGAAGTTGAGATCGTCTCTAACTTTGAATGTCGTACCAGCTGAGCCAGGGTTGATCGAAGCAGTGGAGGAGGATGCAAAGAGGCTAGATGGGTGACCAGCCAGCATGGCTAGCAGCTCGGCGATCATTGTGGAGAGTTGAGGGCCGAAGCTGCATCGATGGTCGTGCGATATCGGTGTAGATGAAGAGAGTGATGTACTATAGTCGGTGACGATAGTGGGGAAGGGTCGAACGAAGACAAAGGAAAGTGTTGGTCTTGGCAACAGCTTACCGCGACGCGTCTGATTTTTTGGGAGCGAATGTGTTAAGTTCTGGTGCCACAGACAATAGCTTCGGAGTTGAGCGCAAGTGGAGGCCGAGCAGGCATGCACAAGAGGATCATCATCATCATCATCATCATCATTTCAAGCGTTTGTGCGGGACGCGAGCTTTGCCCAGGCTGAAGCTGAGAGGGTCCAAGTGACGCTCGCAAGTCGGACATCAGAGTAGTCAGGATATTGACGGTCTTGACTCACTGTCCCACCATTCTCGGGCTTCATTCTTGTCACTCACCACCACCTTTCTATAGAGACGCCATGTCTTCACTATACCAAAAGATCCGCTCAGTCCCTTTTGACGTGTTGTGGCGAACTGCCCTCGTCCGCTTGCCGCGAGCAGTTCCGCTCTCAACCCTAAAATGGACATCACCAGAGGGTCCGCATCCGTTTGTGTTCCACATGCCCTCTCGATCGAGCGAGTATACCATCCCACTGCATATCTTCATCCCAACCAGCTTGTACGACAATGCGCCATCCTCGGGAGCTCCTGTGCTGGTTGACTTTCACGGAGGAGGATTCTACCTGGGATCATGTTTGGAGCAGGCGCCATTTTGCTCATACATGGCAAGGCAGCTCGATAGTATCGTCATCAGCGTCGACTACCGCATGGGTCCATTCCACCGCTTCCCTGCTGCGATAGAGGACGGTGAAGATGTGCTCAGCGCAATCCTCGACCAAGATTTTCCTGGGTATGAGCCTCTTCGCCAGGCTCTTGTCGCAAGGATACAATCAGAGAAGGCAAAGATCGCTAAGAAAGGCGCAGCCGCTGTTGAGAATCAACATAGACAAGACTTGCAGGATGGCAAAGTTGAAGAGGTTTCGGCGCCCTCCTCGTCCTCCTCGTCAAGAACATCCTCTTCCAAGACCCAAGAATCCTCTGCACCATTGTTCAGCTTCGACCCAAGCAAAGTGGCAATCTCAGGCTTCAGCAGCGGCGGCAACCTTGCGCTCAACCTCGCACTTCACATCAAACCACCGGAGCTCGACGTCGAATGGCCGTCCAAGTTTGCCCGCGACCATCCCGCACCCATTCCCCTGCTCCTCTTCTACCCATCTTTCGACCTGCGCCAGCTACCCTCGCAGCGCTCCCGCCCAGAGCACATGAGCTTACCCTCACCCTTCTGGACCCAAGTCGCCGACTCTCTCGCACCCACCTATGCCGAACGTGATCAGACCGACCATCCACGAGTCTCCCCTGGGCTGGCTTCATTAGACTCTCTCCACCCCGCAGCACGCATGTTTCTGGTTCTGTGCGAACTAGATACCCTCGCAGAGCAGTCCAAGCAATGGGTGGAGAAGGTACAAGCACACGAGAGGACAGAACATCTCGTCGTGGAAGACGTCGCCAATATGAAACACGGCTGGACGCAGATGCCTGACGGCTGGCTGTCCGAAGAAGAGAAACAGGCAAAGGAAGCTGTCTTCTCCAAAGCGACCGCGTTCGTTGAGTGGGCATGGAGTGGGTCAGCGGAGGAAGAGAAGCCCGAATCGGAGATTGTTGTCCCTCAAAAAGATTCTGGAGAAGCACACACAGCCGACATCTCACCATAGCCGCCCGATGCAATCCACCACCTTGATTATAACAACGTGACATTGTAAGGAGCGTGGAAAGGGTATACAGCCGGAAACCGATGGACAAGAAGTCAGAAATCAGATGCGACGAGAGCCAGGGAAAGCATGCACCACAACTGCCTCCTTCTTCTCCTTTGTCTGAGCCTTGGGCAAAGTAGGTGCACCAAACAAGCCATCCATAGCACCGAGCCACTCTTCCGGGGTGCACTTGGGACGGGGACCCTGCGATCGGTCGTTGATATCGATACCGACTTTGGCCCATGCTTCGATGAGCTCGGCCTCGCGGTAGCTGGGCAGCTCAGCTTTCTTTGCAGAGTTGCGGGTGAAGAATCGGCGGAAGAAGTTGTTCTTGACTCGAGGCGTGACCGAGTCGATAGTGCAGGCTTCGTAAGTAGGGGGGTTGCAAAGGTCCTCCCTAGACGACTGTAAATTGGAGACGGAAAGACGATGGGCGCAGTGTTAGTGACGAAGCTTTCCAGAGGCAGGGAGATCGTACAAGAGTGAAGGTACGTACCTTAGCGCTGGAGACGTCGCTCTTGCTTGCGGTGGGGGCACGGTGCTCCTGGTGCTGGGTGATGCACACCTCGTACTGCAGGAGGATGGGCGTAGCGGAGGACTGGACGATGGAGAGCTCGTCGAAGGCGCACATGTTGAGATGTTCGTATCGTGTAAAAGTGGGAGAGAGGAATTGTGGCAGTTTGGATGGGCTGGATAATCGAGATTGGATGCGAAACAGAAGAGGGACCATCCCGTTACCATCTCCTGTATATATCCTTTCTCAACCCTCACAGATCCCGCTTTCGGGAGGCACAGAGGTCGCAATGAAGCTACGCAGTGAGCTCTGAGCATTGGATGAGCATAGTGATAGGTGCGACGATGAGCAAAGTGACAGGTGTCATGATCCCAATCAAGCCTATGATTTGCGATGAGACATCTGACAGCTCCGCTCTCCTGTGGTATGGCCGCCTAGAAATTTGGCGGGGAGACAATGATGCAGGCTCATGCACGCCAGCCCGATCTTTTGCCAGTTGCGTGTCAGGACCCTGATCAGCTCTGCGTTGGACCGAAACGGGTCCCACCACACCGCGAAATGAAAGGGATGAGTCCAGGTCTCAGTTTCATCTGTCACTGAACTGATCATCAACGTCCCCACATGTTTCAATGTTGGAAACTTTGTGCGCTACGCGCTTCTTGTGTAATCTTGCCCTCTCAGTGCCTTCCGTGTGATGGTTGAATTCAGTGTTATCCACGATTTTGGCGTCGGTTCTCCTGCAGTAGGCGCTGTTTGTTTGGAATGTCAGATAATCTGAGGATTTGGCAATCTTTGACATGTCACGGAAACACCTTCACAGACTCGTATATATTTGCAGCGTGCGTCGTTGCTCACACGCACAAGGATCAACATGAATACTCTCTGTAGATAAAAGCCGAAAAGATGTTGTGATTGATGATGCTATAGGAGACACACAGTGCGAACGTGTTCAGGACCTTTGGCCACAAGGATCGGCCCCATGGAAGTGTGAGTCGTCTGGCATCGCGATTCATCGCGATTCGACTGACAAGTTTGTTCAAATCAATGACGGTTGTAGTTACCACCCCTGCGAATGAATGCGTGACCGGTGGATCGACTCGAGCCTCCAATACCGCAAACAGCAGGGTTGGGCTTGTAGCCATCGGGAGCATCGCAATTGGACGTACTGTCCCACTTGCGACCCTTGAGGTAGGTATCAAACGTGGCATCGACCTTGGCATCATCCTTTCTCTGGCAACCCGTTCGGTCAATGTGAGCCTTAGAGCACTTTACTCTGGTGGGTCTACCCTTAAACGTGATCGAGTCGCCCCAGTCGCGCATCCTCCACTTGCAACCGTGCTGAAGATCGCCGGGCAAATTAGCACATCCAGCAGCATCGTGGTTGAGACCACCGTATTGAGCTCCCCACTTTGACATGTCTGAGCCCTTCCACTGAGCGGGACAGCCCTGGGTCATCAGACCCATACCCATGCCAGGCACGAGGATGTCAAGACCATCCTGAGTGACGTCTCCCCCATCGTTGATGACCTGGTAGAAGAGAGTGCCGACCTTGCCGGGTTTGGGGCTTTGAAACTCGGCCACATAGCAGGCGCATTCGTTGTCGTGTTCGGTCGCGCTCGTCATGGCAGCAAAACCATAGCCAATCTCGGGGTTCAGCGCATCAGTCCAAGGCTGCTGGCAGCTACACTGGAACTCGAAGCCGCCAGCGCAGCCAGACGAGTTGGGCTCGTCTCGTCGAGGACCGGTGACGATGGTCTTACCATCGGCTTGGCAGGTTACTACAGGGTTGTAGACGGCCGCCTTGCCAGCTGTTTAGCAGAAGGAACGACAGAGAAGGGATTCAAAAGTCAGTATGATGCAACTCATTGATGATAAGGACCCTTACAGGCCATCACAGAGCTGGTTCATCTGAGCGCTTACGCCATGCGCCCGAGGGCTTGCAACAATCCCAGTACATCGTGGCGTCGGTGGACTCGACGGCCGGCGCAAAGAGTCCAAGGGATGCTGCGATGACAGCGACGATGAGGGTCGACTTGTGAGTAGAAAACACCATCTTGACGAAGAAACAAAAAAAAAAAAAAAAAAAAAAAAAAAAAAAAAAAAAAAAAAAAAAAAAAAAAAAAAAAAAAAAAAAAAAAAAAAAAAAAAAAAAAAAAAAAAAAAAAAAAAAGTCGCGAGAGTTTGAACGAAAAGGTGGAAAGGGGAAGGAAAAAGAAAGTGGCAGAGAAAAGGGATGGCCGAAGATTGCCTGTCAAAGGTAACGATCGATTCGAAAGTAGTGAAGGAGAGATGTATAAATATGGAAAAGAATGAGTCGGATCTACCGGTCTCAATGTCGACTCGCACAGCAAGTCGGGGATGTGTCAGGGAAGAGAAGAAAGAACGAGAATGGGCAAAGAAGTATGGGGAGCAAGATCAGGGGGAGAGCGCATCGTGAAACGCGGCGACCTTTATAAGTCTGCGTGGGGTGCTTGGAAGACGACCCCTATCTCGCTGCTCCTTCTTACAGCAGAGTGTGAAGTGGTCTTCATTGTTGCGAAAGCAGGCTTGTAAAAGCGAATGGTATGGAATTCAGCTCGTTGCCACATGATCCGACTCGCTTCTCGATCATCATGCATCGTTGTCATGTATGGTTGCCACACTTTCTTTTTGTCGCCCAGAGGCCTGACACAAAGAGAGCGCTTGCAGGCATCATATGAAGTATCTTGCCTAGAGTGGTCATGTCCCTAGCTCCAGGGACCGTTGTTGGTGATTTATGTATGGTGGGCTCAGCGCCTACAAGTGGGCATGTGTTGCCTCGTATCGCAGACATGAAGCACAGCCTTTTCGGTCTTCTTATTCAGCCACAATGTCCCACATTCCCACTTTGATGGCGAGAGCAGCCACGAAAAAGCAAAAAACAATGCTGGCGTTGACGAAGTCGAACATTAGCATCGTCTTGAGGGACCTGTCCACGCCATCGCTGCTACTTGAAATCACTAATGAACCTTATGGGCAGAAGAATAGTGGTTATCGTGGGGTTCGGGTTGAGGCGTGGGGCTGCATGGTATTTGCAGCGGTCACATGAAGTATGCCGCGGCGTATTGAAGGAACAAATCGTCGCCACAATGACAAGCCCACCATACTTGCGTACATTCAATACAGATTGCCAGAATCGACATCCGTGAGCCACCGAATGAAGAAGTCACGAAGAGTGGCTGGAAGGGAGAAATAAAAAACAAGGGCGAAAAAACGTCTCAAAATGGTAGCAAAATTGAAGCTAAAATCGGGGTATTATTGTGACCGCCGATCTGTGCATCGATCGATCACATCAGCCAAAAAAGAAGTGGTTGGGCTGCTGTGCCTCTCTGCAATTCCAACTTTTTCGCGACGCGGAATCAACGCTGGGATCATGATCCAAATCCTTCAACTTCTTCTCGTTGGTTTCACCATCATCATCGTCACCTCCTCGGCTTTCTAGTCCGCCATACATCCATTCCAATCTCACGACAACAGCTGTAGACCTCTTTATCTTATTCATCGGCTCTCTCATCTAAAGCCGATCGCCTACCCCAGCTACTCGCGCTGGTTCCGAACGGGAATGCTCGTCTGAGCTTGTCCTACGTTCTTTTCAACCCTTCATAGGCTCGACAGAAGCCTGCGAACCTGTCCACATATAGGGACGTCTCTTTTCAGCGTACACTCTCGAATACATCAACCTCGTCCTCTCTACAACCGCCAACAGCGCCACTATGCCTGCACTTCCAGCAGCCTCCACTTCGAGCGGCGCAAGCGGTGTCGCCGTCTTCGAGCCCGCACGCTTTGAGCGCCTTCATCGCATCATCAACGAGGCCGCATCCAACCCTGTGCGCCTCTCGAGATCCAATGACTGGTTCGTCACCATCGACAGGAATCGCTCCGATCTAGCAGACCTCGGCAAGGTCCGTCCGCAGTCTGATGTCGAGCGCAAAGAGATCGAGTCAGGTAAGTTCTTCCAACAACCTCTCAGAGTAGAAGCGACAGGTAGCGCTTGTCTCAGACTCAGTAATGTAACTGCAACAAATGTTGACCCTCTTGTGTTGGCTTCCGTTCTCCACATCGTATCGACTCGGCAGGCAAGATCACTATCAATGGCAACACACAAAACCTCAACCCAGACTTTGCACAGCAGTCGCTCTTGCTCGCACGCCAACTTGCAGTCTCAGAAAACTTTGCGGCTTCTTTGCTTCAGCAGGCTCTTGCAGGTCGTGCCAAGTGGGGCCGCCCCGCTGTCGAAGTTGCATGCATCTTGTACCACCGCGAACGTCTTGCTCTCCTTGCTTGCCTCAAGGAGCTTCTCCGCAATGCTCTCACCATGCCTTTCGAGGAAGACGTTGAGGCACAACGCATGGGCATGAAGATGGAACAGCTTGTCGAGTCTCTCGTTTCCATCGAAACCTCGGTCGGCTCCTCCACTTCGACACGCAAAGTCACGCTTGCCGAGAGGATCCTCGCAGAGATCGACAATGTAAAACAGTCGGCAGTGCGCGTCAAGGCTTCTCTCGAATCTCCCAATGCCAACACAGCCAACCAAAGCATCCAGACGCAGACCTCCAACTTCCTCGGTCTTGGCACCAGCCAGTCGGCATCACAACCAGCATCCACATCCACCGCCATCAACGGCAGGCTCAGCGATGAGATTCAGCTCGACCGTCTCGGCTGGCTTCGCGAAGAGCGACGCGAACTTGGTCACTTGCTCTACCTGCTCTCGATCTCGTCCCTTCTCACACCATCCAACATCTCGGCCATCCTCCGCTGGCTCGCCGCTGTCTCCGCTGAGACCTACGATGAGATGACTATTTACATCCTCACTGCGCTACTCGGTGCTATTGATGCTACTCCTGATGCACGGGCTGCTATGGCGGATCGAGCGAGCCGGGGCACTCTCCGCAAGACCGTAGAGGCGCTACTGGACGACGAGTCCTTCATCACATCCACTCATGCGGAGATCACGCGCAAGAAATGGGCGCTTGGCGAGCTCAACAGTGCCGTTGCCCTGCAATGGTCCATCTTCCTCGTCGAAGCCTTCTCGCGGAACCCGACCTACCGCAATCAGCTTTCCATCTCTGAAGAGCAGATCCAAGACCTCGTGCTCCAGTCCATCACCGGCTCATCGCTCTCCAAGGACTCCAAGGCAGCCACCAACGCTGACGGCCCTACCGGCGGCGCCTTCATCTTCCTTGTTGTGCGCATCCTGGCATTCCGACAAAAAACCATCGACGCACTCTTTGGCGAGGAGGAGGGGGCTGTAGCTGCTGAGGCGGATGTAGCCGCTGGCGACATCGTCGACAACGCCGCCTGGGACGACGAGGTTGATACGGAGTTCCGCGAGTATGTGGTGCAGCAGATCCATAACCTTGCTGTGGGCACCACTTCGGTCATGCTGCCCATGCTCCGACGCATCCAGCGCTCCGAGGAGGATGCTGCGTTTGCTATTTCCCGGGGCGTCAGTGCACGAGCAGGCGGCCCGGCACCGCCAGAGCGCCGATACGACATCGAGGCGCTTTTCGACCTGATCGCTCTCCTCTGCCGTGGCCGACCTGAAGCTGGTTTGCCGTTCTGGGTGGGACCCGACAACCGCACCACGCGCTTCCTTGCTTGGGCCATCGACGTGCGCGAGCCAGGCCATCAGCGCGCGTTGCTCAATATGCTTGCCGCCATGTCATCAGGCCCCTCCAGCGCCAGTCAGGCTTATGCTCTGCTCGACCAGGAGAGCGGTCAGAACGGCGCTGCCGGTGAAGGCCGCCTTGTTTCATGGAGCCGCTTCTTTGAATGGATCAACTACTACATTGACACTTTCCACCAGGCCGTCAACTCGTCCTCGTTCCACGCCTCCAGCTATCAGACGCTCGCCATGCCCAAGAACGAAGAAACGTTGCTCATCGGATTTGTTCGTCTCTTCCGCAACGTGATCTATTTTTCGCATCCTGCTCGAGATGCTTTGCTGCAGAACTCATCGTACAACGCACTCGACAAGCTCTTTTCGCTGCTCACCTGTCCGGTTCCTGTCGAGCTCAAGGCGAGTATTCTAGATGCACTTTCGGCCTTCTTGCAACACTCATCCGGCAACCCTGCCTCTCGAGCCCGCTTCTCGGCGATCGCAGCACAGCTCTGGGACCGCTTCGACGAGTGTGGTCTTCTGCCATCCGACGACGCTGCCGCCAAGTCCCGTCTGAACGGCTATTCACCCACACCTGCTTCCTTCGGGCCAGCCTTCAAGCCGCTCGCCTCGAAGGGTGTTCTGTACGAGCTCGAGAACTTTGAAGTGCCCCTCCGTACCTTCCCTGGCTCTACCAGCTTTGTCAACTTCCTCAAGGCGCTTGTCCAACTTCCTGCTGGCGCAATCGCAGCTGGTTCCAATGCCCTCACCGACACTGCCTCGACCTCGGCAGCTGGTGCCAACCCGTTTAGCACCATCGTCGCCTACGACCAGCAGACGCAGCAGCAAATTCAGTCGCAGACGCAGCCATCACATCAGCACCATGCAGGCCAGCGTAGGAAATTCCGATCCGTCGAGCCTTACGTCAATTTTGTCATCGACCAGGTCTTCCTCAAGGCACGCACACGTGACTACATCGAGCCAGCTGAGCAGTGGCGTGTCGTTGCATCCTGCCTCGATTTCGTGGAACGCTCGCTTCGTTCGTACGACCTCGCAGCGCTCCTCCGCAGCAGTGAGGGCGCCGACGCTGTCTCTGACCCGGCCTTGCTCACTCAGCTGGCATCGCATCCTGGTTTCTTCTTGATGCGCCGCATTCTCACTGGATCCAAGATGGTTGGCGAGATGCTCGGCATTCTCGTTCCTGGCTCAGGTCTCGCTGCTTTTGAGGCAATCAACCAGAACCGCGCCAGTACGTTCTTCTACGGCTCCTCGGTCCGACACGTTCTCAGCATTCTCGACTGCGTGCTCCGATATCAAGACCTCTTTGTCCAGGTGCTAATCCCCACGCTTGTCGACACAAGTCTCAGCGGTGTGCAGCTGCCCTTCGATGTTTCGGCCCGCGTTGGCAATTCGGGCTCGTATAGCAGCTTCGACATTCAGCTGCTGCACGCACACGAGTCTGTGGTGCAAATTGCGCTGCTCATCAACTGTGTTCGCGATGATGTAGCGCTGCTTTCGGTCCGACTCCTTGGCCTCATCGCCCGCACTGCTGCTTTTAGCGCAGTTGACCGCTTTGGCGAAATGGGCTACCGACGCAAGATGAACCGTCTCGTCGGCTTGCTCGAGATGAGCGACGAGGCCGGACGTGTCAAAGCAGGCTATGTTGGCCGACTAGAGGCCGAATCCTCCGGCGATGCCGGCAGCGCTAAAGTGCTGGAGACATTGAATGCACTCGCTGGAGGTGCTGGCGCCGAGGACGATGAGGATGCGGATTTGCAAGCTACCAACGGCAGAATGGACGGCACCACTGGATTGTCATCTGGCGATGCAGTTGAGGCCATTCAGATTGCCATCATCAACCTCTTACTTGCCGGAACCGAGCTCAATCAACCAGCACCCAACGTTGCTCACCTCTTGCTCGGCTACGACTTGCGAGCTGCGCGCCCAGAGGAGCAAGTCATCATCGACCCTGATGCGCAAACCGCTGCCCCCAGCGCCGTCCATGCCATCCTTGCGCTCCTGCGTCCAGAGTCGGACAGCGACGGCGCCTCGTTCCTCAGCCTCGCCGAGCGATCCCCAGGCTTTGCTGAAAAGTGCCACGCGCTCATCCTGCGTCTCTGCACTCATCCCTTTACCAGCGCAGCTACGCTCCGCTACCTGCGCACCAAGGAGGACTTTGTCGTTCAGCAGCTCCGCAGCCTCTCGCTGGTGCCTGCCGAGCGCGCTACTTTAACCGCAAGCTCGGCTGCACTCGGTCTCGTTCAGTTTGCCGACGGTCAGGCCATCGAGACCACTGTCGACCGTGTCACTGCTTCGCTGCGCATGCGTGCCTCGCTACTCGAGCTTACTGCGCTGGAGCTACACTCGCTTCTCAACGCTGGCATGCAGTCGCGAGCAGCACGTGTCGTCGCTGCGCTGTTCGGTTCTAATGCCACTGTGGGCGGAGGCAACGGCATCGATGCAGACGACAGCGCAGAGGAAGACGACGTCTTGCTCGGCACCGAACGCGATTTTCGACTTGGCGCTGGTGGTGCCGAGGTGCGCACTTTTGGCGGTGTCCGCTTCCTCGAGATCCTGCAGAGCCTCGACTTTGAATGGTACGACGATCGGGAAGCTTTGGGCCAGAACATCAACGTCATAACCCCAGAGCAGCTTGACCTTGCCAAGCGACCGGATGCTGCCGTCGGACCTCGCCTCTACGACCTCGGCGCGGTGCTCGCGATCCTTGGGCGTGAGAAGACGATCCTTCAGCAGAAGGGCAGTCTACGGGATGCCGGTCAAGCAAACCCCTTCTTGGAGCAAGCCGCATTCGTACTCCAGTGGGCTTCCGCTCAGAATGCCAAAAGGGCTGTTGCTTTTTCGCGCAGGAGGGTTTTGCAGGCCTGGCGACATACGCTTGACATGGTTCTGGCAAGAGCTGCCGGCTTGTTGCGCACCGAAGTACGATCGAGCCTCATGTTCGACTGCCTGTCGGAGCTGCTCCCCCGCATCGCGACACCTTCGACGGATGCTGGCGGCCTTGATGTGCCTTCAGCCGACCTCGTTGCCGGTGCCGTGCTCTCGCTGCTCACTTCGCTTCGACAGCATCGTGTCGAGTTGACCACTGGTGCGTTCGACCTCGAGACTGTGGACGCTCTTCCTGTCGACAGACTCCTCACCACGCTGCGTGCACTCATCGACTCGGTGCTCAGGCTCGAGACTACCACTCTGGCTCGAGGCAACCTCTACTCGGCGCTCATCAACTTCTTGCAGCTTGTCAAGTCTGGAAGCGGCGCTGATGCCAGTGGTGAAGCCGGTGCCAACGACGGAGCATCCATCATTGCTACCGACTTGGATGAGACCATGTCGGTCGGCGGCGTCTCGACTACGACTACCAACATCTTCGGCGGCCGCACGCAGACGACCAGCTTGGAATCCCGAACGCGTACTCTGTTGCTGTCGCACGCTGAACGTCTGATGGATGTGCTTGGTCGTGATGCACTGGATGCCAGCGACCTGTCCAAGACGATTGCCTTCACGCTGCTCGACAAGCTGTGCGCTCTGGATGCTCCCTCCTCGTCCAGCTCTTCGTCTCGCCGTGGTGGCTCGAGATGCCTCGACCTGCTCGATCGCAAGGGCTACATCAAGAGCTTCGTCACTGCCTTGCGAGACTCGGACTTGGCGCTGCAAGAGACGCTTCGACCCGATCCTGCCAGTCTGAACGCCATCTACGTCTATGAAGCCCGCCTGGCGTTCTTCAATCGGATGGCACAGACGCGCGACGGCGCAGAGAGGCTTCTTAACGCCAAGATCTTTGACGTGCTTGCGCAGTCGGACTACCTCGCTGCACGACCGGATCAGGATCAGGAGTTTGTCGACTTGGACAGCTTCTTACCCGCCGCTACCGAGCGATACAACGCATTGCTCACGCCCGTGCTTCAGCTCACCACTAGCATTCTTGCCAGTAGTTCTGCTGCATCGGCTCTTTCGCTCGGTGGAGCTTCGAATCAGGGTGCATTTGGCATCTCCAAGGCGCTGGCTCCCACGTCGGCGTCGGCTGCCCCTCGTCACGCCTTGGCTCTCTTGACTGCGCACCGAGACGCATTGCTGACCGTGCTTCGTGCACCGCTACAAGAGTTTTGCTCGTTTGCCCAGCTCGGACAAGCTCACCTCGTGGTGGCCATCTTTACCCTTATCATGCCCTCGCTCGACGACGATGCCCAGCAGGCGCCTAGCCCGCTCGCACCCTTCCACACGGCCATCGTCGCATTTGCCGCTGTCTACCTTCATTCTACCTCGTGGCGATCGCGCGTGGTGGCGTACAACGAGGCGGAGCGCGAAGAGTCTCGCATGCCCACCGCATCGCTGCGTGCGCTGCGTGCTTCGAGCGAAGCGCCCAACGGCGGCAATGCTGGGCGTGACGAAGAAAATGCGTTCAGCGCCAAGGTTGGTGCTCTGGTCGTGAGGTTGCAGATGTCGCTGCTGTCGTACCTCGAGGCAGCGAGTGATGCTCGAGGCAGCAATGCTGCCAGGGTTCGACCGGTGTTGATTCCTTCGCTGGCTGCCAACCGGGAGCAATCGCGCACTCCCTACGGTGCCGGCGACGATGACGGCGATTCTTCGCGAGCTGGATTCCTCCGTTCGCAACGTGCAAACGCAGCAGCTTCTACCGTGCCCAGCGTTGGTAGCCTTGTCGCAGCACTCGATGACTACACTGAAAGTGTAGCAAAAGAGCTTCAAGGCCTGGAGAACATCGAGACGCTTCTCGAAAACGTCGACTCAGTTCGACAGGACGAGCTGGACGAGATCGCTCGCGACGCGCTTGGCGAGATCACCGCTGGCGAGCTCTCACCCGCTCAACGCCGCTCCGTCGCCCTTCGCCAGCTGCGAACCCGCAAAACTACTCTCCGCGCCTCATCGACCTCCAAATTGGACGCTGTCGAACTCATCCTCGTCCTGCTCATCCGCCACATCGAGTTCTTCCGCACCCTCAACACGGATCGCACCAGCACCACCACTTCGATTGCCGTCGCACGGGGCTCCCCTGCTCCGCTCTTCGCTGGGGCGGGATCGCACTTTGACCGTAACAACTTGATGCAAGGTCTGGCCGAGTCGCTGCTCCCTGTGGTGGAGGACAAGATCGGCTACCTCTCTCTGCCACCAAGTCTGGTTGCCAATGCAAGGGAGAGGCAGAGCTTCCTGCAGATGGCTGGAAGGAGGGTGGCTAGCTTCTTTACCGATGCCGAGTAGGCGTCCTCTTTCTCTCATCTTGAATCTAATAGTATCCTTTGTATTCCCCGCATTTCTAAATCGAACGCTCAATTCTTTCTCTCTTTCAACTGACTGACTGCCTGCCAACCAACATCATGACGGTCGTGAGCTAAAGCTACCACGGGTGGTGGAAAGCCATGTAATGTTCGTGAGCACGCTTTCACAATATGTATGCAAGGTGAATGTGGGTAGACATGAAGCGATCCGAATTAGTTTAGTGGCTATGACGGCGCCTTGTCAATTGACCAGCGTTCTCCGCGCAGAATACGGCGCAGACCCGGGTTCAATTCCCGGATTCGGAGGATCATTCATTTTTTTCTTTTTTCTTTTTTCTTTGCTCCATGCTGTAGAGTAGATTCACACCTTGGCCTAGCTTTTTTGCCCTTCCGCAGGTAATCGAGATGATAACATTGGCATGAACGCTGGGTATATTGATTGCAATGTACGAATGATGTGATGGGAGGAAATGTTGGAGAATGCTACTGTGACAGGTGAGAGCTACATGGAGATGGAGTTGATCTGTTTGCGAGACTGTGCGAGGAGGGCCTGTGTCTCTGGATCGAATTTTGCGCTTGACGATGCTGTAATAGCCTCTTCTGGCTGCAATTTTGTCATTGTACTTGATGCAGGCGAGTCTGCGGTGGGGGCATTAGGATCGAGAGCTTCACCGAGATCTTCTTCGTCGTCCATAGATGCGATAGGGATCACTGGCGCGACTGGCGATGCTGTCTCCTCCTTGTCCACTGCGTTTGGCATCTTATTCTCTGATGGTAGTTTGGGTGTCTGATTTGCCGCAAGCCTCCTCTGCTTGTCCCTCATACGCATGATCAGCTTTCTATCCAATTCGATCGCCTTGTTCTGGACCTTCTTAATGGTACCGCCGCAGTGAATGACCCTGATCCTCAACGAAGCAGCTTTCCCGGCTGCCGCCGTACCAGTGGTCCCATCTGCTGTCGTATCTACCGGGCTCGAGATCAGCGTGGCACTTGCCCAAACCAGCCTGGCTGCATCACGCGAGCACCTCACAATCGCGGTGCCCGTGTGCGTGCTGTAGTACTTGCAGGTCAAGACACCACCAAATGCGCCCGCTGCCACATCGCCGAAATTGTACACCAGCGACGCTCGTAGAAGCCGTGTGATATGCTGCGCTGTGAGCGTTGCTTTGGCACCATTGGTATGAGATTGCTGTGCCGCTGAGAGGACGGTTGCTGATGTGGATGCGTTCGCCGAGTCGTCGAGGGTCGAAGGAAAAGGGGAGGAGGTGGCAAGAGGCTTGTCGTCGATAGCGAGAAGCAGCCAGCGGGTCTTGAATCGAACCATGGTGAGATGCGTGTATACTCGTTGTTGAGGAAAGGGCTGACTGAGGAATAAAGATGAGGAAGTGAGTTGGAAGGAGGGGTGCGACCAAAGAGTCACTTTTTTGGTCCAACTTTTCTTCTTGCCTTGCCAGCCAAGAAAGCCGCCGCACGGAGAGACCGAGATTGGACCCTTTTTTCCCCAAAAGTCAGACGAGAAGCCAAAAGTCTCGAAAAATTCACCTCCACCTTGAACAAAAGCGCTGAGCAGCCACACAAACTTTAATCCACGCGTGCACTGTTCGTACATCGGCAATCAATCAGATTCCTTGCACTTCTTCAGCTCAGCGATGCAGGTGGCAACCCAGCATGGTACTTCCACCACCTTACCTCACCTCACCTCACCTCACATCATCTCACTCATTGACGTCTCCATTATTGTCTATATCTTTTAACCTCTCAGCCGATGCGGCAGACTCGGTGGCGCACACGCGCTCTTTCATTCTTACAACACCGCCTTGCTGCCCAACATGGATGCGGAAGCCGTGCTAGAAGAATGTCGTGCAAGGCAGGAGGATGAGATCGTCGCTCTCGAGTCAATCTTTGCAGCTCCCAAAGACAACGAAGTTAGCGAAGGAGAGGACAGACCAGCAGAGCTCCGGGTCAAGCTGTTACAAAGGAAGCCAGAGCCAGTCATCGAATTCTATGTTCCAATCACATTGCCCAGACCCACCCGCATAGTCGTCGATACTTTTGCAAACGATGTCCACCGAAACTCAGCGCAAGCGTCCTCCTCAAAGGTTACCATCCAGCCTCAAAGTGGAGACGCAGAGTCACCCAACTTGGTCTCAATAGAACCAGAACCAGAGCAGCCAGTACACTCGAAGACCAAGCAACGCAATGGCAGGAACCAGAGGCGTAAACCCGGTCATCTGAATGCAGCGGCCAACGCCTTCCAGCCGAGCACGCCTGCATCAGTAGCGTCGTTCGAGCACTCAAAGTATCGAACCACAGTACCAAATATACCAAAAGGCAAGGAAGAAGATGCAGCCGATGCTCTTGGAAGACTCAGCCTGCATTCGGCATTAGCCTTAAAACCTGTCCCTAACCAATCACGACCCAGTTCACCGGGAGGACGATCTCGTACGCGCTCGACGAAAACACTACCGGCACTGATACATCTGGCACCTGTCACTTTAAGAGTGCGCCTCCCATCGAGATACCCAGCCGAACAGCCGCCCATAGTCGAAGTTCTCACAGCGCCATGGCTGCCAGACAAGCCTGGCCGTAAGGACAAGTCCTTACTATGGATCCTACAAAAGCTAGACGAGCAGTATCGCGAGCTGAGCGGTATGGAAGTGCTCTACATTTGGGTGACGCATCTCTCTGAAGGCCTCTGGGCAGAGTTGTTGGAAGAACAATCCTCTTCAGAGGACCTTCCGTCTTTCTTGCAAGCGCCAAGAGAGGGTTCGGAATCATCGGAAGCGAGCCTGCATTTCGAAGAGCATCTCTCTTCGCCTGATGCTCCGCCTAGGCTTGCAGCCCAGCTCGTTGCACATTCTCGCATTTGCAGCCGCACCACCTTTGACACGTCTTCATTTGACTGCGCCATCTGCTTAGAGACGCGAAAAGGCAGAGCATGCACGAGGCTCACTGGTTGCGGCCATGTCTTTTGCTTGGAATGCCTTGCTGCTTATCTCTCAAGCTTGGTCGATGACGGATTCCATCGTCAAGCGAAACGCTGTCCTGATCCAGAGTGTGTCATGCTATGGAGCGAGAGGGAGAAGCAGAACCTCGTGGACCAAGAAGGAAACCTCATTACCCCTGCCAAAGCCAAGCGTACAGCAGCAAGGTCATCGAATGGACAAGGAGATACAGGAGTGGAAGAAAACGCAGTCACTGGTCTGGTCACACGCGCCGAACTCGAGAGCATCCTCGGACCCACCCGCTTGACACGATTGGACGAGCTCACTGTCAAAGCCAAGATGGAAGCCGATCCCTCGGTCTCCTACTGTCCTCGCTCTGGTTGTCAAGCGGCCGTTGTGCGTCTGCCAAACGATGAGAATTCAGGTCACTGGGAACGATTCCGCGAATGTCTCTCTTGCGGCTTTGCATTCTGTGCATGGTGCTCACGTTCCTGGCATGGGCCCACCTCGTGTCCAGTATCCTTCCAATCCGAGCTCATCAAACGCTACCTCTCCCTCCCCGCCTCCTCACCCGATCGAGCGCTGATGGAGCAAAAATTTGGCCGCAAGACGCTCGAAACCATGGCGCGAAAATACGAAGAGGAGCAACAGACCCAACAGTGGCTCTCGGACTACACGACACCATGTCCCACCTGCGGTATTGCAATCGAAAAGTCGTACGGCTGCAATCATATGACATGCAAAAGCTGCCAGACGCACTACTGCTATCTCTGCGGGAAACCTATATCTTCGCAAAATCCATACTTGCATTTCAACACGCCAGGGTACGAGTGCTACCATCGGCTGTTTGATGGGTTGTTGGGTGATCAGGCTCCTCAAGCGCAACAGCAGGGTCAAGGCCAAGGTCAGGGAGAGGAACAAGCGAGAGCAGCAGGAAGGGGAGCAAATGATGTAGATGGTAGACCGGGCTTTGCTTTGCTGCTCGACGAGAATGGATTACCGATTCACTTGGAGCCTGAGGATCAGGAGATGGACTTTTTAGCTTGGCAGCAGCTCGTGTGAGCCCCGATCCCGCACTATCTTTCACCCACACGTTTGTACAACACTGTACACTGTATACTTATATTTACACCCGAAAGCAAGTCAAAGTCTTTCTCGTTTGCATCTATACCGCCAATATTGTCACCCTGCTGGCCATAAAGTGCACATCTCGAAACATTGCGCCCAAACCAAGTCACGGCTATCTCTAGAAATACAATTTGAGATATATGTACGCAACGTTGGGTCGGGTAGACATCAATCGGATCCGAATTAGTTTAGTGGCTATGACGGCGCCTTGTCATCTTCGGATGCTTCAACCAAGTTCTCCGCGCATAATACGGCGCAGACCCGGGTTCAATTCCCGGATTCGGAGAAAACATTCATCTTTTTTCCCCTTCTTTTTTTCTTTTTGCTGCTCTGGCGGCTGGACTTTTTTCTTCTCCTTTGGTCTCGTCCGGAATTGATTAATTTGCACGGATGCTCGGGAGGTGGGAGAGATGTTGAAGTCAAGTGTGGAAAGGAGAAGAAAGCAAGCAACCAAAGTCTGAGAGAGCCAGAAACGGCGGTTATAAATGTCTCGCAAAAGGAACAAGATATCAATGCTAGAATCGAAGTTTGACCAAAACCCACCGAAAAATCTTGCAATAAAACGCCAAAAAAGAAATTACTCCGAATCCGGGAATTGAACCCGGGTCTGCGCCGTATTCTGCGCGGAGAACGCTGGTCAATTGAATGACAAGGCGCCGTCATAGCCACTAAACTAATTCGGACGCGATATGTTTCAACATTTCCACTACTGCATACATAACCTGATTACGTATGGTGCAGCTTCATCCTGTTACTGCTGCTCCGTGACAGTTCCGGTGACACAGCATCGAATGAGCGACAATACAGTACTGTTGGCCTAGACCAAGCGGCGAAGTCATTTAAAAATGGCGGGAAACTGAGAAGTACGCACAGACACGGTCCGGAATCAAACGGCATTCTTAGCAGTGGCACGAGTAACGAGAGTGTCGGAGGATGTCACACGGGAGGCCCAAACATGAGTGTAGACATGGTGCATGTGCATAGGTTTATCGAGCGAATCCCGAATTCTAAGTCGCTTGCAGGAGAGCTATGCCGCCCGACGCGGCCCGGCGGCTGCTCGCAAAACCAGAGTAGTTAGTGGTGCAAGAAAACGTCGAAATTCCTGCTGAGCGAATGGCAGGGTAAAACAAACAATAGTGTCAGCACAAGTGACGACGGTGGACACGCACGATGATGCTAAACTTTAAAGCTAGATGCCAAGAGAGCAAGAGGACCCTGCTTTCTGATTTGCTCCAAGCAAGAAAAACCGAGAGCGTGACGGATTTGCTTATCCGGGCATCTAAATCCATTTCGACTTTGGCCGTCTTTCAAAGCAGCCCGAACGACGAACGGCGAGGATTGCTTGCTGCAGCACGATGCTGCCATTTGTGCTCTCACAATGTTGTACAAGGCCTTGTTCAGGACAGAACCAAGAACAATCCTGGTCATTGACTAGAAGACTCGTGCTCGGATAAGAGGGTACCTTGTTGAAGCCAAGGTGCAAAAGGCTGCGAGGTGGAGGCGGTGGTTGGTACAGTAACTGTGCAGCAGCAGCTGCTGCTGCTGCTCTTGATGCTGACACTGCTCTGGCGCCCCAGTTTCTGATGTTCTCCTTTTCCTTTTCATTTTTGTGTTCAGAGGCGACCCTGGCCTGGCGACTGGAAAGCTGAGTTGGACACGCACGGTTCAGTCACGGTGCTGACTTCTGTGCCTGCTTGCAGCCTCCAACTATTGTACTGTACTGTACATCCCTTCGCTACTTAGCCCATCCACCTTCGCAAGCAAACGTCCTCACCGCCCTCCATCATACGCTCGCCCAGCAAGTTTGCCATTAGGCTTTCGATCAAACATAGAGCGACCCACTTTCTGCCAGACGCGCTGCGACGGACCTCGCAGACGGTCATTCCCTAAACAAGATGGGGCTCCGTCCTCTGTTTGGCTCGCGCGCTAGCGTGACCAACGTCCGCGACAGCTTCGGAAACACCGTCGAACTCGTCAAGTCCAGCGAGAGCGAACATGCCAATCCTCTAGAAGATCACCAGCTTGAGGCAGCGCCACCAGTCTCCGAGGTTCCTGTCTCTTCACATGTCCAGTCCACTAATACCGCCGAACAACGGCAGCAGCAGCAACAAGAGCGCCAGAAACAAGGCGGACACTCGCTTGCAGGCTTTCTCAATGGCGCTGCTCTCATGTCATCCAAAGATGACCACTCGCAGCCCGAAGATCATCATCGTGATGATTCCCTCGATACGCAACATCGCGCTCAGCCTGCCGTTCCTGTCGTCCCAGGCGATGACGCTGCTTGGAAGCAATCCGGCAACGAAGCGGAATCCTCTGACCAACATGAATCCTCTCGAGTCCGAAGCAAGCTCGGTAGAACGCTCAAAAAGGTCGACGCCAAGCTCCGATCCACCCTCGGTGTAAATGCTCCACCCACTGAAGACGAAATGAGGAGCCCGTACTCGATCGGCACGAACGATCATCTCTCTAGCCAGAACAACCTCGGCGCCGACGAGCTCTTGAACGACGCTAGTTTCGAGACTTTACAGCATCTCTCGGATGACGACGAACATGAAGACGAGGAGGATGACGATGACGTCCAACTACATGCAGATGGTGACGACGCAGATGACACACGAACACTCCACGAAAATGACCATCTCGATGGTTCCAAGCCTGATCTGGCAAAAATGGAAAAAGACCTGGAAACGCTCAACCAGACAAAGAAGGATGCCGAGAAGCGCCGTTCCGGCTCTATGGACAATGCCAGGCCTGGCGACAGCGTCGGCACCCATGCCCTTGTCAGAATCTCGGCGAAAGAAAAGATGAAGGCCATCATCGAAGAATTCGGCGAATGCCCTTCTCTCTCCCAGCCCAACGTACCCGAGAAGCTCATCATTGATCTCAGCGGAGTCCTTGTCAAGACTGTCCTGATCAAAGGCAGCATCTTCCTCACCAACCGTCGTGTCTGCTTCCTAGCCTACATTCCCAATGCCAACAGCAGCTCCGAGCAAGACCATGGCGCGATCAACAATGCTGACGCTGAGGGCACTCGTGCTCCATCTGATCCCAACGTCAAGAATCCGATTCTCAAGTCCGGTCCTGCTATCATTCACAGACCCGGCAAGATGCGACCTAAACGCAGAGTCTGGATCGAGCTGCGCAAGGATTCATTCAATGCCTACACTGCCAGCAACAAGCTCTACAAGCCTCTCATGTCCGTTCGCCTCTCGAACCTCTACGCTATTCTTCCCATCGACTGGGCACAACCCAACGTCATCCGCTTTGTCGAAGGTCTCAAGTACAGCTCGGTCGAGTTCAAGACGCAAGAGGCTGCTCTCGACTGGCGCAAGGAACTCGAAGCCGCAGCTTTCCACGCTCGCAACACTGCAGAAAAGGTGCGCATCAGCATCCCTCTTGAGCGCGTCGTCGGCGTTGATTCGGCCAACTTTATGCAGGTTGCCAAGGTCGTCCACGTTGATGTCCTTGTCGGCTCTGTAAAAGAGGCCGAAGTGGCTCAGATCGTCAAGGAACACCGCGATCGTGCCGAGCGCCACCAGCTCGTCGAACAAAGCCGATCCACCAACCACATGTTTGTCAGCTGTCCCAAAAACCCAGGCTTCAAGTGCCACATCACCCAAATCGCACTTGGTGTCACCCACAACCGCGCTGCTTTCATCGACCTGCTCCACGAAGCGCTCAAGGTGCCCAAGTCTACGCATGACCCCCTCGGCTTCCAACATGTTCTCAACGCTGTGCCTTCTCCCTTGATCGATCTCGAAGGTGATGCAGACGCAGAAGATGCATCACCGGACAGCAACGATGAATCGTCCGATGATCACAAGCGATCGCTCGCAGACAAGTTCTGCCATGCTTTCGGCCTGCCCCATCGTCCCGAGGAGCTCCATCTCGTCAAGGCGGAGCTTGTGCGTACCTTACACACTCACGGAACCATGGCGATCGGCCTCGATTATCTACTCTTCTGGCGTAGAGCTGTTGGCAGGGATCTCAAGATCAAGGTGCCTCTCAACGACATCCAGGGTGTCGACACCTACCGATCTATGCTCTGGCACCACCACGGTCTCGTGGTTCACATCCGGGCGCATTCCGACATGTTTTTCGATTTCTTGTCCAAGGAGAATCGCGATCTGGTGCTCTCTACGCTCAAGCGCATCGTCCAGGCCAAGGACGATCGAAAGAAGGATGCGGACCGAGCCAGTTTGACCGCAGCCAGCGACGATAGCCACGTCACCAAGGGCGAAGGTGCGTCGAAATTTGGTGCTCTGTCCAAGAAGAGTCCCACCGAGGCGCTTTTGCACAACGCCGAAGCTGATGTGCCAGTGTTCGAGCCCGACGTGCTCGCCTACCTGCCCAGGGTGGTCAATGTAGACCGCAACGCAGCTCGCGACTCGATCCGTATCTCGCCCATGCGCATCTATTGTCTCACCATTGGATCGCGTGGTGACGTCCAGCCCTACATTGCGCTCTGCAAGGCACTCAAGGAGCACGGCCATACACCTGTCATTGTCTCTCATCCCGAATATCGGGGCTGGGTCGAGGGCCACGGCATCGAGTACCGTGGCGTAGGTGGCGACCCTGCAGCATTGATGAAGCTCAGCGTCGAGCACCGTATCTTCTCGCCTGCCTTCTTTCGCGAGAGTATCGGCAAGTTCCGCGTCTGGCTCGACGAGCTGCTGCGAGAATGCTGGGAAGAATGCCAGGGCGCTGATCTGCTCATCGAGAGTCCGTCCACCATGGCCGGCATACACGTTGCTGAAGGGCTGGGGATCCCGTACTTCCGTGCCTTCACTATGCCTTGGACAAAGACCTCGGCTTACCCGCAGGCATTCAGCGTTCCTTCGATCGAGATGGGTCCCTCGTACAACTCCTCGTCCTATGTCCTGTTTGACCAGATCATGTGGGTCGCGACAAGTGGACAGATCAACCGCTGGCGCAAGCACATGGTGGGTATTGGGCCCACGGATATGTCGAAGCTGGACGCCGACTCTGTGCCCTTCATCTACAACTTCTCACCTGCGGTGGTACCTATGCCCAACGACTGGGGTGACCGCGTCAAAATTTCGGGCTACTGGTTCCTCGACAATCCGGAATCCAACTGGACGCCTCCCAAGGAGATGTCTGACTTTTTGGACAAGGCCAGGAAGGACGACAAGAAGATTGCCTACATTGGTTTTGGCTCGATCACGATCGAAAATGCCGAAGAGGTGTCGAACAACATTATGAAGGCGGTCCACGAAGCGGATGTGCGCGCTATCGTTGCTAAGGGCTGGAGTGGTCGAGGCGGATCCAAATCGAAGAAGAAGAAGAAGCAGCAGCAGCAGCAGCAAGCTGCCAAGTCGCAGTTGCAACACCAAGAATCCCACACCTCGTCGCATACCGAAAGTGAGGATGCTGGTACAGAAGAGGAGCACGAGCCCGAGATCGAGATCCCCGACGATGTCTTCGTTGTCGACTCTGTTCCACACGATTGGCTCTTCCCGCAGATCGACATTGCCATGCATCACGGCGGAGCCGGTACTACAGGTGCCTCGCTCCGTGCTGGTCTGGTAACCTTGATCAAACCCTTCTTCGGCGACCAATTCTTTTGGGCCAATCGCGTGCAAAAACTCGGCGCTGGTGCTCGAGTGAACGGTTTGAGCGTGAGCGACCTCACCGACGCCCTCAAATCTGCCGGATCTGACCGCGTCATGGTGGAAAAAGCCCAAGGAGTCGGCGAGAAGATTCGCTCGGAGGACGGCGTGGCTACCGCGATCGAATTCCTCTACAAGAACATTCCACTTGCCAAACGTCGTACGCAGAAACACATCGAACGCGAGGCCACGCACTCTTCCTCCCCTGCCGGCACTCCTTCTAGCTCGGTATTCGCCAACCCGCTCTCGCGACTCTCGTCACATGGGCGTACCCACAGTAATGGCGGTGGCGGCAGCGGTACACCGAAAAAGGATCAGCACCGTTCTGCCACTCTTCCCCCTACCTCATCCTCAGCTCTGTCTCCTGATAGCGAGGACGGTTCGCACGCCTTCCATCGATCCGCTTCGAACATTGTTGAGAGCCCCGCACACGAATCTGACGCTGCTACTTCGCCCAAGAGCGAGAAGTCCAAGAGTGGAACAAACTCTCTCTTGCCTTCCCTTTCCTCGCTCAACGTTTTGCCAAGTAGCATGGCAGCAAGTCTGAAAGAGATGGTCAGCTTACAATCCAGCACGACGGATACAACTGCCGACGGAGAAGAGGCAACCGGCTTGAGCGAAAGAAGCAACACTACTCCTACTGGTACGGTGGACGAGGCCGAAACAGAGGAGCACAAAATGCACAGATTGAAAGGTTACAAGAATGCCAAAGCTGAAGATATCAGAAGAAGAAAGTTGCTGCTGGAAAAAATCGAGCGCGAAAAACGTCAAAAGGAGACACAGGAGAACGTTGCAACAGAGAAAGCTTAAACACCTTACACTTTGTTTACGATATCGTTTACACTTTCGGAATCGCAGCTTTGGGAATCACAATCGGAAGCTTCCTCAACACACAACCCTCTCACACTTTTTACGCCTTTTGTGAAGAAAAACAACAAGTCTCAAAAGTGAAAATTTGCACTGAGAAGAACGACATGAATTTGTCTTTGTGAGGCAAATCAAAACTCAAATCCTTCTCGTCTAAACTGATCCAAACTGGACCCAACATGCGCCTTTTGTGCCAAATCCATGCGATCCATAACCAAAAAGATCCTCCGCAGTGTAGACCACAGATTATGACTCTCTCCCGCCTCGGCCAGAGGGGTAGGAGCCGGTTGTTCACCCTCGGGTACATCGGGTAACGTGTGCGTCTGTTGAAGGTTTAGTGCTGCCAGTAGATGTTCTGCTGCTTCGTGGTGAGCGCCTAGGTTGAGGCATGAGACGGAGAGGTTGTAGATGGCGCGTGTGAACGTAGGACGCAATTCGAGGGCTTTGTGGTAGGCTGCGATTGCTTCTTCTGGTTTACCGCCGTTGGCTAAGGTGGCACCGAGACGATTCCACAGCAAGAAATCGTTCGGTCGTGCGCTAAGCGCGGTGTTGAAGCAGTCCTGAGCCTGTTCGTAGGCCGATTGGGTGTAGAACAAGACACCGAGTCCCACTTGGACTTCGGGATCAATCTGTCCTGCACTGTTGCCCTGTCGAGCAGCTTGCAGGAACAGATCAGTGACGCGGTTCAGACTGGCCCAAGGATTGCCATCAGTGCCCTCGATCGGATCTTTGCTTCCCGAGATTTCGGCAGGCAGAGGGTTGGCCTTGATGTTAGGATAAGCCCGCGAAATGTATCGCTCCAAGGTCTGGTGAGCCGCGGTGTCGTAGCCTTCGTTGGTGTACGAAATGGCGAGGGACATGTACGCCTCGAGGTTGTTTTCGTCGATTTTGATGGCTTCCTCCAAAGCGCGGATGGCCTGCGCTTCTTTCTCATTCATCGCCTGACACTCGCCCAAACGGCGCCAGGCTTCAGAGCGCTCGCGACGAGATCGGTCCACTTCGCCCCGTTCGACTTCGCCACCTGTGCCGCCTTGGGTATCGCGTTGGGTGGCGGCTTCGAAGAGAAGGGCAGCATCCGAGAGATTGCCGCCGTTGGCGAGCAGACGGAGACCTTCCGAGAGAGGGTCGGGGTGCGTTTGGAAGGGATTCTGCTGGCTGGCTCTGTACTGGCCCAGGCGAGGGTATCCATCAGGGCCAACAACGCCGAATCCATCGAGAAGCGAATCCTCAGTACCATCCAGCGCAGCCATCTCGTCCAAGCCGTTGCGACCTGCACCGAGTCCACCGGAGGGGTGTGCGTAACCGAACTGCTCGTCATCATCATCGACTCTGGCCTTGAGTAGCTCTTCCTCCCATTTGGCCAATTCTGCATCGGCCGAAGAGGGAGGGATACCGTTACGTGCATTCATAGATCGCCAGAGATCCTCGAAGCGTGAGTTAGCCTCTTCACCGTCGGCGGTGAGTTCCTGTTCGATGGCGTCGAGTTCGCGGCGGATGGCATCGGCTTGTTCTGCTTCAGAGGGCAAAAGATCGGCCTCGGATTCTTTGGCTTTGCCTTTACCCTTGGATTCGGCATCGGCTTGTTCAGCGTCGAGCTTCTTGAATTGCTCCTCCCACTGCGAGTCGTTGAGCTCGGTGAAGCGAGATTGCGAGGATTGTGCCTGCTGGGGCTGCTGCTGCTGCGAGAGACCCATGGATCCCATGCCGCGCATCATGCCCATTCCCATGCCGCCCATGCCCATTCCCATGCCCATACCGCCATAGGAGCCCATCATGGGACGAGAGGCGTAGGCACCCGAAGAGCCGGATCCGTCACCACCGAGCCTCTGCTGCATAGCTGGCTGCTGGTGCTGAGGCGACCCAAACTTCTGTGCCCATGCTGATGAGCCTGCAGGAGGCTGAATCGATCTGGCAGGAGCCGCTCCTCGAGCGAAAGCAGCTTCCATGTCTGCGCTGGAAGGGGTGCCTGTACGGGGCATCTGATTCGCCCATGCGGCACCGGCATTGGGACGCTGAAAAGCGGGCATGGTGCTGTTGAGCTCGTTCCTCATGGCTTGGAGATCGAATGCCGACGACGCGGCGCCAGGCATTGAAGCGCCCTGCTGCTGACGGAAGAAAGCTTCTGCATCCGAGTTGGGGCCAGCCTGATTTTGCTGGCGCATTCCAGCGGGGCCCATTTGAGGTTGGCCTGCGAATGTGCGATCGCCATGCTGAATCGATCGATCTTGCTGAGTATGCTTGAGCATCTGGGCGAGACCATTGTTGGAGGTCGAGCACTCGGCTCCGTTGAGCATGGATTGGAATGCCATCTTGATGTATTAATCGATCACGCCTATGCTTGCAAAAGAGGGTGAGGATGATGGAGTGGCGAAGGAAAGTATGAAGGTGGCGTCGAAGGTTGGGCAGTGAATTAGACTATTGGGATTGGGATTGGGATTGGGATTGCGTGTGATTGTGTGATTGGTGACATGTGCGGGGTCAAGAGTGGAGAAAGCGCAGTTGCCGACGAGAGAGAGTGTGATCTTGGAGAGTGACCGACTGAGCCGGGGCCGGCCCAACTTGTCAAGCGGTAACTTGGGTGGGTTTTCGCTGTGGACTGTTGCACTAGGATGTGTGTTTGGTGGGATCGGAATTTAGCCATTTTCACTTGAACGTGTGGAGAGTGAGGCGCTGCTGCTGCTGTTTCGGGTGATATTACCGGCGAAATTAAGAGAGCTTCGACTGCGAAAAGTTGGGCGCGCCACCGGCTTTCAACTTCAGTACTTTAAGTCGGCCGAGTTTGGACAGAGCTGGAAGGCGCTGGACCCTGACTGCATCTTCGATTCCGCCTCTTCTTGTCCTTCCTCTCAGCATTATCAGTCGCACAAGACCGACTTTGAGCCGCTGTTTGACTTGTCGTTGCATTGTGTTGCAAAAAGCAGCATAATGCTAGCGAGGACAGAGTTAGAATAGAGTAAGGAGAGCGTCCCTCACGAGCTCTAGCGACTTATCCAGACGTATGGTGGCTGCTAGTTGCAAGGAATCAAAACGTGGGCAGAAATGTGCCATTGCGTTGATCCTTGCTGAAATACTTCTGAGCTTGACCTTATCAGAACTAGTTGTACTGTATATCATGCCCAGGATCCTTGCTGGGATCTTGTGACCTCCGTCTGATGCTACGCTTGGAGCGATTCGCTCAGTGATTCCCCTACGTATCCGACAAGACCGATCCCCCTTACTCATCCTTCTGTTCCGCTGGACGCTTCATCGGCATGATATCGAACCGACCCTTGCACTTCTTCCTACCCCGCACAAATCGGCCAAGCTTGGCATCGCCGCTTGAATATATCCGCCTCCGCAAAGCACGCGGCTAGTCTCCTCCAGGCGGTCCTTAAAGCTTGTCTGTACACGCAGCCATATCCCCACGATTGTGCATCAGTGTAGATCTCAGCGATGATATCAACGCTAAGCCGATACCGTGTCATCCGTCAGATACGCAAAGGCCATCTCCGTGCGGCCATCTATGCTTCTTTGTCACCCTCACTTTGACTGTGTCGATCTTCTTTATCTCCGTTGCTCGGCCCGTACCCATATTCGGCCTCTCATCATCTCTTCCTCTCACAGACAGTGAATGAATATCTCCGCCGGCCTCTAACCCACGGCAACATCGCCGCTTAGGTTATCACTCCGACTCGAACAAGGATAAGAAGACCACACCATAGAAAATGGCTTGTACTGTTTCCGTTCAACGGACCGGACTTCCTGAACACCTGCAGAGCCATCGTGACCATACTGCACGATGCAGCAACCACGAAAGCTGCGCTTGCAATCCTTGTTTTTTGCCCCTAACGCGACGGCCAGCCAATTCCCCCCACGCCAGTCACAACTTCCCCCACCTTGACTCGTGCCAAATATTGCCGGCTATCTTTCTCACCCCGCACTTTGCTCCATCTTCTCCTTCACACTCTCATTTTGACGTCCACAAATTAGGGTTGCAACATTCAGATTTGCATCGTAGGCATTCAGCAACGACCATACCAAATTATCCCAGTTGCGAATAGCGCCACCATTTGACGATTGGCGAGGGTGCACAGCGCATGGCTTTGCTGCAGTGTCCTATTTCCGATGCTCGGCCCGTTCGTGCAGCTTGTCACCATTTCTGTCGCGAATCAATCCCTCCTCCCACCTCGCTTCCTGAGATGTCGCCTCGGCTACAGCATCATCGGCCATCCACATTGCAGACCGTTTGAGACCTTGCTGCTCCTTGTCTTTCTTCGATACCATCGTACTCGGATTTCTTCACTGCCATAGACCCTGGCCGAGGTCTGCCGTCCAATTTGACCGGCCTGTCTAATCGCATGTAGCAGCGTTTGCACCATGTGGAGAAGAACCTCACTGCATCGCACGGCTTATCAGCAGGATTCAAGAGAGAGCTAGTCAAGCTTCGCTTGCACCAAAGGCATCGTACGGTCGGCTTGGTCCTTAAGAACCATGGTCAAGAATGAGCAACAATGTCCCCCAACCTGCCATCGACACCTTCCCACCGGCAGAAGCCTCCCCTCTCTCCTCTCTGACCCAGCATTCTGGAAAATCCCTCTTCTCATTACGCATAAGGCACCATGGTCAAGCTTTCAGGTCTCACCACCGGTCTTGTAGCCGCTGGTGCACTCAGCGCTGCAGCAAGCTTGCTTTCGGGCGTCAATGCCCTCCCTTCCGGCGCTGCATCTCTCAACATCGACCAGCTGCTGACGTCGCGCTCCAATGCCAACAACAACGCTACCGACTTCCTCTCGACCCTCTCGCCCAGCCAACGCCATGTATTCACCACCTCTCTCAACATGCTGGATTCCAACTTCCAGCCTCCTTACATCTTTGGCTCTTCGCGCTACACTGCCTACTACGCCGTCTCGCTGCTCGCTCGCAATGGTCCTGGCGACGCTGCCCTCGCAAAGCAGCTCATCCGCAATGCTATCGGTGCTCAGTGGAAGAACTCGTCCGACATCTGGTACGGTGCCTTCCTTGACCCCAACCAGCCTCCTCCCGGCAAGCTCAATGCACCCAAGATTTACGGCTCCTATGATGCCAACTCGAATCTCTTTGTCGCCACTGCCTTCATGCTGGCCATCGAGGACTTTGGCCACCTCATGGACCAAGAGACCAAGACCGCCGTCATCGAATCTGGCTATCGAGCTGTTGTCGGTGACACTTACCGCGTGTTCGGCATCGACGGTGACAACCTTACCCCCGCCTACTCGAACCCGTGGCTCATGAGGTGCATGGCTATGTCGTACTATGGAAATCTCAAGAACGACCACAACATGACCATGTCTGCTGAAAAATACGCAGGCGAGTTCTACTCGCTCTTTGACATGTACGACACGCTCAGCGAATTCAACTCGGCCACATATACTGGTGTCTCGCTGTGGGCGCTCAGCTTGGGTGGCTACCTGCCTTCCAACACCACCATGGCCAAGCGAGCTGGTGACACCATTTCCAAGATTTGGACCAAGACGGCCGAGCTCTGGCAGCCGCAACTCAACAGTCTTGGTGGTTCGTGGGACCGAACTTATGGATTTGGTCTGTCGGACTATGTCAGCTTGCTTGGCTTCTCCGTGGCGGGTCTCAACGGCGGTGATGCCAAGAGCTGGCCTGTACCTTGGAAGCTCTCTGGCTCACCCCACGTGTCTGATGCAGCCTTTGCACCTCTGATGGCTATCACTAGCAAATACCACGACCAGTACGTCTCGCAGCAGTCTCGCGACCTTCTGCAGCCCTGCGCTGCTGGCAACAAGCCTGGTCGTCTGGTCAAGTCGCACGCCTGGTCGCCGCCCTTCGATGCGGATGTGAAGCAGCACGGTCCTCGAAACTACACTGCCTGGATTGCTGACAATATCTCGGTGGGTGGTACTGAGATCGACGAGGCTGTCATCGGTGGTCCTGCCAAGAACCCTACCGCCTTCACTCCTGCCGTTATGATGTGGTCCACTCCTGACACGCACTCGCTCCACTACGCACAACCCAAGGCATCGTGGCTCTCGCTCTACCCAACCACTCAAACCATCTCGGCGAGCGCTTCGTCGTCCAACCTCACCATTCGCTTCCCTCCTTCCAAAGCCTTCGCTGCCAACTATACCGCTCCCACCCAGATGACGCTCATGTTTGGCACTTCCCCTCTCACCGTGCTTCCCAACGACTTTTTGGTCGCTTCGAACCGGAGCGACGGAAAGCTGCCTGGAATGGAGCTCATGCTTAGTGGAAATGTTGCCTCGGCTGCTGTCAAGCGTTCGCTGACGTACGACAGCTCGAAGAACGTCAATGGATTCTACTATTACAACCTCACCTTTGCGCTTGGTGGACTGCCGCAGAACACTGTTCCTGAACTGGTGGTCTCGTACAAATTGGCCTAGACACCAAAAAATCTTTTTTGAAGGAAATGTAGAATTGGAAATGTAATCGGAATTGCAGATATGCATGGAATAGACTGTCTCCCAGCTATCGGGCAGGAAAGGTATGCAAGCTGCTTTTGTGTAAACGTAGATGGATCAGTAAGATGGTAGCTGTGCAACGTTGTTCGTCTCCACATTTGAGGTCTGAGAAGAAAGGAGCATAAGTGACAGCTGTGTGAGTCTGGTGAGGACGCGACGCGTGCGTGTCTCTTTCGCAGCTTCTCAGTCGAAAGCGCACATGATTTTGGCTAGCTGAGCGCGTAAAGAGGCTCAGCTCAACTCAAAAATGTCTCTCTTTAGATTTTCTCGTGGACAGACCAACACTTTTCTGCTACCGTTCCTCATTTCACTCCACCACCTCTGTCACTCCTTCCATCTCTATTTCGATATACACACGATCGAAAATGGCATTCAACGATCAGCCCTCAAACCCCAAACCTGACTCCGAGTCGGACGTTGCTGCTGCTACTGCCGCTGATGCCTCCACAGCTCGTCAACTGATCGACGAGTCCAAGCGCCACTTTGCACTCAAGGAATACTCGGCTTCTAGCGACAAACTTGCTCAGGCTCTCGAACAGCTCAACTCGGAATATGCAGAGGATGCGGAACAGCTCGCACCCGTCTTCTACCTTTACGGCAGAAGTCTGCTCGAAAACTTCATCGTCAATTCTGCCGCGCTAGGAGGTGGCGGTGGATCGGCTCCTCTGCCCGCCCCAACATCTGCACCTGCTGCGTCGGGATCCTCGTCAAAAGCTTCCGGTTCTTCCTCTGCGGGTGCCGTCAAGAGCGATCCCCGTTTCAGCTTTACTGGTGATGCTGAGGATGATGACGATGATGAGCAAGACGAAGGCGCAGCTGGTGCTGCTGCCGGGGAAGGAGACGATGAGGATGATCTGCAAGGAGCTTTTGCCGTGCTCGACCTGGCGCGAGTCATCTACGAGCGTGCGCTCAACTCGGAGTCTCCGAAACTCACAACGCTGGAAGGTCAAGAATGGGACAAGATCCGCATTCAAGCTGAACTGGCTGAAGTCATGAACCTTCTCGGCGACGTCGGATTAGAATCGGAAAACTTCACACAGGCATCCGCCGACTACAAGTCTAGCCTCGACCTGCTTCTGCCTCTTCTCAACGCACACTCTCGCCGACTTGCCGATGCTCACCTGCGTCTCGGTCTCGCGCTCGAATTCCATCCCGATGTGGACCAGCGCAAGGGCGCCAAAGCCCATGTCCAGGCTGCATCGGACGTCCTTGCTGCTCGCGTTGCCGCTATTCAGTCTCGCATCGACAACTCCTCTACCGAACCCGCCGAATCCACTGAGAGCAAGGAAAAGGACGATCTCGTAAAGCTTGACGACGAAGCAGCGCTTAAAAAGGAACTTCAGGACGTACAAGAGATGAAGAAGGAGCTGGATACCAAACTCGAAGAGTACGACACAGAAGATGGCCAGGCGCAACTCAACGGTCAACCCGATTTGACTGGCGTGCTCGGTCTGCCAGCTGATGCCGCGAAAGGCATGTCGACGAAAGATGCGCTGCAGCAGGCGATCAAGGATGCCTTCCTCGGTGCACAGGCGCAAGACGCGGGTGAGGTGAACCCTTTCACTGGTGCTGCCAAGAGCGCGGCTGCCGATGCACCGGTCAACAATCTCAGCTCGATGGTTAAGCGCAAGAAGAAGCCGGAGGGAGAAGAGACAGCGGAATCGGCGAACGGCGAAGGTGAGAGCAAGAAGGCTCGTACCGAAGCTTGAGCGTATATTGTGCTATTACGCTGTTGAAACATCTAATCATTACCCTGTGTATCTCTTGGCTGTGAATGATAATGCTGACAGCTTAGAGACCAGCTCTAAGGTGTGAATCCCAGAAAGTCCATGTACCGTTCGTAGGTGCTCTTTTGCTCTCCGGTACCCCCAATATGCGAGAAACGAGGTTATGCACTTCGACATTTCGAAATCCGTCCATGTTCCACCCTTTACCCTTTTCTTCCTCGTCCGTCTTGGTGAAAGATGGACCAGAAGCAACAAAAATCGCACGCATATCTGCCTCCTCATTGTCATAGCCATGATTGCCGACGGGGGCATAGACACCATCTGCGAAGCTCGCCATCTCTGGGTGGGTGGTGATGCTCCACCCGAGCTTGGGGATCATCCAGAGGGGTGCTAGTCTATCTTCCACTGTGGATGATGCGAGATGGTATCTCTCCGGCAGATCTTCTCGCCAGTATAGGCTCCATCCTTCCCCATTCTGTTCTTGTGCTTTTGAGAGCTTCTCGTATGCCTGCCTTGCGTATGCTCGTTGTTCGGCAGGTGTCCCCTTGAACCGCAACCCAGCAGACGGCCATCCATCCCTATGGTCGACACTGCCATACAGCTTCTGGCCTAGCAAATCATCCAAAAAAACCAACCGGTCGTTACTCGTCCTTGTCATCCCATGGTCGCTTACTACTACGAAATCCACCACTTTACCCAAGTTTCTTTGATCGACCAGCTCCCGCCTCAACTCGCCGATGAACGCATCGACCCTTTGTAGCGCAGAAAGCGCCTGCCCGCTTTCCGGGCCAAACTTATGCGCTGCCTGGTCGATATCCGGCACATATGCGCAGATCAAGCTCGGTCTTTCTTCCATTCCTTCCATATCTATCCATTCCAGCACCTTTCTAAGCCTCCCGTCCAAATTCCACTCGGGTCCACTCTCGTATTTTTGAAAGTACCTCGGCTGGAATCCAGCAGAAGTCACCGGAGGACCAGGCCACATCAGCACAGCACTGTTCAGCCCGGCCCTCTCAGCAGTAGCCCAGATCGGTTCGCCTATCCACCAACTCCCGTTCCACGACTTTGCCGGGCTGGTATAGTAGAACTGCTGACCCGTAGAGGCGAGGGTAAAGTCGTTTCCGACGATGCCGTGGGAAGAGGCAAAGAGGCCGGAGAGCAGGGCCCAGTGATTGGGGAATGTTAAGGTGGGGAATATGGGTTGCATAAAGGCTGCTTTGCGAGAATTGGGGCTAGACATTCCGAGATTGTGCAATTGTGGTGCGAGCGCGGAGGTGAGGTAGGTTGGTTTGGCGCCATCGAGGGAGATTAGGAGGACGGTACGGTGGAATGTGTGGGTGCCGTTGCTGATGGTCGAATTGGGGAGGAGGGATGAAGGTAGATCCGAGGTTGGTGTGGAGGACCAGGTAAGGTGGCTGTGGAAGATGACGAGGAGTGCAGCTATGAGGAAGAGTGGAAGGAAGAGGCCGCAGACGAAAGATGTGCGTCTTGGGCTTTGTTCCGGCTGCCGTGCCGATTGAGAACGACGTAGTAGTGGCGTTGTCGAGTTCGGTTCTTCTACATTGCATGATGGAGCAACATTATCGATTTCTACATCTTCTTTGTTATTCTCGCCAGGCACCTGGCTTTTGCGAGATGTTTCTGACGAGAAGCCCAGTACTGGTTGATCATGTCTTACCGAGCGTGAACCTTGCCCACGCTTACCGATCCCACTCATCTTTTATGCACCCTATCTGAATGCCTCTATGATACCACTTTGGATTTACACCGAGTCTGATTCTGTCTTTCGTTATCTGAGTGTTGGCATCGTGAAGGGTTGGCGACTTTCGATGATGTTGGTAGAGAGACAAGAATGTGTCATGTGTCACATTCCGTGGGTCGCGTGGGGAGCGAAGCTTGAAAAATTCGGAGGATGTTACATCTACAGTCCAAAACAGTGAGAACACTAGCTTCCCCCGTGCCTGTATTTAGTCCAATTTCTAAGCGCGCGTTCCTTGCAAACAAACCACATTCCCCTTGGCCTCTAACTCAAATGCGTAATCGCACAACACTTGGTAGCTTCTGCAATCTCAATCACTCCTCAAAAGTATCAACACTCAACAAGATGTCATTCAATCAATCTAGTCAGGATATGATGAACACGATGCCAGTTGATGGCAGTGGTAACAATGGAGTAAGTGGTTTGATGCACAATCCCCAGTTGGGTGGTGCATCGAGGGATATGTCAACTACGAGCGAGGTCGAAGACCTTCGAAGGTTGGTTCACAGCATGATGCTGGAGATAAGCACCCTTCGAGCCTCTGCTCAACCCACTCAAGCTGGAGCCAGGCTGGTGAGTACCAGACCTGCGCTGTTTGATGGCACCATAGAGGACAATGCGGTTCAAATGTGGATCATGCAGGTTCGAGACTGTATCAGTCTCCTTGAACTGCAGGGATGCCTCTCGAGCGAAACTGAGAAAATCCTCTATGCAGCCAACAGCTTGACTGGCTCAGCCAAGGAAGCTTGGGCTATCGAAAGGACAAAGCTCGAAAGGACTTTCAACAATGCTGCAAGCCCTGAACTTCAAAGGAACCTTTACCAGCAACTTACCCTTGAAGGGTTCCTCGAATGGATCAAGATGGAGTTCGAAGACATCAATGCAAAGCGAAAGCGCCAGAAGGACTATGACAACTGTGTCCAAGGCAAGAGATCAGTTGGAGAATATCTCATCAAGTTCTCTAAGTTTGCTGAACGTATCGAACCTCCCATTCCAGAAGATCTAAGGACCGAGAAGTTCAGGAGCGGCCTCAATCGAGAAGTCTTGAACAGACTCAGCCTTGTTCCTGATGAACCTCAGACACTTAGAGGTCTAGCTCGATTTGCAGACAAGATCTATAGCAGGTATCTAGAGGATCAAGCTATGGAACGAGCTTCGAAGCCAATGCAAGACAGGCCAAAGTCTTCGAAGAAGGGATCTTACCAAAACCAAGGGAACTCGAACCAAGGTCAATCTAATCAAAGGATGGAATTCCTCAAGAAATGTCGAAGGGAGAACAGATGTTTCAAATGTGGGCAGACTGGACATCGATCCTCTTCCTGCATAGTAACTGTACCCAACGAACGTCGATTGACTTTGATCAAAGAGTCAACCCAATCCCAGGGAAATGGTCAAGATCGAAGCTAAGTCAGGGGACTATCGATCATAAAATGTCTCCTGACAAAGCTACATCCAATTCGATGGATGAGGATTTGGCATGAAGGGTCGAACACTTGAATCTAGGGACTAATCAAGAAAATCCTGGCAATTTCTGCTTGATCGAACTGAAAATCAAAGTCGAAGGTCGCTACTTCATGGCTTTGATTGATACAGGTGCTTCGAGAACCTTCGTTTCAAGATCTATGGTGGACAAGTGTCAACTCCAGGTGGATAAAGACAGTCCAGAAACACAGAAACAGGTTAAGCTAGCGGACGGTTCAGCTCTTGGAGTCAAAGGAACTGCGCAGCTTCGAATAGAGCTAGATGGCTTCAAATATCCAGGGACAGCTTTGGTGTTGAATATGCCTCAACATGATGTTATCTTGGGGATCGAGTGGCTTAGACAGCATAGAGCCAACTTATATTTCCCATCGAACATCATAAGTTTCCACTCAAAGGAGGGATCATTCAAGCATGCTCTAATGGGCAGGCGATCAGATCGAGTCTTGCAATTAGATTGCTTAGACCCGGATCGGCCCTTAGATCTCCTAAATCATAAGGAGATGAACTCGGTCTTCAAGACAGAGGGACACTGTTTCCTCTTAATGATGCGAGAAGAGCTCGATCTGAACTTAGATGGGTATCATACCCAAGTTGCAGATCAAGGCTTAAGAAAAATCCTCAATAGGCATAAAGGGGTGTTTAGAACAGACATACCCCAGGATGAGAGGATTGAGTCTATACCGATGCTTCGACAACTACAGGACAGCATCATCTGCACAGGAGAGGAAGGACCTAAGAACATTCGAGCATACAATTTGACAGCAAGTCAGCTTCGAGAGCAAGAAGAACAGGTTAGAGCACTTCTGGATCGAGGTATGATCCAAGAAAGCTCGAGCCCATGGGGTTTCCCTGTTATCTTTGTTCCTAAGAAGGATGGGGGATGGCGCATGTGCATCGATTATCGAGCACTCAATGCCATAACTGCAACAAATGGTTACCCATTGCCTGTTATCCAACAGTGCCTCAATCAGCTAGGTCAAGCTCAATGGTTCTCGAAGATAGACCTAACCTCAGGATACTGGCAGATTAGACTCAAACCAGAAGACGTATCGAAAACGGCCTTTAATACTCAAATAGGGAAGTTTGAATTCTTGGTCATGCCATTTGGACTCAAGAATGCCCCTTCGGTTTTCCAGACACTGGTCAATCGAGTACTTCGACCTTACCTAGACAAATTTGTCATTGTCTACCTAGATGATATCTTGATCTACTCGAATACACTGGATGAACATTGAGAACATGTGTCAAGGATACTGGAGATCCTTGAACAACATCAACTCTTTGCAAAACCATCAAAGTGCATCTTCGGGACTACTTCGATCGAGTTTTGCGGTCATCTAGTAGGACAAGGGAACATCAAACCCCTAGAAGACAAGGTGAAGTTAATTCGAGACTGGCCTAGACCAACATCAATACATGACCTGAGATCTTTCTTAGGATTGTGCTCGTATTATCGAAGATATGCCAAAGGGTTTGCTTCGATTACAGCACCACTCTTTGATCTCCTCAAGGTTGAAAAAGGGAGTGGCTTAGATATCTCATCGAAGAACAGCAGAAAAGTTCCGGTCATCTGGAATGATCGAGCTGATCTAGCCTTTAGAAAGATCAAAGGCCTACTCTGTTCAGCACCAATCCTTCGACAACCCAATCCGGATTTGAAGTACACCATCGAAACGGATGCCTCTGACTGGGCTATTGGGTGTGTGCTGTTACAAGAGGATCAATCTACTGGCAAGATGCACCCAGTTGCATTCGATGGTCGAAAGATGTCCGAAGCAGAGCTCAAGTATCCAGTTCATGAAAAGGAGCTGTTGGCCATTCGACATGCCCTTCGAACTTGGAGACATTATATACTGAATGGTTGCAAGATTACCATTCTCACTGATCATCAAAGCCTAGCCCAGATGCCAAAGACCAAGATTGCTTCGAAGAGGTTAGAGAGATGGATTGCGGAGTTCGGAGAATACAATCTAGACATAAAGTATCGAGCAGGGGAGGAAAACACAGTTGCTGATGCAATTTCCCGTCAAACAGACTTTTTGATGTCTCTAACTGCCGAACCGGATCATCTCGAGGACATCAAAGCATATCTAAGGGATGGAGAGATACCTCCAGGGCCCGAACGGTCATTAGTGCTTGAGGAAGCAGGACACTGGAGGCTTGATGCTGATGATCAATTGACTTGCATTCTCGAAGATGGCGCTCAAGCACCATACCTGGAACCGATGCATCGATTGCATTTTCTGGATAAAATGCATCAATCCTATGGACATCTAGGAGCAGCTGGACTGCAAAACCTAGTTCGAACCCGCGCATACTGGCCTCAAATGCAAACAGACTTATCAAAGTTCTGTCGAACATGCCCAGCATGCCAGGTATCTCAGGGATCACGCTCGAACCAGGATCAAGAATTGGCACAAGTCATGGCAAGTTCAACCATCCAACCTTTTGAAAGGTGGGGGATCGATTTCATTGGACAACTACCAAAGACAGCCAATGGTAACCAATGGATTCTAACAGCAATCGATTATGCAACTGGCTGGCCCATTGCAAAAGCTCTACCAGATGCAAAAGCCTGGAGAGTAGCCGACTTCATCTACGAAGAGATCGTGCTCAACTTTGGAGCACCGAAGGAGATTCTAAGCGATAATGGTTCTAACTTCCTGGCCAAAGTGGTCGAACACTTGCTTAGAACCATCAAGACGCGGCATCGATTAGCTACAGCATACCACCCAAGGACAAATGGGAAGGTTGAAGCCCTAAATGGAATGATTGGAAGGATGCTGACACGTTTGATGGTAGGAAAGAGCACGAGGCTATGGGATCAGTATCTAGCCAATGCTATCTTTGCCTGCAGGGTTCGAAGGTCAGTTGCTACAAATCAAAGTCCATTCTTCCTAACCTATGGCCTCGAGCCTAGGTTACCGACAGACGAACTGCAGCCTAGAGTCATTAATGGACAGATCGAAGACCCAACAACTCAATTGCCCAACCTCAGGACTCAAAGACATAAGGCAGTTCAAGCAGCTTACAATTGAGCAGTTAGAGCCAAGACTCTGCATGACGAGAAGGTGAAACTGCATAAGCTGGAGATCGGAGACTGGGTTCTGATTCAACATCAGAATCCATTGAAGTTCGAAGCAAAATGGTTTGGACCCTATCAAATCATGGCTAAACAGGCTTTAGGTACATACAGCCTGGCTTCAAGTAGTGGTCAGACACTTCAAGTGCTAGTACATGGTAATTGGTTGCTCAAAGCATACCCTCAAGATAACCTAGTAGAGGACTTCTGGAACAAACCAGCATTCCAGAGATTCTTTCGAAGTCTTCGAGCAGTCAATCCTGATGTAGCAGGCCTAGATCAGGAGGACTTGCATCAAGATATTGAACGGTCAGTTTGAGAGGAGTATGAGGATGAGAACCAACAGGCTCAAAGGGGACCAGACCCAACTACAGGGGAGTTGCAGGCACAACAGCAGCAACATACCCTGGAAGCACATTCAGAGGTGGATCGAACACAGTCGCAGGCCATTGATGGACAGGGAAGTGACCTGGTTCCATTAGAGGAGGATCCCTTGAGGCCACATGAGGAGCTCGAAGAGTTAGAGCAGTCACAGGTTGACTCTCAACTCTAGAGAGTTTCAAGTCTCTTCGAGAGACTGGCACACAGGTTTGATTACATTCGATGTGCAACTAAATACAGGTAAGTGATTAGAGCTCAGGCACCTCACCTTCGAGCTCATTGGCAGCTCGAAGGCCCTTGAAGTGCTTGATCCAGAGAGCTCGAGTCTCTTCAATAGCCTTGATGTCTTGATCAAATTCTTTGATCCTAGCTCGAATAGCTTCGAGGTTGTCTTTGGCTCGATCATTCACTTCGATGGGAGGGGGAGCATCGATCGAAGCATGCTTGCGCTTCAAAGGGTTTGATGTCTTCGAGCCAGTACCTTTGAAGGTGGTTTGAGCTGGAACCCAAGGTTCGATGAGGGTTGTAGCAGTTCCAACAGGTCGATTGGGGTTCGAAGCAGCTCAATGCTGGAGGTAAAAGAGTTCAAGTGTGTTCGAGCTTGAAGGCAGGGATTTGGTCATTGACATTGCAGTTGACTGTCTGCTGTCTGCAGTAGGTGCATTTGTTTGAGCCGGGTTCGAGCTTGCATCAAAGAGGCTGGGCCTTGCAGTTGAAGCAGACCAGAGTAGCTGGAATTTCCTGAATTTCCTGATTTTCTTGATTTTCTTGATTTTCCTGATTTTCCTGATTTTCCTCCTGGGCACCCGGAATGGGATTTTCGGAATTTTCGCGATTTGCCATGTTAGAGTGGATCAAATTTTCGGTATTTTCGGAATTTTCCATGTTAGGCTGGAGAATAACGCGTTTTTTGGCGGTGTTAGATTGCTTGCGGACCATTTTTTGCAAATTACTGGATTTAGAGTCAGGTTTGACTTAGAGCTAGTTAGATGGTAGTTAGAAGGATAGTTCACTTTAAGGAGAGGAGGGTGTATTTAGTCCAATTTCTAAGCACGCGTTCCTTGCAAACAAACCACATTCCCCTTGGCCTCTAACTCAAATGCATACAGTCAACTTGCGATCTTTGAATATTTTTGGGCGGAGGCATATTTTATTCATTGTGTGAAATATTTAATTATTGAGAAGTTTGAAAAAATTGGCTGATTTTTGTTTGCTTTGCATTTTTGAGCTGTGCAGCCTGTATCTCCCTGAGTAGAGACTGCAATTGCATACAATATAATTTCGCATTTTCATCATTTTCCACCTTTCCCATTACAAATTGCTGCAATTCCTTGATATTCTTTATAGCTGTATCTGTTTTTATGGCCGGAATTCCAATTTCTGGGATGATTGCTTCCTCCTCTTCCTGACTGACCATATCAACAATGTCATCATCATCTAAAGTGGTTATATCAATAGTCCTGGCAGCTTCCAGAGGGTGATTTAAAAGCAAATTTATATCCATTCTTAAAGCCATAGGTAATTGTAATTGTAGTTGCTGTAATTGTTCCTGTGTTTTGTGTAATTCTTCATTTATTCTCGCATTTCTTGAGTTGTATTGGTGGAATAAACCTGTATGTCTGAAGCAATTATAAATTGTAGTCATAATTACGCTTTCCCAGGCTTCAGAGGCTAGAAAAAGCGCCTCTAAAACATTTATTTGGCCAATTTTATTTTTGCTTTGATTCTGGTCTAGATTTAAGTCGTCCAAAAGTTGTAGTCCATATAGCCGTCTGTAGTGTGATTTGAATGCCTTGATAATGCCAGCATCTAGTGGCTGCAGTTGGGCTGTTGTATCTGGCGGAAGTAATAATATTTTGATATTCTTGAGGTTGTAATCAATGTTGTGTGCTTTAAAATTGTCCATTAATAATAATATGGGCCTTTTAACTTGATTGTCAAGCCAATAAATCCATTCTTTAAAAAGAATTGGATTCTTCCACGCTTTTTTGTTTGATTTATATATAGCTGGTAGCCGGTTTGTATTCTTGATTGATTTAAAAGCTCTAGGATTTGCAAATTTACCTATTATCCATAATGGTAATTTGTGATTACCAGTTGAATTGCTGCAAATAACAATTGTAATTCGATCTTTTGGGGTTTTAAAACCCGGAATTATTGTATTTGTTAATGCATGTTGGCCTTGTAATCGAAAAAATAATCCAGTTTCATCCATATTATAAATGTCATCTGGCTGGTAATTTGATATTTCTTCTTTTAATTTGGGTATTTTTTCTTGCTGTATTCTTGGAATAGAAGCTGCCTCCCCATGCTTGATCCTTGATTGGATATGAAATCGCTTTTTAAACCGTTCAACCCAACCAATACTGAAGGTTAGGTTGCCTGTAGAAGCAAGTTTGGCCGCAAAATCCTTGGCTTTAATTTGTAAAATATTGTTTGTAATGTTGATTTTATGTTGATTTATTGAAAACCACTGAAAAAGCGCATTTTCAAGTGTTGTATTGGCTGCTGATTTCAAATTTTTCCGGGATAATTGGTGAGTTGGAATATTTTGAATTTGAGTTGTATTCAAAATGTGTGATAATGTAGGCTGGCTGATTTTTAAATTGAATTTTGAAAAGAACCAATCCTGCATTTCTTTCTGGCTAGCAGCTGGATGTGTTGCCTTGTATTTGGCAATCTCCAACCGCTGCTGCAGGGTAGTGTGTGTGTTCTTTTTAATGTATTGAGGCATTGTAAAAGGAATGGTAAAGAAAGGGGATGAAAAAAGAATTGTTTAATGGTGAAAAATGCGAATTGGTGAGATTTTTTGTCTTTATTTATGCTTTTTTGGCAGGTATGAATACAAGTTATCACGCGCTAATTGACAGCTATTACAACTTTCACAAGATAATTACAAAAATAAGCCGCGGTTTGTATTGACATGTGCTAATTATTCAAATTTTGGGCTGCAGCTGACCTATCCATTATCTGAAAAGCGAATTTATTTAATAAATGGCTGCGCCCAAAAATGTCCAGCCCATTTCTTATCCAATATGTGAAATATTCATTTATTGAGGCATTCAAAGATCGCAAGTTGACTGTAATCGCACAACATGCCACGGGGGTGCCACTCAATTTACGATATGCAGGGTTCATCTTATCGCCGCAAAAAGTGCCAAAAACGTGCTTTTGCTGCCGAATTCCCCCACAAATTCCAAAAGGGAAGAGGGGGTAACCTATCCCTGCTGTCGAACAAGGCGGTCACCTCTCTTGTGTTACCACCTCATCCTCACCTTGACCTTTGCCCCATCCTCAGATTCATACAAGAACTCGCCAAAGTTTCTTTCCGTACCGAATCATCTAATCACTCCCACCCCACAATCATCAAGCAAAAAAAAGTAGACCAACATGTCAGCACCCAACTCAGACAGCAACGGCGGCGGCAAAGGCTTCTGCATCCATTGCGTCAGCGGATTCCGAATCCCCGGCGAACCCAGAGGCAAGATGGAAACCATCCATGGTCTCAACACGTACGTTGCCCAACCTGCCAGTCCTGGCCCAGACCATGGTAGCAAAGCCATTATTTACTTCTACGACGCATTCGGTCTCAAACTGCACAACAACAAGATCATCCCCGACAAGCTGGCGGATGCTACTGGGCTTACTGTCTACGTCCCTGATGTGAGCACACACCATCCGTTTCTTCTATTCCTTCCTTTCCTGCTATCCTATCCCGATGCTGTTACTGATTTCCGAATGCTGACACTTTTCTTAATGTGTGCTTGTCGCACGGGTGCAGGTCTTTAATGGGGGCGGAATCAGCGAGGCCGCTTTGTCTTCTGCACCAACGACCGCTACCGAGATGAAAACCCTTTCCATCACATCTAAGATCAAGACCGGTCTGGCATTTCTGCTCGCTGGCCCCTTCTTCGCACGCAATCTGCCCGCATTCAAACTCCCCGCCCTCAAAAAGTGGATCGACGATCTCAAAGCTTCGCAAAACTACTCCCGCTTGGGAGGTGTAGGTTACTGCTACGGCGGCAAACTCGTCCTTGCCCTCAACGCCACCGATCACATCAACGTGAGCGTCGCCAATCATCCCTCCATGATCACGAAGGGCGACATGACAGCGTTGAAGAATCCGATCTTATTCAACTGCGCAGAGGAGGATCCCATGTTCACCGCCGACTACGCCGAGCAGGTCGAAAAGGAGTGGTCAGAGAAGGGCGACAAGGCCCCAGTGCACAAGTTTGTCCTCTATCCCGGGACAGTGCACGGCTTCGCGGCAAGGCCCAATCTGGCAGATAAGGAAGTCAAGGAGGCTTTCGAAAAGGCTTTCGTAGAAGGCGTAGACTTCTGGAAGGCTCATCTTTGAGCTCGCTACGACTCATACATGTTCAGACGTATCTACTGTTTCGACTGCGGTCGCATCGAATTCGCTGTATGGCACATTACGAACAGGACGATGCACAGCTAACGAAGACCGCTGCGAAAAGCGACGAGTTGAGTCGATCAGGGCGCGTGTACCAACGCCTCGTCCAGAATCTTTTCGTGTGACGCGGTCCACCAAGTGACGAGGTAGTTGGCTGCAATTTGCTCATGTCTGCTGCGCAACGGGATGACTGCTTGCTGTTGTAGGCTGTTAGGATGGATCGCGTTCGCCAATCTGTACCAACCAGCAACAAAATCAGATTCTGTGTCAGCACTTTGAGCTTTTCTATAACTTCGCCAAAAGTGCACGGAATCGAGAAGAAGCTCACCTCTGCTCGGCTTGAATAATGTCTGCGTCCAAACCGATGTTGATTGTTCTCCTGAAAGAATACTTACACCATCTGTTAGTTCCTCAATCCTCGAATCGCAAAGCCGGGAAGGTCATGCTGATACTCACGGAACATGATGTTGTAGCAAAGCCTCCGACCCTTGCTCAGCGACGAATTGCCTCCACTCTTCCGAAGTATACAACGGCAGTTCTTTCTTCTGATCAATCCTCTTCCTGATCTCTTCTGCCTCCTCATGGTACAATCGCTTCGCCTCTTGTGCCGACGTCATTTTGATCATCGGATTATGCACGTCCTCGAGCGCGATTGCGTAGACACGCGCCCTATAGTCTGCGTTCGAATTCCTATAAAGGGGTTCCTCGGGGATGAGCACTCTGGCACTCCCCGCTCCGGGAGGCAGCTGGCGTGGGGGGTCCGGTAGGCGAGGCGATGAGGGGATTTCTCCATATCTCAACCCTCCTACACTATACATCCCCTGAGGTGAGCGGGTGGTAGGGGTGTATGATTGGAAGAAACGAGCGAGCAGAGGGTCCCAAGGTGGCAGAGGTGATCGTAGAGCTGCCGACGCCATCCCTGGCTCACCAACGGGGACGCCATTTAGGTTGTTGTGGTGTCTCGAGGAGATCCAAATCGAAGAGGACGGGACGTGAGGAGCTCGAAGGGATTCAGTCGGAAAGAGATTTCTCGATGGAAGCGGAGAAGACGGCGGGAGAGGTTCAGCCGCAGAAGAAGGCGGGGAAGGAGAAGAAGACAGCTGGTCCGTGAAAAAGGTGCGTCTGTCAGGTTGGCGATGACGCTCACGGCCCCTTGGCATGCTCGTATGCCCGTTCTCCGTCCTCTCCGTCCTCTCCGCCTCGTCTCCCGTCTCAAGATCACGTAGATATCGCATCCTCCTTATCCTCCTCTGCGTTCCGCGCTGCCGCATCGGAGTCGAATGCGGCTCAGAAAACCCGCTGGTTTCGCCATTCTCATCCATGATCCTGCGTACTCTACCCCTGATCAGTGCTCGCTCGGCCTCTTGCAACCGCATCGCTGGCAGCGCGGGGTGCGGCTGCGGTCTATTGGAGCTTTGAGCGAATTGACTCGAAGAAGGCTCTGCCTTGACCTTGGAACCTCCATGTCTACTAGCGGCGGGCCGAAGCATTCCCAGCGCAGGGTGGGGCATCGACAAACGTTTAGGAGGAGGAGCATGGTGAGGATGGAGCAGCTGACTGTCCCGCAAGTGAACCGCGTTGTCGGTGGAGATGAAATGTCCTCGGCGAGAGGAGCGCGATGCAAGTTCATCCTCGTCGGCATAACCATTACCGGGCCCCTCATCGCTGCTTGAATCGGTGGCAACAGCAAGATGGACCCATGACAGGAACACCACAAGGGCGAGACAGAACGACAGAAAGGGACGCATAAAGTGACACAAGGTTGCACTGTTCGAGGTTTGGCTCGGTGAAGAAAAGAGTGCGTGCGTTGCCTAAAAATGCCAAAAATGCTTGGATGAAGGAAAGCCTCCTCCCGCAGACGAAGTTCTCACGCCTTATATCCCCGTTTTCTGTCACATCAGATAGGACCAGGTTGACCGCTACCTTCCTCGGCGCTGGACCTCTCCGGGGCGATGTCGTGTCTTTGACTGCCTGCCCATTCCACTACATTGCGCTTACGCACCGAGGTCGAAAGCGCGATATCCGCCCTAGACACCGATTACAGTTTCGGCAGTCTTTCCGGTCGATACTGAGCCAGTCTTGACGCTTCGAAAAAGGATAGGATCGCCGGGGGAGTGGCATCGACAGGGCGCCTCATGAGGACGATGCTCACACCAGCCCAAAAGTGGCGTGGGGATGATGAAGAGCATTTCATCACTTGGTGATTCAAAGAGCAACAGTCGAATACTCTATTCTGCAACAGCTGGATACGAAGCTTCTGTCTGAGTGGCTCCACCAGACTGCGAAGATCTACATTTCTTCTTTCCCACATCGACTTTGCTCTCGGGGACCGCCTTGCCGCTAGATCCGCGACTTCAACAATCTCAAACTTCTGAGGTCACGTCGGAACACTTCTGGTAGAAAGCTCCAAGAAGTACACTTGTAGCTCTAGTGACTTTGTTTACCGAGCCACGTCCTGCAATTTGCGTGTGGCAGTGGTGCGCTCACAGTATCCATTCACTATCGTACGGCACGGACAGTGTAGCTGAACTGCGGGAAACAGTTCCGAGGACGACCTTGAGTCGGAGATTTTACGAGGTCGACTCGATGCACCAGAGATATGAAGAAAAGCAGAAACCACTTCATTGGTGGGATCCCGAAGTCGGCTGAGCTCTGGTAGTGTCGCTTCGATGGATGAGAAGTCGGAAACCCAGCAAGTGTAGCCGAGCTCGAGCCCTTACTCCGTCTTGAGACGTTCATCATAGTCATATGCACTGAATGAAGCCTCGAATTCGATATGCCACCTCGCCGAGATTTCCATACTACCACAGAGGACGGCCAGTCAGTCTCTCTATGTAGACAGAAGTTCCCGGACGCCGAAGACATTGGACACGCTTGCATGTTCCACATCTGGCTCGGTGAGACGGCAAAGCGGCCTCACAGCCATGTCACTGCCAGTGCTTTTCCTTGACCTCGATTTCTCCATATTGAGAGTGTCGACCATCACTGAATTTCTGTTTTGAGCCACAACCCACCATCGCCTCTTCTTCGGACCTGACTCTCCTAACAGTTAACGAAATGATTCTTCTCAAGACGGCAAGTATAGGTGCTGTGTTGCAACTTGTCGGACATGTCATCGCTCCCGTCACCCTGACTGTCATACCTGAAAGTACTGCCATACCGGATAGTGTCCAGGAAGGAGGCGTAGCACTGATAGACCTCTGGCATTCGGCTCAAGAGGGCTTCTTCCGTCCCTCACTCCCCGAAACGTACGGACCTATCGCTCTCGAATGGAGCAACTTTCTGCAAGAAAAGGGAGAAGGCATAATCCGAGAATACTACTGGTGAGCAAGTCTTGCGGCACCTCGCTTGCTTTTTAAAGGCCCTTCCTAGCTCACCCCGCATGCTGCCTGTTGTCGATGAGCAGGAGAGCATTCCCTGATGGCACGTGAGTCAAAAATTTTAAACAGCTTTCGTATACTTCAGCCAGGCGACCTTCACTCTTACAAACTCGCCCCGTCTGTTCTCGATACATGTGTTGATAGGTGGAAAAACAAACACAACGGGATGTTCAAGTAAGTGCTCGCATTTGCAGCCGTATCATTCTACGGAAAAAGAATGTCTGACTCAAGAGTAATATGTTGAGCCTGGACAGGTTCATCAATCTAGCACAGAAGACTGCATATGGCAACTATCGATACGATACTAAGAAGTACGAATTCAAAAAGGTAGTGGCACTGTTGCTCATCAAAACGTTTGCTGATGAGCAACAAGCCCTTAAACGGGCATGGAAAGTAATGCAAGCAAGTGAAGAGATGCGAGCAAGGGAAGAGATGCAAGCAAGGGGAAAAATGAAAGCAACGTTAGCCTCGCAAGCCAGTCTACGTGAGAGGCTAGTCAAGGAAGCCAAGAAAGAAGAGGAAGCCGCAAAACGCAAAGAGCTCGCTCGGCAGGCTGAATTATTGGAGCGAAAAGAATGGGGAAAATTGCTGACTCTGGGTATGGATGCTGGTCCCAGCAACGCCTGAAGCTTCGAGCAAAGTCCTTTGGTCCGTCTTAAATATGCAAATTGCGTTGTACATACTTGTCTGACTTTGCGTTTGAGACTATATTGGTTATGGCTGATTTAGCCTGGACATGTCCCCAAGCGGCCGGAAGATAAAGGCCGTAAAAGCCCGATCTTCGCACACTTCTTGTGGTGGAATGTCCCACCTGCGAGCTTCCCGCAATCGATATGACCAAGATCGATAATGTGTGGGATGTGATCGCTCGGAAGAAGGTGGGCTCCTCAACGGGAGAGTGAGTTCCAATGCATCTATAGGATGAAATTGAGCATTGCTGGTCAACTGTGCGTGATGGTGTGCTGCACGGTCAAGTTCTTCCAGGACCTCCCGCTTCTGTCACATAAGACCCCCTATAGCGGGATCGTTGGGTAGGAGATTGGATATGCGCCCACTCGACCTCTTGATGTTTTCAGAGATCACATTGGACGTGGGCATGATACTTCACAGCAAGTGCGAGTAATTAACTAGAATCTGCAGGTTAGCACTGATGAGGTAAGGAGCTGTTTTGATTGCGGTGAATCAAGAAATTGCGTCCTTTGCGCAGAATCATACAGTCTGAGGAAAATTTTGTTGTTTTGACCTCAGCATAGCTGTTTGAAGAGATATGAAAGGCCGTAGAGGTGTTATAAATAGAGGACACACGCTGAATTGGCCCATTCGAGCCTTTGCGACACAAATTCGTCTCTCGTCATCATTCACCATTATGAAGGCCTTCCAACTTTCCTTGATTTACCTCTTGGTAGCCGTTGCTAGTTTCGTTGCCGCAGCTCTTCCTAGGTTTTCTGAAGGCATCGGTGCGGGAATTCCAACCATTGATTATCTGCGGTCGGAAGCGAGTCAAGGACGCTTCTCCACCCTTCTTCCACGCGAGCTTTGGCACGATCAGATGGAGTGGGAGGGCTTCCTGCTCAGAGATGGCAAACGTGTCGTCGATGACATGTACAAGTAGGTTTCTCACCCAGCTGCCCTCGTCTTGCTTGTGCTTGGAAAAATGCTCACACAAAGCCTTTCGCAACATCCTCCAAAAAAGGGGATTCACAGAGTGAGTACATCACACCGATGGAAGTCAGAGGCCATCAATTTGAGTAGATTGCTGACTCTTTGCTCTTCTTATGAATCACTCACCTGCAGGAATCAAGCTTACTTGCATGGAAAGGACAGGTGAGGATGCTTCTAACACTATGGTTTTCAGCTAACAACTCACTGATATTACTCTTTTCAACAGAATCTTAAGAGCAGTCACGTTGCAGGGCGATAAGTATATTGAAGTTGACACACTCTCTTCGGTCAAGGTGCATACGTTCAAAGCACTCGTAAATTTGTTTGCACATCAGAAAGTAGAAGCAATTCGTGCGCAACAGGCGGCCGCAGCTGAAGCTGCTGCCCGGGAGGAGGCTGAAAAAAGGAAGCAATGGGGACGGAATCTCAGCCTTGGTCGCGAAGGACCTGGTCCCAGCCACTTTTGACAGCCGCAGGCTTTCGAGAACGCAAAAAAGATCCATCATCAAGCACCCTTTGCAAACGGTCTTGGCACGTACGCTATGCTTGATATAGTTGCTTTCAAATCACTCAATGAGGCTGAGCCCACACCGATCCTTCAACTGGCGTTCACCTCCAATGCCAAGCACATAGGGCTCAAAAGTTCTCGAGAATATTAGAAGTTCATTTTACCATCACTGAATCACTGAGTGACGAGTGGAAGTTTGCTCCCGTGAGTGAGCCTGGGCTTATGGCTGTGCTATTGACAAATGTATCATTCTCCGATTAGTTGAACGCTACTACAGACAAGGGCCTGGCAGAGAAGCCGCAATGCAGGACTTTGCGATTCCAGCTGCTAGCAAAACAATGGTTCGTCAGAAGTTCTCTGAACGCCCGAACAGAGTGAATGGAATAGAGGATGCCCTGGGACTCAAGCGCCCACCTTGCTCAATTAAATGGGACTCATGCAGCTGAAACGGACTTCTCAGGAGCATGATCGGTGCGTGAGAAGTAAGAGCTCTCGAGTCGCGCTCAGTCCACGCTGCTCGATCGGTGACGATGCTCGAAAAAACTGTGGGAACAAACTCAGGAATTTTCGATCGAGTGTCGGTGCCACCAATCCCTTGATACTCTTTGACCAGTAGATATAATATGACTGCGAAAACTAGAGCACAGGAGCTGAGAGCAAGTCGAGAAAGGGCCGATTGGTTCTCTCGCGTACACCATGATTCCCCTTCATGTGTCATTGAAGGCTCAAGTAAGCTTCATTGGTAACCTGGAGTCAGCCCTAGATTCCAGGCCATAGTCCGTGCCAGTTTCACCTCTGAATATATCTAGCCGCCTTATTTTCCCGTTTGGGATCTACATAGGTCTCCATAGCATCCGTCTGTGACGAATCTGTTCGAATGAGGCTTTTTGAATCGTCTTACCTTGTCCTCATGCTCGTCTTTACAGGCCTTGCTGCTTGCTGGCTTCCGCGAAATCCTCCAGCGAGCGTTACCGAAAGCGAGGAAGGTATACAATACATCTGGGACTCAGCTTGGAATGGGCAGTTCGCCAATAAACTTCCTCAGAGGTATAATCACCTTCAATCATCTTGGGCCACCTTTCTTATCTCTAAAGGCAAACGCATTGTCGAAGACTACTACAAGTAAGCTTGACTTAGGTGACTACGTATCGTTGCTGAGCGATCGCTGATGGTGCCTGTGTTCATTGACGATCAGAAAAAGGTTCGGCCCTGACTTGTAAGTGCAATCTTTTGCCTCCTCCCTTCCACGTTCAACGCAAGCCGCTGATATGAAGATGTGCTTGTTCTCATCAGCAAGACAACCAAGATAACGACTTCGGTGAGATATGGTATGACTAGGTAAGTGATAGATGAGTGCTGATTGACTTGAGAGACGTTGCAATCTGATCGCGATGTACGTCCTTTGCCAACAGATTTCTACAGCTAGTCACGTTTAGCAAAGATCAACCATATCTTTTTGATCCTAGCGGATGGCCAGATAAGCAAAAGGTCGCAATTTCGCTCGCAGAGGCCTTTGCCGAGCAGCAATACACAGCCAAAGCTTCTAGAGCCGCCTCTAAATCCCACTTCGAAATTATTCGGAACGCTGTCGAGGAAGACAGAGCTCGACAGGCTCAGAAGGCAAGAAAGCGGAAAGAGTGGGGAACGATGCTCAGCATCGGTCCAGGAGCCAGCGGTTACTGATAGTGAACAGGAACTTCCACAGCATGTCGAAGGTTTGGACTTCTGTCTGATGCTATGTATGCCTTTCGCCCGCAAATCTGCCAGATATTCTGATCCTGTCACCGTTGTTTCTCAGTCACACAGCAGGTTGTCTGCAATTTGTTTTGGTAACTGATCTTCCCGCGCTGTTGCCAACGGTTGTCTTGGATTCTATCAACAGCTAGTAGAACCTGGGTTGGATCTCAAGGGGCAACCCATCCTGTAGACAGTGCAACATGCGCATACAGACTCCGACTTGTTAGATGAAAGGAGTGAAACTCCTGATCTGGAATTTCTACTAAGCAGTCAATCGGACCGAATGCCGAGTTCACACGATGGTGGGATAGTTGTCTGAGAACGAGGCCGCAAAGCTTGACCCACCGCTTCATCCATCCCCTTTTCTTCATTTGCTTTGACCTCCTTGACTCAGTACTTGCATGCGTCTAGATTCTGTTTTCTTTTAAGATCAATATATCAAAGAAAATCTTTAACCAACGAAGGTCATCTGGCCAGACGACCCTATATCTTTACGCTCCCTCTTCCTCACCAGCCTTTTGATTCCATGTAGTGTCCTCGCTGGAAGAAAGGGGAAAAGAAAGTGAGAGGAGCTTCAGAACAAAGTGCGATTGGACATTGCAATATCGCTGGTTATAGTGAACGGAGGTCGTCGTATTGGCTCTTGTGTCATGTGATAAGCTGAACATGTGAAAACTACTAGCTTGGTAAGCTAGGAGTTGCGGCAGGCAGTGTGACTTGCAACACGACGGAATGAGATCTGTCTTCTGTGCCAAATTTGAAAGTCGTACTACCTATAGACCTTGCATAACAGAGACCCGCTTGAAGGGATGAATATGCCTTCAGACAGGAGTACAACAAAGCGACATCGATGAGTATGATGAGGCAGAAGTGGCCCTTTCGCGGTAAGATGAAGCTGTCCAGCCCCAGTGTTCAATGGATGCGGCCGTTTGTGTACTTAAGCTTCGATGCGCTCTTTCTATCCCATCCCCTTCTCGTCTTTATGCCAAGACATTCTCTACTGGAGTATCTCCATCACCACTCATTCGTCGCTCAATATCCTAGTAGATCCTATAGACCAATGACGTTAAGCTCGGCTTGGTGTTTCGGTCTTCTTCTTTCGATGACCAATGTCATTCTACTCACGCTCTCACAACCACTCTCTCTTGAGCACAGTGAGCCAGGCATCACCTGGCTTTGGGAAAATGCTCAACGAGGGTTCTTCTACAATACAATCCCAGGCAACGAGCTGGCTACAGCAGCTTGGCAAACCTTTCTCCGCGAAAAGGGAACAGTGATGATCCAAAGTCGCTACAAGTAAGTCACAACGAGCGTTCCACATGCTGTAGAAGAACAACTTCCTTTCTGGACAAAGTTTTACCGATGTTGGCTTTGGCACCGGAGAAAAGGCATCTTTGTGCGAATTTCATCAGAGGGGCTGACAGTCCTGCATTCCTTTTCTTGGCCATATTTCAGCGAACACTTTCCAGGAAATGAGTGGGTGATACCGATTATCAAAACAAGGATGGTGCTTACTACAGCATGACTATGTGACTGACAATGACGAAGCTTGTTTTTCTATAAATGATAGGCGTAGGGCCGTGGCTTTTGGCAAAGGAAGGTGAGTGCTCGAATTGAAAGGCCACCTACTTCACCTGAAACTGCTCACAGTACTTATCTGACGCAAAATTGACCACACAAACATCAGATTTCTCGATCTTGCCCTCTCTCGCAATGGTGACGTCTACATCTTCAATCCAAGTGAAGCATATTTGAAGTACAAGATGGCTGCGGAGCTAATCAGGGCTTTTGCAGAAACTCGACGAGCGGTCTTTGACCGCTTGATACTTGAAGGGGAGTTGAGAAGAGCTGCAGCAGCACAAAAGGAGCTCGAACGAGCAAACAGAGAGTCGGAGAGAAGGAGGCAATTAGCCATGTACAAAGAGTGGGGCTCTACACTCAGTCTCTCCTCTGAAGGGGACCATAGTAGAGAGCACATTTGATGAAACACTCAGACCATACAAAGTATTCTGACAGCACACATAGCGTTTCAGCAATGACAGAGAAAGCGATCCCTGCTCGTTAGACGAGTTTGTACTTCCCTTCTGATCCTTTGCCATGCTAGCTTGACTCACCACCGAGCCCCGTGACCTTGTTGAAAGGATGATCGATGTGAGCAAACCACGTGTTCCTTGGTGGCCTGTTTGAGGTCTTCATCCCACAGACCGTCCTTGCAACGTCAGTTTCGAATAATGAACCTTCCCACAGCCTGCTTTTACCCTCTCAATTGATCGAAAGCCAGATGCAGTGACCCACAAAGGTCAAATGATGTCCTGCCAAACAATCGATATCGATCGGTCCCGAAGGATCAGTCTTTAATCTTGAGGTCAGCGCACGATCTTTGACCACCGCATCATCGCAGGACTCTGGTGTGAGCTTGGTCTCCTGCGCTTTGATCAAAACTTTCCGTCGGCTTTGCCTACGTGTCATGCTACTGTACCTTCTCGCCTTCATCTTGGCGAGGGCATCGATACATGCGGTGGCTCATGTCAGCAATGACTCGATTGTGAGTCACCAGCAAATCTTCAGTCCGAGTCCCTGGCGCTGAATAGTAGAAAGAACGCGCTCTTCTGGTGCATAAAGAGAGACCGACCATCCTGGCGACATGGAACAGCTCCATCGATACTGAAGCAATTGTCTCGCTCCTTCCATTCCTTTTTATCTAACATATTTCACCGGAATTATAATGCTGCCCGCCTTTCTCTTCATAGGCGTGCTTCTTACATCGATGGCTGTTGCTGCGCCCTCTCCTTCGTCGCTACCATTGGCTATCAAACACAGCGACAGCGGTGTCAAGTACCTCTGGGAGTTAGTCCAAAATGGATTCCTTCCGAACCGAATACCAGATCATCCTGAGACCGAACACTTCTGGCGAACATTCCTACAATCAGAGCTAGACCCTTGGCTCCACAGATTTTACAGGTACTTTCGTCTTAGAGCATGGCCCTGAGCAGGGAACGTGTAATCCAGTCGCAGCGAGACCTTTTCGACTGAACGAAAACGAAGTTTCCTTTCTTCTTTCAAATTTGCCTTTCGCCTGCTTCAAAACGTCGTCGGGCTTACAGTAATCAGCGCTTCTATAAGAATTCCCACAAAGCCGAGTGAGTGACAAGATATCTCAACCATCACCAAGCTCTTCAAATCTGACTCAACAGAGGCGATGTCGCGTTGCGTTTTGCCTCAATTTTTAGAGTTGACGGGTTCCTTCGACTGGCTAGCTTTCAACCTCAGGTGTACCGGTTCACTCTCCGCCAACGTACTCTGAAAGACATTGCTGAGGCTCTCATAGTAGAGTTCGTGTCATGGCGACTTCGATTGGAGAAGGTCTATGAGGATGCTCGGCGCATTCAGCACGAAATGATGACTCAGAGTGCACAGGTGTGGCAGGAGGTACGGAACGCTGTACACCCTCAAAGTGCTTTACTACCTTTGCTACCCGAGAAAACGCAGGAGACTCAAGGATTGCAAGAAGGTCTCGGGATCCGACCTGTTGTATTATCCCAGAGCACACAGGTGATGCATATGGAGCCGGAAGCTGAAAAAGAAGCCAGGAGAAGACGATGGGGCAAAACACTCAGTCTCTTCTTCAGCGCAAACGATGGGAGCTCAAAGTCCGCTAGCTAAATGCTGGACTGTGCCGAAGGTTTTCGCTTCTGGAAACCGCTTCGCATGGCGTCATCAGTCTTAAACGCGCTTGACTCGGAGAGAGCATCACCAAGGGATTGCTGCCGCCGTCGAACTTTCAGATATGTTTGAAATCAAAGAGTGTTGTCCTGTTATTCGTTCTGTAGACTTAGCGAGGCAACGAGCCTGCAGACAAGAGCGGCAGTCCGTCTTCGCCCAATGACCTAGCTTCCTTGAAGGTCCGTTACGTTGGACTTGGAAGCATGCCAGATCGTGGAGACTTCTTCGCTACCCAACCGCGCTTGCTTGATTGTTTCTGAAGCTGATAGCAAACATTGAGTGCAGGTTCAGGTCACAAGACAAGAGAATGCTGCCGAGATCCGAAGGGCACCTTTGCTCCGACTGTCGAATCCAAGAAAAGATACCGAAACGAAAGAGGAAGCAAAAGCTCGAACTTTAATCTGTGTGGCGAGTATGAGATCGGCTTGGCTCGCGAGGCTTGTTGGCGTGGGAAAGTTGTCTCCGTCAGATACCGCGCGTTGTAAAATATACACCTCCAGATGGGCATGGCGGTTGCTGTAAGCTGCTCGGCCCGAGATCAGCCCACCTGTAGATCCTGCCGAGCAACGTACAGTCAAAATCAACAATCTCTTCACACGCCGCATGCATTCCGGCCCGCCCTATCGTAAGATTTGACGAAACTGAGCTTCACGGGCTGTTCGAACGGTGCTCAAAGACTGCTGGAACGTAAGGCAAGCTGTCATTTGTGCACGACATTGTCGGTACAGATCTGTCTCATGAGCAGGGAGATATAGCTTTACTTCTGAGACTTTTTGAATTTCCCCAGAAGCAGCTCTCAAAGGTATAAAGCGAACTCGTTTTCAGCTCGAGCGCACTCAAGCTTTAAGTAACAACGAACAGGGCAGCCTGCTTCCACCAATACAGCTGCTTCCGACATGCTGACAAACCGAGATTAGTTTCTGACATTGTTCAAGGAGATGAAGATCAATCTATTCTTTTCTCTCTTCATCTTAGCCACTGCTGCCTCTGGTGTAAGAATGCAATTTCCTGCAGCCATTGAGCAAGGCCACCAAGCCCTCAAGTGGCTGTACGAAGAGGCTGAAAATGGACGCTTCATGTATGACCTCAGTCGAGACTACCCCAACATCGAATCATCTTGGCCGAACTTCCTTTCCAGCCATGGCAAAGCCATTGTTGATCAGCACTAGTAAGACAAAACAAGCAGACACCTGAATACGAGGCCAAGCTGTCGTGAAGACGCCCCTTCGGTGTACGGTTGACCGTCCCCGCGCCTTCTGCTGACCAACAAGTCTTTTTTCCCCCAATTCTTGAACCTAGCGCGACACTTCCCCGCACGTAAGTATAGCTTGAATTCATATAACTCTGCTTCGCTGCAAGAACGTCAAATGGTTCTATGGTCTTTGATCTATGTACCGAACGATCTAGCCGATTTGCAAGCACACACAAAAATCTGACAAGTCTTTCGGCTGATCTTGGCTGGTCTTTCGCGGCTGATCTTAAACATAGTCGAGAAAATGTTCTCAGCAAACAGCTGTGAGTAAATAACAGAGTCCGGACAGTCGTTACATTTTTTTAAAGCTGTTGCCAAGCTCAACCACGGTGAAACTCGCTGACGGGTTTACATGCCATTACATTCTTAGAATTTTGAATCGAGTCACTGGTCAAGTCAGGACCAACTTCAAGTTCAATAACTTTGGACCAGCTCCTATTGACGCCACTAAAAAGCTTGTCGAAAGCTTCGCCGAGAGCCGCCAAGCTGGTGCTGAACTGTCCCTTGCTCCACCTGGTACTTGACATGTAGATGCTGCAGCCTTGAATTGACAAGCAACTGTGTTCCCTCACGCTAGTAGTGCAAGACCATGAATGTGAGCTGAATTATACCAGACTATTGCACAAGGTTAGTCATTGCGCACGTTTCAGAATAGCTGCCTTAGGTTTGACTCTGTATGGTTCTTCTGAATGACAGGATGCAAATTTTCCGTTTTGACCCATACTCCTGATTTGTCAACTGCTCTGCTGGCCCTAATTCATACGGGTTGAGAAAATTCAGGTCCACGGGGAGCAAAGCAGCTGCAGATGCAGCTCATTGGTTTTGCTCGCAGGTGATGTGCGGAAAGGGTGGCTATCGTTCCACGGCAGGCTGGGCAAACTGGGCAAAGATGCGCAGAGGGTTCGCGTTCTTTGACAGCTGTCACAATTAAGCACCGCCATTTTAAAAAAAATTTCCCCTTTTCCTTCCTCGCAGTTTTGCGGGGGTGTGTGGTTTTTTTTTTTTTTTTTTTTTTTTTTTTTTTTTTTTTTTTTTTTTTTCCTCCTGTATTTCTTCGGTTTTTGCCAAGTCGCAACACAACCGAGATCAGTACGAAGCGGCAGACCGATTGCAGGAATAGATCGGTCAGTTTGTGTGATGCTCCATTCGAAGTCAGCAGAGCAGTGTGCCTGTCTTAATATCGAGAGAATTCATTCGCTTGCTGGGAATGTGGCGTCAGAGTCACCCTACCGGCATACCAGATACGCATAGAACGTCATGGACAGCAAAAGCGCCAGTACGAGTGAACCGCTGAGTGACCGATCTTGTCATCCGGGTTGATCGGAATGATTTCCAGAAGTTCTGAGAAGGTGAGTTTATCATGAGAGTGACTTCGAATCTCATATGAATGGATTAAATCCCATCTCCAGAAAGCTCGGCAGTCGGTGCAAGAAACCTTTGAGATGATCGAGAGAAAGTCTGACCACAGACTTCATGAGGCTGCACCACTAATGTGACGGCCATCGACTAATTGTGAGGACATTCCATTTACGAGCAGATGATTCCATGTGATGGCCTCTTAAGAGTCGCATGCCCCGACTGATGTTCTCACCGGAGTCACAGGCCCCGCCCGAGGAGCGAGACCGGATTGAATGCCGATGTTACTCGTTTTCCCCTCTCCACAGAGCCAAACCGTCGAGACGCAGTCACGTCACACCTATCTGTAGTAATATAAAAACATACACCAAAAACATGTGTCGAGACTTTTCACTCCGATTTGCTAAATACAAGAACACGACGGAGCTCACACCAAGCTACAGGTACATTATGCGGTTCGAGTTAAGCTGCCTCTTGGCTTTTCTAGCCTTTTCGAATAGTCTCGCAAGGGCTGTGCTCATGCCGGAGATTGTTGCACGTTTCTCCGAGACGAGGGATCTGTGGAACGCGGCTTTCGAAGGCAACTACCTACCAGGCCACTATTTCTATCCAATCAATGCCCCAGTCTCCGAAGCTTGGCGCAACTTCATCGCAAGGCATGGCGAACAAAGGATTATCCGGCAGTAAGTGCAAGCTAGAAGCCCAGGGTTTTCGCTTGGAAAGTCCTTCATCTAATAAAGCTCCTCCTCTTTGCATTGCTTTGACGGCAGATACCCTCTTCTTCCGGGCCAGTAAGTATGGCGTTGGTCAACAGATAATCTGCACTTATGCACGATATGCTCAAATTTTATGTACCTTTGATATAGACAAAGAGGTGGTGGCGTACTTCGGTCAGTACAAAAGTGCGTAACGCCAACTTTCATCGGACGGTGTGCTGGTTTGTTCAGTCCAAAACCTGACGTGCTCTTTCATCCTACGGTTCCCCTTCAGACTTTTGAACTACATACAGAATCCTTTGGAAAAGAGGGCCGTGAGATTCAAAGGTCGCGTAGCACAAGGCTTTATATCACAGATAATCATCGACTACGCGAGCCATCTCTCTGTCAATCCCCAACATGTTGCTGCGTATGACGTCATGCGACGGGCGGAATAGACCCCAGTCTACATCTACTCTTCGACTTGGCCAACATCGATCCACTTCGAGAGGCAGCCAGTCTCCGAATCTTCCGGTCCGACCCCTCGAACGTAATGTCTTTAGTCACGTAGAGTAGTCCGACCTTTCGAGAGCTGACCGACTCCATGTGGCACTACTTTCTGGCGCAAACAAGTGCTAGTATGCGTGTTAGCTCGGGCGGCGTCAACTTTTCACTCAGGCTTTTGATTGCTTTGCAGTAAATACCAGCACCTGAAGGGGATGAATAGCAAAAAGCTGAATAAAAATGTGTAAACATGCGAGAGCGGTATCTATTCGTAGTGCAAGGGTGAAGTGAAGGAAGAGGAATGGAGCGTGTCGGAAATAGAAGAATGGTGGACTCAAACCGCAGATGGTGAGCCAGAAGGGCAATACGAACACCAAGCGAGGAGCATGAGCTATGATGCTGAATGGGAATATTTAGGTCTTACCAGGCGCAGGCTTGTCGTCGCAGGTCCAGGAAGCATCACGGGTACCGTAGCTGCCAACCACCTTGTAAGCATTGAAGCCGAGGGTCTTGGCGACAGTCTCACTACCACGGTAACCGTTCTTTCGTACGATGTTGACAGCCTGGGGAATGACGGTGTCTACAGTGGCTTGAACGGTCTCATGGTTCAGAATGATGGCATGCTTAGGAGCCTTGAGATTTCGGTACACGTCGAGACCGGCCTCGACACCATCTCCGTTGGCATCGCCAGTGTCCTGGTTCCAGCCGATGACAACAAGGCCCCATCTGTCGTTGAGATACTTGACCTGTTCAGGGCTGATGTTGCCGTACGGAGCGCGAAGGCAGGCGGGAACCACACCGAGAATTTTCCAAAGAGCATCCTCGACCAGCTGAACCTGCTTATCAAGCTCCTGGTTGCTCAACGTGCTGATGTCAGGATGTGACCAAGTGTGCGAGCAAATTTGGTGGCCCGCCTCGTAAGTGCGACGCAGTCTGGTGACAGAAGCTTCGTCATAGATGCAGCGGAAGTTGTTACCGTTGACGAAAAAAGTAGCCTTCTGGTCTCCAGCGTTGCGAAGTGTATTGACAAGCTTGTGCTCCCAACGGTAGGGACCATCATCGAAAGTGATGGAAAGACAAGAACGCGTCTTGCAAGTGGTCTGAAGACCGTTGAGCTGGGCTCCCCGTTTGGAAAGCGACATGCCCAAGGAGCCAGCGTCCCGCTCGAAAAGGGTGTAGTCCGAGCTGGGACGCGAGATAAGCTCGCGGCGGACGTTCGCTGAGATGTGTTGAGGAATGGTGCTCATCACGGTAGGGGAGGCGGTGGCGGGAGTGAGCAGCACTACACCAAAAGCAGCTGCAGCTGCCACGAAGAACGTGAAATTCATCGTGAAGAGAAAATCCGGAAAAGGTCAAGGTGAGAGATGTAGGGAAGGCGGAGGTAGTGACACAAGTTGGGTATGATCAGGTCAGAATCAGGAGAGGGAATCGAGGAAGGGGTTGGCAAAAGGTAGGGTGAGGAGAGGGAATCGAAGAAGGGGTTGGGAAAAGGTAAGATGAGGAGACGGACGAAGGAAGGAAGAAAGATAAGGACTAAGCGATGCTGTTGTTATATATGCGTCGAAACAGCGCCCAGCTGACCGAAGAAAAGGGCCCGACCTTGCAAGGTGTGGGAATGACCTCTGAAGGAGAGCTCGACAACAGTCAATACGGGTCACCACTATGGTTGGGTCACCCCGATCAGTGTCACAGACCTCAAGCATGGCTGTGAATGTGGGTCAGTTGAATGCGCACCGTCAAAAGGCTGCTGCGTTCCACGGACAGGAACAGCCCTAGTTCACAAAGGACTTCAACGAGCTCCGAAGAGGTGGGTTCGGCCCTGCCATGAGTGTGGCAACATTGCAGTGCGAACGCAAGATACCAAGTGATAGAGAGCAGCACATTGAAAGTGCACTGTATATGGGTGGCATACCACTGGCCGGGTCAAAATTTGCTCAGTGTGCTCCAAAAAATGCAGGGGCCGTGCGGTACCACATGAGGTGGGCTTGTCCGGATCGGGACCACAGGTGGGACGTCAACGAAAAGCAAGGAGTTGTTTCACTCGAAAGGAGGGTCTACGAATCGGTGGTGGTGTGATGTAACCCACGAAAGAAGAGACCAGTCAGGGGTTACACAATATGCGAGGAAGAATCGTTCACCACCAACATGCTTGAGAAGGAAGGGCGGTGGGTGCGTGCATACTGCAGCTCCGACCTCATCTCAGAAAAAGAGGACCGAGCTCCATTGGCGAAACGAGTTTCCCACCAACAAGGACCCGCTCGTCCACATCACCCAGCAAGCTCGGGAAGGCGGCGCAACTACTTCATCGATTAGACGGAGCTATGATGAGAATTTTGTAGTATGGTAAATCTAGTATGGGAGATGGCCAGCATCGTCAAAACGATCGACTAGCTATGGCTCTTGGAACTTCAACTACTATAAAGCAAATAGATCCCACACGCGCACACACGCACACATACAATCGCATACAAAAATGGACTGGCGTGGAAAAGGCGTTCTCGAAGAGCACACAAAGTACTCTGGAGGTTTAACTACTGTTCCCACGTCGACAGCGCCTATCGTGAGAGCTTGCAGTGATCGCCAGCCTTCCAACACTCTCTATCTTCTTTACTTCGTGATCTGGGCAGCTTTGGCGTGCCCCCTTTTTCCCAGCCTTCGATGTCCTAGTTCCAGTTCTTTCAAGTATCCTCAGGATGCTCCGCACGGTGAATTCCTCTGACTATCGCTATGTTAGGTGAGTCCTTAGGCGGAAATTAATTGTTCGGCCTTCGGTTTAGCTCAGAGGTCCGACATTCCCTGTGTGACGCAGCGAAGTTCGCACCTTCGGGCGGAGCTATTCTTAACGATTCATCTGCATATTCCGGTCGAAGTTCACAGTTAAGCTTTTGCCTTTGGTCACTAGCTGTCATTCCTGGATAGAACCATAGACATTCGGATGCAGTGAAAGGCCAGGCTGTGTGTTAGGTGCGAGCTTTCGGCTCGAGCAATGGAGATCATTGTTCATGCTCACAAATCGCCCGAACAATGCGCCGGTCCGGCTTTGATAGATGGTTCTCAGAATTAAGGTTCAAACCGGCATGGGAAATCATGGAAGAATCGTCCCCGCTGAGCATCGCTCTCTTTAGCACATTGGGAACTGATTCTCATTGCGGCTAGACGAGTGAAGCCTGAAGCTCAATGAGGCTCCTAGCCCGCCGTAAGGGGGTCGGTGGAGCGCAGAAGGCGAGTCACAAGAGCAAAGGAAGGGAGTACAGGGTGGGAAAAGAATGGATGAGCTTGCTAAGCAAGGCCTAGTAAACCGAAAGGAAAGGAGATGGTAGTACTAAGGAAGGAAGTAAGACAAGAGGCATCAATGCATAATGAAGTGAGTGACGTGGCAAGGTGAGCTCTGCTTGCCCAGATGCTCTCTCCCTGTCGCACGAATGGCACATTCCATCCCGTATTGTGAGTGACAACATGCAATGCCTAGCCGATTCGTGACCAAGTTCGATGACAGGAGCAAGTCCGGGATGACACGGATTGTCAAGTGTACAATACCGTGGCTTCGGCGTCACTATTCACACCATCTCAGAAACTTCCAACATCTTTCAAACAGTTGCTCATTCAGGAGAGCAATGCATTGCCATCTCACCCTCCTTGTCTTCACTCTGGCGACCCGCACAAGTTTGGCTCACATACCCGCTCCGCTACCCGAATCCGTCAAGCAATTTCACGAAACGGCTGACTTATGGCATGGCCTTGACATTGGCCATTACCTTCCAGGTTTCCACTTCTACCCCATTAACTAACCGGCTTCGCAAGCATGGCGAGACTACTTGAAAGATCGTGGAAGAAATGTGCTCGAGCGTAGGTGAGCCCGCGCTGCACGCCTATAGCGAGGATTCTCCGCACATTCTGTCTGCTGATCACTGAGGAGTCTCCTTTCTCGCTTTGCGCTTACTATTGAATTTCATCATCACAACTGAATTGGGCAGTTTGCGAAGTCTTCCTGCTCAGTATGTCGACTAACAGCAAGAAAGATGATCCTGAGCAGTAGCAATTCTGACCAGTTGCTCTAATTTCAACGTTTACACCCCCCGTCCGAACCTACACAATCACAGCTCTAAGCGTGGCGGAAATTTCAAGACAATTCAGAAGTAAGTCCTGCAGCGCATCTGGGGTGACCTCGACCGAGGGCCTCATCCTGTCACAACCGGGACTGAAATTTGGCTGGACCTAGACTGCTTGACTATGCAGATGACCCCTTAGCTCAAAAGCGTATCTCTATCCAGCGAAGCACGGGCAAAGTCCTGGCCAAACAACTCATCCTTGACTATGCGCACTATTTGAGGAACAATCCGCAAGATGTCCTTGCCTACAATGCTATGCGGCGTCAGGGCCTGGAGGATGTCTTCACATTCCGGAGGACATGGTCCGCTCCCCGTCCAAGATGGCCTTACATCAGCTAATGACCGGACAGAGGACGATTGTGACTGGTAGATCGAAACCCACCCACCGGTCTCGTTCCATAGGCCTCTTATCAACTCAAATTCCTTTGGCGTCTTATCTCTCCTTCCAAACACTCCCGCTATTGCTATTTGGTGATCACTTTGCCTCTGTCGGACAGGCGCTCAAAGGTTCACCTTATATTTTTCGTCTCTCTTGATGTTTTTGTCGCTTATATTGAGACGATGACAGTATTGCGGTGGTAGAAAGCTCATTGTCTCCAAAGCTTGCCTGTAATCCTCTCTTCGTGTATGAGGATACATGTGTGACACTCAATCAGCATTCGATTGGTAAAGGAGAGCAAATAGCTCTGAACAAGCTAGAGGAAGACAGCCTCTCTCTTGTTGCAAATCAGCTCTCTCTTTCCCTCATGACTAACAAGACTGTGAAACAGCCTGGTCTGTGCATCTGACTTTCCAACATCGCCCACCAGAAATATTATGTCGCAATTGTATGTATCAACGATCCGAGAAGCCGGAAGTGGGCAGCAAGGAACACCTGGCCAGAGCCAAAGTCGAGATCCGTTGCACCAGCTGATGGACGTTCGAGACAACGCCGTGGGACCAGAGTGTCAAGTTACGACATGATGACCAAAGGCACATGATGACTAAAGGCAGCACTGATCGTTGCCATCAGTTGGGGGCCGAACTCAACAACGGTCACACACAACGTAATCCGAGCGTCGCCAAATGCTTCCAAGGGCAACACTCTAGCTACAGGAAGCTCGTTGCTCATCGCGATCCTTCCGACCCGCCTTGCTCTCAATACAGTTGAGAGTGCAGCGTGGTTTGTGAAGTTGGCGGATTGGAAATCCTTGAAGTCACCTGTTGCGCCTTAGAGACTCCGTGCTGCTTACGACACTGGCAGCGACAGTCTCCTTCGTGTACGAAGAGGAAAACTCCCTTCTCTTCTGAGGCTATAAATACAGTGTATCTCGAAGATGAAGTAGGCCATACACCTCCAAACGACCTCCAAGTACATCCACCTCTAGATAGAGTCAAGCTGTCTATACCAGCCTCCGATGATGCAGTTCAAGTTCTTTTTTCCTCTCGCCCTACTCCTTGGCAGCATGAGCCTCGTCTTCGCTGAGAATCAGATACCATTCATTGTTGCGAAGCTCCCAGAGACGCAAGCCTTATGGAACTATCTCGAGCGAAGGGGCCATCTGCCTGGAAAGTTTGTGGAAGACGGGCTGCAAGGCTTGCCAACCGATCCTTGGCATTCTTTTCTCAAACGAAGAGGCAACGAGATCATAGATTATTAGTATGTTGAGCTCTCTGTCCTCGGAAAAGCGCCTGGGCCAAAACGAAACTGCGCCCTGACCCTTCTAGCCTTATCCTCCGCTTTCAAATGATGTCTGGATGGACCAACCCACGACAGCTGGGATAACTTTCCGGAAATGTGAGACTTCTTTCTGTACCAAGCGGTCCAGCCCCCTCCCTCCTCCTCTCCTCAAACACGTTGCTGACCATGACGACAGTCCCCGATACTTTCTTGATGCGTTTTGATCCGTCAGACGACTCAAGTGGATTCCCAGGGACCAAACAAAAGCGTAAGCAGGCTGCATTCGAAGGTCCAATACCTCGCCAGAACGCCGGTGGACAGCTCTTTCTGACAATTTTGCTTCCAGTCTGAAGAAATTTGTGAATAGTCCGAAGACTGAAATGGATCCATACCTAACCAGTAGGGTCCCCTCGCATATTGGTCGCCGAATTATCACTGAATACGCATACTATCTTGACAAGAATCCACATCTGGTGGCGGTCAACGAATACCATCGTCTTCCCGATACCGCCGAGGCTCTTCTTTTGAAATAAGCGAGACGACAGTCAACCGTTCCATCGGGCTTGCTCTGGACTACCATTTCCGTCAAATGATACTCGATGAATGCCCTGCGTCTGGAGGAACGAGTTCTACTGCGAATCGGCGATAGTGTCTCTGACCATCATGCCATGTTCCCTCCATTGGTCAGATTTAAAGCTTCTCCTCCTCATGATCGACAAGGCTGTGGTAAAGCTAATATGATACTCTTACATCGCCTATCAGATCCATCAACTTGCGGTCGCTTTGATAATATTGCATGGCCGAAAGCGGCCACACAGAGCCATCAGGTCAGACCATTCTTGCAACACTTTGACCAACGTTCAGGCTGAGCATCGATCTCTTGAGCGTATTGGAAATTGAATGTGACTGTCCGCATCATGATACTCAGGACTGCCGCCCGAGTAAGACTGACATCTATACCTCCGACAAACATTCTGTCCTCTCGACGCCATTGCTGGCTCTTTCTTTCTTGGCTGTTTCTCTCTTCTGTATGGCTTCTTCCCATGACTAGCCAGATTCAAGAGGTTCAGTAACACCCAGCTACTCTCCAGATATGTTGGTTTTCCTTCCGCTTCTTGTTCATAGCATTGAGACTGAGGGCTGCGCAAAAATTCTTTGTATCGTCCGCAGGCTGAGAGAAATTTGTACGAAGCCCCGCCGCCGACAGGGAAGCCTTCGTCCTGAATCCGTTCCCCAAGCAGATCGCTAGTGCACTCATCGAAAGTTACGCCAAATACCTCGATCAAAGGCCGGACCTGGTCGCAGCCGGCAGCCATGCCCGGCTGCCCGATAACGCCGACAGCCTTCTCTTCGAACAGTCACGTTAGTCGACCAAAAGATCAGATCAATTCGCTAGCGCTGTATTCCGGCGCGGTCGATCCTGTCAACGACCTGGCTTCATCCGATAACTGCAAAAACTTTACTGAATCGAGCGCCTGCTTCTGCAAGCCATGCCTCAACCACAACACTCTTTCCTCATTTTCTCATTTCCACTCATGCATCTGCAAAAGCAGCCCACCACAACCACATTGCTGTGGATAAGAACGCCAGTTGTGGCGGTGGTACAATTCATCTCTACCCACTTTTTTCAGTTTGTGAAAAAAAAAAAAAAAATGTTCCAGCTTTGCCGGCGAAGTATCCACGCTATCCGTTCTTGAGCAACAAGGTCACGGTGAAGAAGCAACGTGTGAGAGCACAACGATTATTAAGGGCTTAATTAGACGAAGATCGAGGACCAATTCTTACGCAGCACCAGCTCCTTGATGAAGTCTGATGAAACTCGGTGAGATTTCGGTCAATTGAGGGTCTCGGGAGTCCAAGCTTGCACTGATAAAATTTCGGATACTCAAGCAACTCTTTGGACCGGAAAGCTTCTGCTGGATTGCTAGAGTTGCCGTGCTTCACAGTTCGCTAACCCTAATCCAAAAAGTCATTCCTGGTCCAGCTCGGACGTTCATTCACGGACGAGGCTTACAGCGCAAGATCAGGATGCTGAAGACAAGGCACATGGCGGTTGACTTGCGAATAACATTGATGGAATTTCTTTGTGCTTAGTCGTCTAGACTGCAGTGTCATAGGCCGCCACACGGGAAATGTCGCATCTGAAGATCCAATGTGGCGTCTTGATTCCCACGACGGGCGCATCTTCCAAGTGGTGGATTTGGTTTTGTGTTGGCGTGGGGAATTTTGGTCCGATCAAGAAGCGTGAAGAAGAAGCAGAAGAGTCGGTCGCGAGATCTCCTTCATGCCGAAAACTCTCGAGGCCGAATCTTCCCAGGTGATTGGGCAACATGCAGCTCACCGGCGGCAACATTCTGAGTGTGCCGGCGTACTGCAGTGCAGCAGCGAGCTGATCGGGCCGCGTTCATGGAAGGGAGTCGACGTTGGTGAAGTTGACAAGCGGTCTATTGTGCGTCCATGGTACGAGCCCGTATGCCTGGATGGATGGACTGCCTGGCTACTTTAGCCATGCACTCGCCCGGTGCGGTCTGGAAAGCTGCCACGCCTATAAAGAGATGCCCTCTTGCGAGTTGACTTGGCTTGACCTCCCATATCTCTCTCGATTCTCCGTTTCTCACTCCCATCTTCTCCACCCTCTTACATATCTATCTTTCTCATCTTGCCTTACAACATGACTAAAGCTCTGAACTTGATCGCTATCGGGACAGGAAGCCTATGGCTGATGTCTGGAGTTTTTTGCGCACCGCCCGTACAGCCCGAACTGCCCGTCATCTTACCGCATCAGCAGATGGATTACATCCTGGATGCCAAGTATCTCTGGCACACAGTCACGAACATGAAAATGCTGCCCGGTATGGGTCACACCCTCGACGATGCAAGAGGCGTGACGGAGCGTTGGAAGGATTTCTTGCGCAACAATGGCAAGAGAGTGCTGGACGACTCCTTGGAGTGAGTCAACGGATAAGATTATGCGTTTTCTGCTGGCATGTGAGAAAGCAATCTGACCTTTTTGCTTCTTTTCTCTCCCTCCTACGTCTCGGTTTCTCAGCGAATTGGTTTTCCACATGTGAGTATACCTAGTCCTCGGAATGCAGACAGAACATTTCCGGATCAGGATTCGCTGTACTGACCCATGATGAATGTGATATGCTTCTGCGTACGCAGCAAGAATCAAAGGGGCAATAAATACCGTGGAGTGGAACCGAGGTAGGTTGACTGCTTCTGACATGGTCTTGATAGAAGCTTGTATGACTGATGATTCCGTCTGGGCTCTGAATCAACGTTGGAATACAGATTCGAGAGGTTTATTAGCGATCCTAATATGCAGGTCCTTCCGGTTCCGGGGGAAGGAGACCAATTTATGGCGCGATCCTTTGTGAACGCTTTCACCAGCCATTGGTACCAGCAATATTATGCCGAAAGAGAAGCTCAGCTGGAAGCTTTGAGGCAGGAAGAAGCAGCAAGGCAGCAGGGATGGAGGGGCCCCGCCCGCTCAAGGGGTTCTGGTGACGTGAGTTTCAGCGGACCACATCGATCATCATCCGGCTCCAATTCCGAAAACGAGGAAGACACTGGTCGGTCTTGGTGAGATCCGTCGAAACGCGCACAGCGTGCGATACGCTTTATCATGTCATATAAAGTCGACTCTGGTCCATGTAAAGCCTTTCGTTACGTTGCCAACTTTGAATGTGGTAGTGATAGCGCGATTGAAAAGGATTTACGAGAAGATATCGGGTATATCGGGTCATATGCGAAGGTATCGGAGAATCGCAAGCTGATCACCACTTGCGAGTGACAGTCAAGTCGACAAGAAGATTGATGAGAACATAGATGATGAGACCATGCAAGAGGGCCAAGAAGAAGCGAGGTTTCGCCCTTCGTACTGTAGGGGTCTGCATGGTTGCAGGGGTGGGTAAAAGGGCTTGCGTCTGAGCCTGTGCAGAGTGCATCTGAGCAAATTGCTGCGGGTGCTGACAATGAGGAGCAGGGACAATAACGATGCGGGCTGTACCATGAGGTGTGTAAGGCGAGCAGCCGTAAGTGGGTTGAGCGGGGATGTCAGGCTGAGCAGCAATATTGGAGCCAGAAGGGCCGGAACCGATGCCGCCACCCGCGCCTTCTCGGAGTGCAGTCTCGTAGGAAGGAACGGGTTCGTCGGTGTATGGCTGCATTGTGTCGTCTTCCCGTGAAGGTTTCGGGGCTGGAGGCTTGGAGCCAGATTGTGCAAGAGCGCTAGTATTGTTATTGTTGTTTGCCATGTTGATGATATGAGAACGTGGTATTGGACACGACGGTGATGATGGTGGTGGTGGAGGTGGTGGTGGTCGTGATGGGTGTGAGGTAGTTTCATAGGAAAGTGAGCCGAGCTGAGCCTAGATTGTGCGTTCACAGACACGCAGGGTTCAGCTCCCTGTGTGCATTTCTAGCCGACGTGCCGATTTTCTCTTTTTCTTTAGGCACAGCCTTCGGCGAGCCCGACACTGGACGGCTTAACACTTTCAGTGGGAAACTTGGGCAAAAAAGAAGAACTGCAGCACCTAGGATTCCCGCGTGGTCCCCCACCGCAGTACTGACTAGGCGATACCTTGCTTAACTTCGCAGATCGGACGGGATGCGGTGCTTTCAAGGTTCTGTGGCCGCAGATGGAAGGAACGAAAACAAAAATCAATATCAACGACTGCCAATGAGAGATGCGATTAAGTAGTTGTAGATCTCCAGATTTTATCCCATGACGAAGCACGCCGAGCAACAGATGAAACAACACAGCGATGCAATACAGAGAGCAGAATCGAGGGAGATTTGTGTATAATTGCAAAAGATGGGAAAGCCTGAAAAGAGAGCAAAGAGAAGAATGTACGGGAAAAGCGAAGCTCGAATGGCCATAGGTTACGGGACCAGCAAGCATTATAATTCCCGCTTTAGTTTGATCTTGGCACCTCATCATAGCAACAAGACCGTTGCCAGATCCAAGCACGCAAACGCCCGGATCGACTGGAGCCAAGAGCTTTGGTAATCGAGGTGCCGTGATATATAAGTTTCTTTAGTAGGTTGAGGAAAAGAAGAAAGGAGTTGACATGGTCGGATCGTCCTTCTTCCCGTTTCGCGTGTTTCCAAAAAGTTTCTCTTCCCTCCCAAAAAGCCGCTGCACGTGACCCACAATTGTCTGTGACCAATTTTCGCGAAGAAGGTCGACAAGGCTGGCAAAGCGCACCTCTTGGCCTCCACTTGAATTTGCGCAGCGTCCACGCTCGAGCCTCTCATGGTTTGGCTTGGACCCTTCCTTTCCTATTCTTTGGCTTCTGCTTCATCTTCTTCCCACGCACCCTTTTGTCTCTTCTTTGCCTTTCGCATCGCTCTCGAGTCGGAACGCTTTCAACAGCGTGGGCAAGGGAAGATGCCGAAACTTAGGATAAGCAGCCCTTGAACGCATACATTGCATCCCTGAACTCAGCCTCACACTTTCGGACATGCTCTTCGCAACCTGAACCGCTCTATCTCGGTAGACTCCTCTGTTCAACGGTATCCCAGATTGTCTCTCCATCTACCATGCCGACCTACGCGGACCTCTACAATGAAAGGTTGCTTGCACTGGGCCAGTCGGGACCATCCAACCCAGTGCGCCTCACCATCTCCAAAGGAGATTATGTATGGGATCCACAACTCAATCGCTTTCGCTACGAAGAGCAATGGGAAGAAGAACACCTCATGGACCATGAAGAACTCCGCGATGACGGTCATGTTGCTGCCCCTGCACCCAACGCTAACGGCAGCTTTGACAGTCGTGAGTCGACGCCACCATCAATTGCAGCTCTCCAGCCCATGACTCTGCACGGACATCCCGAGCGCTTGACTCATCAACCTTCACTCTGGGTGCTCGATACGAACACACTCATGTCGTGCCTCGATCTGCTTAAAGCGCTCTTTGCTGCGCTCTTGACTCGAAACGTGGCCTACGCAGCCGCAGTCAACCAACAGCCTCCATCTTCGGCCGTTCCGACACGACCTTCGCTCATCAAACTCGTTGTCCCTTACGTTGTCGTGTCTGAGCTCGATGGCCTAAAGATCACTCGTCGCAAAAATGACTCTGGTCGACCAGTCGCATCGCAAGCAAGAGAGGCCAATCACTGGCTACTATCGGCTCTACAAAAACAGAAGCGTGTCCCCATCAATCAAACCGGCGCCAGCCTATCCGAAGATCTCTGGCCGCTATTCGTTCAGCCTTCGACACACTACAGTCGCTCCAAACGCTCTAATGGTGTCGGTTCGCGCTGGGATTTGGACAATCCGCTTTCGTGCGACGACGAGATCGTCAAGTTTTGCGCGGACCTCAAAGGTCAAACACCATCATGCGTATGCTTTTGTTCGGATGACACCAACGCCCGTACAAAAGCAGAGCTTGACGGAATCGACTCGTTGGGCATGCGCGAGCTCGCCACCGCACTCAAGCATGGCTTCAAGGAGGTGCAGAGCTCGGAGCGAAAATGGACACTGGTAGCTGATGCACTCATCGATCAGTGGGAGTACCAGTCCGGTACTGCTCGACAGCCAGAGCAACAACATCATCAACAACAAAACGACAGGCAGCGGTTCGGCCAGCAGAACCAAAGCATTGAACAGCGCCCGGGCCAGCCTATATGGCAGTCGGCCCCCGTTCACCAACACATCTCGCAACAAGACACATATACCCAACCTCTACCCGCAAATGAGTGCCATACTCCACCGTTCACTCACATTGCTCTTCACACGTCAGCGAGCGAGATCCTGGAAGTCGATATGGACACCGAAGAGCAGCAGCTCCCCACACCAGGCCCGATGCCAATCCCACTCATGTCGGTTCATCCTACACGTCCTGCTATGCGCTCGTTTGCCTCGGCAGAAGGACGAGGCACTAGCGACAGCATACACAGTCCGCATCATTCGCAGCATATGTCGAGGTCCAGATCTACGCGTTTGCCAGTTAGTCCCTCGCGGCACCAGCCTGCGTCATCCATGGCATCAGTCTCTCAAGATCAGCAGCCGGTCGAGTCAGAAGCGTTGAACCCGCAAATCAGCTGGGAAGACCTCGTACAGCAGGTAGGACCCAAATCAAGAGGAGGCATTAATAGGCATCGCAATGACAGATGGTAGGCGCTCCTATTTGGTATTTGAAGCCGAGGCGCAACGCAATCTTTCTCGGTTCTTCCTTCGCATGATTAAGCATTCACAATTACATTCTCAATTCAGCGTATCCACATTCAAGCCTTTGAGTAGCCCTTCTTTACCCAGTCTGTGCTCGTATGTTCCACGACAAGCCCATGCTTGAAGTCAAGGTCGAAGCATCTCAGAGAGATCCGAGAGTGTGTTGAAGCTCCAGCTTTTGAATCTTAGCAGCTTGTCAAGACCCTGGCGCGTTGCAGACCAAAATATTCGGATTTCGGGAAAATGTTTCGCTCAAGACTGTCCTACACACAGACCTCGGATAAAGCTCACCCACGTCCATCAACCAACACCTTACACTCCCGTTCTCTCATCGTCTGCACAACTCGACGGTGTTTGCCTCTGGTCTTTGTCTTACTCACCTCGATCTTGGAGCAAGTCCGTTCGCCGGTCCTGCATGGTTCCCATACGGCCAGGACTGCCGCCTCAGTTCAGCACGTGTCTTCAGCTCAGCATTCAATCTCAGCCAACTTACCTGTTCAACCTTCCCACATCGAACGGCTCAGCACAGCTGCCACTCGATATTCTACCCACAGAATGGCGCGTCAGCCCACCAAACGTCGCAAGGTGATGGCGCAAGACCTTGATGTAGAAGGCGACGATGATTGGCAAAGCGACGAATTGTCCTCCCTCCCTGCCACTGATGACGAGTCCGGGTCTGGCTCTGGCTCTGGCTCTGGATCAGGGTCCGACTCAGGCTCAGATTCTGGCTCAGAAGATGACGAGGAAGATGTGATTGACATGCTTAAAGATCCTTACCCTTCAAAGGGCAAGGCCAAGTCCAGCAATACAGCTATCCCCAATGACGGCGTAGAGGTAGTCATCCCTCTCGCAACGGGCGACGATGCTCCTGCGAAGAAGAAACGCGGCCGACCTCGCAAGGAGCCAGAACCAAAGGTTCCCAAGAAGCGAGGTCGGCCTCGTAAATATGCCCCCGGAGAGAAACGTCCCCGCAGATCCAGGCGCAAGTTCAATCCCGATGGTTCAGCAAAGAAACGTGGTCGGCCAAAAAAGGTTGTCGATCCTGATGCTGTGATGATGAAGGTGCCGAAGCGCAGAGGAAGACCGCCGAAAGTGAAGGTTGAGGGAGAGGAGGATGTCAAACCTGTCAAGAAGAAGAGGAAACGAGAATTCGATCTACTCGCAGGGCTCGATTTGGAGTTTGACGATGAGAGCGGGGCAGGAATCGTTCCCGGTGTGGGAGCGGAGGACGAGGACGAATGGCAGGACGAGAATGATTCGCCACGGAAACAGGATGACATCTTGGCGAGGCTGAGGAGGAGGATCCTATATCGACAACAGGACGCCGAGCTGGCCGACTTTGTCGATAGCCTTGGACCGGATGGGGAACCTCTGCCGGCAGCAGAAAGAGCTACAACGAACGGAGCTGCAGAGCAAGCTGCGCAAGAAGCAGCAGAGAGGGTGGATGAAGGACCTCGACCTGGTCTACCGCTCCTGAAGAAGTACGCAGACGACAATCTTGCCTCGATCCCATCTACCGAAAAGCGCAAGGAGCGACAACCTTTCGAGCCAACATCACAAGCCGATGGGCAGAACAACGAAGCCATGTCTGCCCTCGCCGAAGCTGCCGCCTCTGCAGCCGCCGAGACGGAAGACGCCTCCAAGCAGCCCAAACCAAAAGGTCGTCCACCAGGATCCAAGAACCGCCGTCCGGACTGGGAGACCAATCCGCTCATTCAAGCCTCTCGTGCGCACAGTCGCTCTGCTCTCAACGGCGTCGATCATGGCACCTCTCTCTCGATGTACGGCGCACCCTCGTCCAGCAGTAGCGCTGCCGCCACCGGTGCACTAAGCGGCTCAAATCTCGTCAAGCCCACCTCATCCGATGCCTACTTTCTCTTCAACACCTCGAAACGAGCCCGTGGTCTCGCAGGGATGGGCATCGGCACCTCCTCGACGCTCATCTCTGCCAAACTTCCAGCCCTTGATTCGCGCAACCTCGAACGTGTCGTGGCGGGACAAACACGCAGTGGTGCATCCATCTCTGACCTCGCCACGCGCATGTATCGCCGCTTGCTCCCTGTCTACCTCGCCCAACTCTTGGCAGGGTACGCGATCATTTTCCATGGCGTGGGGAGCAAGACAAAGCTATTGACCGAGCTTGTAGCCAAACGGATCGAGGCCGAGGGGGATGCCGTGGGCGTGGTGGCTCAAGGGGCGATGAAGGGGTTCAAGGTGGAAGATCTGTTAGCTGAAGTGGAGCGGGCGGTTGGGTTGGGCTCGTTGACGGTGAGCGCAGCTGCAGGAAGAAACGAAGAGGAGGAGGGAGGCAAGGCAGGGATGGTCGTCTCCACTCTGACTGCCGCGAGGGCAGAGAGGATCGTCAGGCGGTTCTCTCGAACCGACGTTGCGGGCCCCACAAAGCTCTTTTTGATCCTCGAAACATTTGACGCGCCCGGTATGCAATCTTTGCGCTTCAAGAGCGTCCTCGAGACCCTTGCTCGGTCGAGCAACATCCACATTATGGCCACCACGGAACACGTCAACTCTGGCTTCATCGCATCTACCACTGGCCATCAGACATCAGACAAACCTTCTCCCCTGTCCCACGACACTTCAGGAGCGCGACAGGGAAGCGGGAGATTGTGTTGGATCTGGCAGAACATGTCAACCTACACGCCGAGTCTGGATGAGATGCTTATCATGCGATCGAATCCGGCCTTTGCTTCTTGGATGCCTGCGCTCCCTCCTTCACTCGACCTTATCGGCTCTGCATCGAGCCTTGCCGCCAAGCAGCCCGTCGGCGCGGCCCAATCGTCAGCATCGACCTCTGCAGACGTGGCATACTACAACGGTCTCCAAGTATCCGATTCCTTCCGCACAGTCTCCGAGACTTCGGCAATCTCGATTCTCAAATCGGTCACCACGAAGGCGAGAGCCCTGTTCAACCTCCTCGCCAAACAAAGCCTTTCTTCGAGCACCACGGAAGGAACCACAGGCGGAGTGGGAGGTGTACCTTACGCAGATTTGCTTAACAAGGCGAAACGGTCATTCCTCGTATCCAACGAGGCCGACTTCAAATCGCTTCTGATCGAGTTCAAGGATCATCACTTGTGCCATATCAGCAAACAGGGCGTCATAAGCATCGGTTTGGCTGATGCAAAGGTGCTTGCGACCGTCTTGGAGCGGTTGAAGTCGATCTAGATTTCACACCATGTCGTGTTACGAATGATACACCCTTTTCTGTCGCCCTTGCATCGCTTGTGTTTAGATGTGTGTGGTGTGCGACCATCGTTCTGTGTTGTCTGAGATGATGACCGTGTTTGCATTGCTTTGATGAACAGTGCAAATTACGATCGGGTATACTGACTGGTTGCTTACGAGCTGTCCTCGTTGTTAAAGCAACTAGTGTGATTCCGATACCTCCTTTTCTACGGCTTGATGCTGTCAATGGATCACTTATCCTTCTTCCCTTCTTCCTTTGTCTTCTGCCCCTTGCTCTGCTTTGCCGCAGCCACAACATCAGAATCATCCTCCAAAAACGCAACAACGACATACGCCCCTAAAACCAAATTGACCACTAGCGCCGCCAGTCCACCCGCATACGTCGCGTTGCCTGCCTCCCCCAACAAAGAGACCACAAGTAGATCAGCATCTGAGTCTCGTTCTCTTGATTGTAGCAAGGGACTAGTGGGAGCGTGCTTACCGGCGAAATATCGATCCTTGGCAAAGTAATACGCAAATAAAGGAGCCGCAAAGAGAGCTACACTGAACAAGGCCAATTTGTAGTAGACCCCTTGAGCCGGGTCTTTGCCCCTTGGTGCAACTCTCGAAGGTGTTACGTCGAGGCTCGACATCTTTGTTGTGTATCGGGCAAGGTGAGGAGAGATGGTGTGGAGAGAGAACTGGGATGGTCAAAGCACGGTTGGCAAGAAGAAGTCAAGTCTCTTTCAGGGTCGTGGCAGAAATTCGGAATTCGGCAAATTTCCTCCAAATGGGAAAAAGTGGAGCGTTCGCTTAAGTACGACACAATTGTGGCTATTCTTCCATCCATCCTACCTTGTCATCTCTATCAGCTTTGGAAGGTACGAAGAAGCAGTAAGGATGCAGGAAAAGGTCCTGGTAGTAGGTCCAGTAAGCGGGCGCCTTACGGATCTAGTTTCAAAGATCTCGGCCATCCAGTCTAAACATGGTCCCTTTGGTGCGCTTTTCATCCTTGGCGACCTATTTGATCCCGACCCAACTCAATCTCAACTCCAGCAGCAACAATCCGACCTACTAGAAGGCACGCTCAAGCTTCCCATCCCGACATATTTCTACCAGGGCACCTGTCCGCTGCCTCAGCTTGTTTCGGAGAAAGTTGCAGAAGCTTCAAGCAACAACGCTAAGAGGGTACCGGAAGGCCTGGTGCAGGTGACGGACAATCTTTACTACGCTCGAGGCAAAAGCGGGGTCTTTGTCACATCCTCTGGATTCAGAGTGGCATTTGTGGGCGGAGTATGGGATTCTCAGCACTATGCAGCAGCTGAGGGAGCAGGGAAAGATTTTGACGCGGAAGAATGGTTCGAGACTTCAGAGCAGCGTTCGGCCGACGAGGCAGTGTCACATATCACTCCTTCCACCATCCATCGTCTGCTTGCGCACCCATCTTTCCGCCTTCCCTTGCCTTCTTCTTCCACAGCTCCAATTCCTGCAGCTGGGGCTGGCGGGAGGCCAGGATCGCTAGCAGCAGCCAGAGCATCAGCATCGCAAACACAAGCCAAGGAAGCAGCCCAAAATGCCGCTGTCTCTCTCCTCGGCTCTCGTCCACCGATCGATCTGTTGCTCACAAACTGCTGGCCGACAGGCGTCACCCTCTTCTCCACTTCGGCCAATCCTGCTGACCCCACAGAAGGGCTGCCGGATGCGACAGCGAGGATGTGGGGTAGCCCAGCAATCGCAAGGCTCGCAACGCACGCTTGCCCTCGGTATCACTTCTCCCTTGGACCCTCTTCCTCGGAAGCGGACCTTCCCGTCGGCATATCAGAAGAAACACTCGCAACGGGTGCATTCTGGGAACGTGCGCCGTACGTCACCAGTCTCGCATCATACCTCCCGACTCCACCAAGCCAGGCAACACCACAGGAGAGGAGAGAAGTGGAAAGGTTGAAAAGCGTCACTCGTTTCGTGTCTCTAGCCAAATTCGCGAACGCCAAGAAGAGGAGATGGTTCCTGGCGCTGAACCTTACACCTGCCGATCAGCAGAAAGGGGAGCCAGTAACGGTGCCTGGGAACGCAACGCAGTCACCATACCATGTACCCTCTGCAAGAGAGGGAGGTGGCAAGAGACAAGCCCAAGGAGCAAATGGAGGAATGGACATGGATGCAGGGCCGAACTTTCGATTCTCCGAACCGAAACCCAAGCGTCAGAGGGGTGAGGAGAGCGATAGTAATGATGTTCCACCTCCAGGCTACGTCTGTCGTATCTGCAACGTTGAAGGTCACTTTATTCGCGCTTGTCCCTCCAAACAGGCTCCAAGTGCTTCGACTGGATCAAACAGCCTTCCCCTCCCATCTTCGAGCACCACCACCACCACTACCACCAGCAGCAGCAGCAACGAGAACAACAGCGGATGGGCCAGATCCACTATCCCCCTTCCACCCGGCCTACCTTCCAAGCCCAATTTTTCCACCCATCAAAAACGTCAACTGATCCCCGTCGGCCCAACCAACTGTTGGTTCTGCCTATCCAACCCTACCGTAGCCAAATCGCTCATTGTCACCATTGGAGCCGAATCCTACCTCGTCTTCCCGAAAGGTCCATTCTCTCATCCTAGCATCAACAGTATCCCTCACAATGCTTGTCATCTTCTCATCGTTCCCTTGACGCACACGTCGAATCTTTTACCCCCCACGCACCCTGTTCTTGGATCCAAGGACGACAAGAAAGAAAAGAACGAAGAGGGGGAGGAGAGACGGAGAGTGCAAGTCGAGATGGAAGAAACAAAGGCAGCTGTTCGACAGTTGTGGAGTGAGAAGGGTCATGTTATGCTGGAATGGACTCTTGTACGGGTACGTACCAGTAGTCGAATGACGCATTTTCAAACCCAATTGCTTGCGCTGCTCTCCGCCGTCGTTCAAGAAAATGATCTGGTCCAACAGCTCGATGATGCTCTAGAGACGCTAGTCCAAGGAAAAGTAATACGCAACAGGACCGAGATCGAAAGCTACTTTTCGACGGGTACAGATACTGAAAGTCGGGAAGAACAACAGGAGGATGGATATTTCCACCTGATCCTGCATGATAAAGACAAGAAAGAGTGGTTGGTTCCTCTAAATACATCTTCCCGATTCCCCGTCCAATTCGTTCGTACCACTTTGGCAAAACTTTTAAACTTGCCCCACTTGGCAGATTGGAAAACGGCCCAAAGTGACGAGGAAAAACAAGACGGAGAAAAGGCGGAAAAACAACGTTCGGCTGCATTGAGAGCTTTGCTTCTCTCTCAAACTTCTTAAACTTAGTTTAATGCTAATTGGTGGAAATTTGTATTCCCGTCCAAGTGAAGCGGGTAATGATTGCGTGATATTGTGTCTCTGTGTGTGTTTGTGTGAGAGAAGGATGGATGGGAAGGGAAGGGGGGATGGGCTAAAAGGGGTATTCTGAACGATGTCGTTTTTTGGAGAAAGATTCTGGTTCATTATCGTATCTTTCTCTTTTACGTTTTCTTCTTTCTTCTTTGCTATGTCTATCCCTCTTTCTTGCATCTTCTTTCTTAACCCTTGTTATACGGTCTTGTCTACCACCATTGGTATTTGTATCAATTTGATCCTCAACCCGTTCGAAAAGAATTCTTCTCAATCTAGCTTCAGCTTCCTCTTGAGTTAACTGCACCACTCCTCCGAATCCCATATTTTCCTCATCTTGATCTTGCTCAACATCAGGCAAATCATCCCTACCCTTTCTCCTTTTGCTTTTCATCTCACTTGGTATGTTTGATGGCGCAAGTAAGTTCAAAAATTGTTTTGCCATCTCGCATGCTAGGGGTGGAGTAGGAGTCCAGATATGGCTCACTTCCGGCCAATGTCGTGCCCATGCTCGAGGTCCTTTGTTGGGTTGGGGGATAGAATCCTCGGATTGAAGTGGTGGAGTGGATGGTTCACCGGATACGGATGATCTTTGGGAGCGCGTTCGAGTTCGACCTCGCCTCTCCGATTCGCTTTCGGAAGAGGAAGAGGCGGAGGCGGCCGAAGAGGCAGTGTATACACTACCTGAGGCAGAGGTTGCTATATCACTCCCAGCATCACTTTCACCATCTTCTTCTTCTTCTTCCTCTTGGCCTTCTTCTCCTTCGTCAACGTCATCAGCAGCATTCGCATCTCTTTCGAGCTTCCTCCTGATCTTTCTTAAATCCTTATGCTCCTCAGCCGGCCATCCATTCTCTCCATCCTCCCCTACCGGATCTAAACCCCACACCTGCCCCCTTCTCGCCAACTTTCTACCCTCCACATCCATCTGATCCCTCCTGAAGATCCCATAAACCCTCTGTCGTTTTTGCACCTCTCCCCGAACCCAACTCTCCCCCGCCTGAAGCGACGCTTCAAAGCATAGCTTCGCCTTTTTCCTCGTCTCCCTGTCCAACAGTCTCAAATTTACCCGCCTTCTTTCTTCTCCTTCCTCTTGACCTTCAGAAATGTTGTTCAATAGCGTCTGAATTCCCACAAAGACATACAACATTCCCAACAAGGCATGTAATTCTGGACGACTCTTGTACGGATGTACATTGACCCGTTGTTCCAACAACTCTATGGCATCGTTGAGCCGGTTGCAGGCGATATATTCATGAATGAGCGTGGAAGTGATGTGGGTAGCTTTGAAAAAGGAACTCGAATCCAAGTCTTGGGATTGTAAAAAGCTGATTTTTCTCCTCGTCGCTTCGTTAGCCTCCTGGTCGTGGGTCTCTTCGTCGTCTTGACTGCTGGATGAAGGAGTTAAGGAAAGTACGAGAAGCGCAAGTCTCCAACATTCCCCGTCGGAAGTGCCCCACTCGTGAGCTGCCAAGATCACCCGCAAGAATTTGGCTGCCACCCGCATCTCGCGACGCTGAATGCATAGATGCAAGAGATCGTAGCATCGACGTAAGTGTTTTCTCCGATGTGAAGTCAAATTGGTCCTCGAGAAGGATGGAGCTGTAGATGTGAGCAGGCCGAGGGAAGGGGAGGCGTGAGAGGAGGAAGGGAGGATGGAACGATGAGAGGTGTGGTAAGGGTAAGAGTTGGATTTGAGGAGTCGAATTTGATGGTTTTGTCGAAATCCTGTGCCGAGAAACGGCGGTGGAGTGTGGGTGAAGTTGTGCTCCATGATAGTGGAGAGGTTTCGGATGCTAAGCCGCTACGAAGGACTGGCATGCATGGATGTGAGCTCTTCAGATTGTGACAGAGGGAGTCGAGGGGACGGTGAGAGTCGGTCCAGAGCAACGGTTCTGAAAGAATGCTTCTCCAAGCGAGGACTAAGGTCGGATCGATTCGGTGGGCCTTTGCGCTTCAAAACTGGTATGCGATGCTATCCTTCGAGTGATGACAACTCCTGAGCGCTGGACAGATCGTAGAGATCGCTGATTCTAAAGGTAGATGCAAAATCAATCAGGATCAACATGGTTTAGGAGAGCAAGATGGGAAATTTCGAAGTGAACCCTTTACCTTTTCCTCCACACCGCGACAAGAAGTTCCGATTCCCGCGTTCTTCTCACCCTCACTTGTAACCTCTCTCACACAAGCACAAACATCAGTATGATATCCGAATACAGTAAGTAGTATTACAACGAAGACAAACACTTGAATGCGAGCGGCGTCTATGCCTCGCTCGCGACCGAAATCCGCCTACTACCTCTTGTACTGCGCTTCGTCGCCGTCGCCGTCGCGGCTGCGTTGCTCGCCTTTCCTCTGCCTTTGCCTCTTGTCATCTTGGCCACTTTGGCCTGTGCTGCGCCTTCGAACGCCTCATCCTGCTCTCCCTTTGCCGCTGCCTGTGCCAGAATCTCCTCAAACTCTCTCAAATCACCGGCACCTTCCCCAGATGCACCCGCTCCACCAGCATTGTTGGCGCTCCTGCTACCGCCACCTCCCGACGCTGTAGTCTTGTTGGCCCTCGCCTTTGCCAGAATCTCTTGGAAGCGCTTGTACACTTCGGCATGGTACAGCTTGTCCTGGTAATAAGGCAGACCCTCGATGAGCTTCTTGACCGACCTTTCGCTCTTGTAAGGCAAGAGAGAAAGACAAAACGCAATATCGCGCCACTGCCTCTCGGAGTTGGTGAGACGGAAGCGCTGACAGAGCTTCTCCACGACGTTTTCGGCTTGCTTCTCCTTGTCGATAAAGGTAAAGATAAACTTCATGGTGCGGGCGAAGGTCTCTTCGTCGACCGCGTGCTTGCCGATGGACAGATGCGAGATGATGTCGGGCAAGTTGTTGTAAACCGCATTCTCCTTGGTCGCCAGTTCGGAGAAGAAGAGCTTGGCGAGATCGGATACGCGAGGCTCTTCGTCTTCGAGACACTTGGCCATCTCTCCGAGTTGACCCTTGACCTTGATCATACCGTTGAGGATCAAGTGCGTGAGTACCATGAGGGTGTGCTTCTTGACCGACAGGTCAGGATCGCCCAATCCAGCGTAGAGACGATCCGAGTTCTCGTCGACGAGCGAGCCGAAGCAGACAGCAATATCACCGAGTGCGATCACGACGTTGCTGCGGATGACGGCGTCCTTCGAGGTAGTGAGAATGTGGAGCAGCAAAGCGAGGTTAGCTTCGCAGAACGTTGAGGACACGCACATGAACTTGCAAAGCGTCAACACCGCGGCTCGGCGCACGAGCTCGTTGGGATACAACTTGGGGTTGCTGCAAATGTGGCTGATGATAGGTCCAAACATCGCGAGGACACTGCGACTGCCATACAGCAACTCCTTTTCACGGACGCTGGCAATGACTTCACCGATCTCGTCCTCAGCGTTACCAGCCACCTGGTCGAGCTCCTCTACTGCAGCAGCGGCAGCAGCAGCTCGGCTAGCCTTGCCCTCGGAGACTGCTTTCGCGACAGCCTTCTCCTTATCGGCTTCAGCCTTGCGTCGCTTGTATTCTCGCTCGACGAGTTCGAGGTAGACAATGTGCTTGAGCGCTACATGACCAACGATGAATAAGAGTTGCGCAAGCTGCAACGCGTCGCCCATCACAGGTGCATCTGAGCTCGAAGCGGCATGCTTGGCATCCGGCATCGAAACGTCGCTGGCTGCATCGTCGGCATCCTCGCCATCCGAGGGTTGAGACTGTGCCGGTGCCTTACCACCGAATACGCGCGAGGTCATGCTACGAATGATGTCGGTGCAGAGAGCATCAGGCTGCTCTCCGAGCAGGTAGATGGTGTTGATTGCATTCTCGGCCAAGCTGAACCACTCGCCTCGGCTGTTGCCCTTGAGCACGTCGCCAGACATCTGAATGGCAGCACGAAGGCGGCCGAACAAGGGATGTGTCATCGGGTAGCGGACACTCTCGTCGCTGAGGGCACCCTTGACCTTTTTGACGCTTCCACCCAGTCGCTGCAAAGCAACACATGTGTACTTGGCAAGCACCACATCGCGAGCGCCGAGTGGTCCGAGACCGACTCGCAGCAAGACATCGATCTGTTCCGAAATGATTTCGCGTCGAGCGGTTGCAAGCATGCCCAGAACAATGATGGCACCTCGTCGCTGAGCAGCCGAAATGGCACGAGGAGCCGAGTAGACGGCCCAAAGCTTGTTGACCACCTCGGGGTGGACGAGATTCTCGATCTGCATGGTCTTGAGCATCTCTTCCAAAGACGTTAGCTCAGCAAGAGTTGCGCCAAAGGTGCGCTCGATCATATTTTTGGCGATACGAGCGACGTTGTCCTTGGCGCTCATGTCGGCTCGTGCGTCAAAGTAGAGGGCACGGTAGACCTCAATGAGACGTGAACGCACACCTTTGAGCTGACTGCCGTCTTCCATGACGAGAGCGTTGTCCTTGGTCCAGATGAGGTGGACCATCTTGCGGACACCGGCAGCAGCGCCAGAGAGCTTGTACTCGTAGGCGACACGGAAGAACTCCATGCTCTCAAGGACCTCGGCCTTGTTAGTGGAAGCGAGCAAGAGGGTCAAGTTGGGCATGGCGGTCTCGATCTGAGTGATGAAGGTGATGGCGTCGGTGTAGTAACGCTTAGTGAGACGCAGACGCATAACCTTTTCGGCATCAACAGGCTCCATCTCGGCCTGTGCTGCAGCAAGAGCTTGAAGATCGACACCGGATCGGCGACCCTTCTTGGGCTTTGCCTTTTCTCTTTTGGCCTTGGGCTTCTTGATGGCCTTGCGTCGAGGTGCATCCTCGTCCTCATCTTCGTCGTCGTCGTGCTCTTGTGTGACAGTGTCGTCTCGGTCCTGCTCATCAAACTCTTCGCCTTGATCATTCTCATCCATGTCTTCATCCTCGTCATCATCAGCCTCTGTCTCGCTTCCTGGATCGACGGATTGCTCCCCTGGAAGTTCGAGCGAGCCCTCGGTTTCTTCGAGCTCTTTGGAGACGAGATCGTATCGGCTTTGCCATTCTTGAAGCGAGAGCTCACCGCCGTGGAGCATGCCGAAGGGATGGGTGAGGATGAGCTTTGTGAGAAGGGCGATGGCGTTCTTGCGGACACCACTGCTCTTGTCCTCGAGATGACGGATGACCATTTCGGTGATCTCGGTGCGCTGCTTGGGGAACTTGGTGGGCAAGTCGAGAAGACGCGCGCACACGGTGATGAGCTTGGATCGGACGTACGAGTTGAGATCGAGGAAACGCTCGATGAGAAGGTCGAAGAAGGTCTCGATCTGCTTCTTGCGAGCTTCGGCACTGCCACGATTCTCGTCTGCTGCTCCTTCGCCACCAGCGCCGCTGTCGCCGCCGTCAGCATTGAGCGAGTCGTCGGTGAGAGCAAGCTCTTTGATCAAAAGACCAAGCGTTTCGATGAGAGCATTTCTCATTGGGTACGATTCAGAATCGAGATGCTTCTGCAAAAGACTGATTTGCTTGAGGACGCTGCGTGGGCTGAGTTCGGCCATGCGGACGAGGAAGCGACCAAAGGAACGAGGGCTCTTTGTGTCCATGGCGCCAAAGTTTTTGGCAGCAACTTCACGGAGGACCTCCTCGCCGAGACGCTCGTAGTCAAACTCGAGACGCATGACGGCGAGCAGCTCTGCCATGGGTTCTGCAAGATGCTCGTAGTACTGCAAGCTCTGCATGATGCTGGTTTGGGCGCTGAAAGCTTGACCGTGAGCCTTGACAGCTTGGCAGATGACCTTGAAGATGCCGAGCTTGATGGCCTGAACTTTGAGGTACGACTCATTTTCTTGAAGGAGAAGTGCCGGTCGCAAGAGACAGCCCGAGACGAACGAGTCGCGTGCAGCAGAGACGGTCCACATGCGCTCGCTTCGGACACGAGCGGCTTTGGACATGAGAGCCAAGACGGCAGGAATCGAGTTGGACCATGCCCAAGCATCCGCTTTGGCCGAACCCGACTTGGCAGCGGCAGCAGCGGCAGCAGCGGCAGCAGCAGAAGCAGACTTGGCACTAGCACCACGACGACCGCCGCGTGCGGCTACGATGGCAGCTGCTGAGCCTGCATTATCTGTTCTAGCACCGCTGTGCTTTTCTGCTACGGAGACAAGCCACTGAAGAAGGAAGGCATATCGCTCGAGTGTCTCTGCGTGGGATGAGTATGCGTTGGGGTCATCGCCGTCCAATTCGCGTTGTGCTTCGTCAAGGGCGTTGGACATGCCCGAAGCGATGACGTCGAGAAGCTTGTTGCAAGCATTGGGGCAGAGATTAGCAAAGTGTTTGAGGTAGGATCGGATGAGGTCGTAGATCTCTGGTGTGGATACACTGTCGGGGCTAGATGTGATGGCATCGATGGCTGAGTCGAGGGAGGAGATTTGTTCGGAAGCATTCATGTCATCGACAGCGACCTCTTGTGGGATGATGTAAGGGTCATCTTGGAGGAGAAGGAGCTCGTCGGCGAGGTTGTATCGAGGGTTAGAAGCCTCACCGGCCCCACCATCTGCTGCAGATGTCATAGCTAGAAGTGGACGCACTTGCTCGTTGCAAGAGCGTAGAAAGGCGGTGTCGCAACCCGCGCGCTAGTTTGTGGATTTGACTAGCAGGTGTAATGCTGAGGGTAGTTGTGGATGAGTTGTGGTGCCGGTGCTGGTGATTGATGGTGGTGGTGATGACTGCGCATTTGGATTTCAAGTTTTTGGGTGGGAAGAGGTGTTGGTCTCTCTGCCTTTCTTTTTCTCGCTGCTGAGACGCGTGTTGAAGGGAAAGCGTGTTTTTCTATTCACTGTGTTAGACTGACTAACATCCGCGCTCTGTTCACGTGATGCCTGTGGCTAGAATCTAATCGGTTTGAAATTGAGCTTCTTTTCCAGATCGGCGATGGACAGTACTGTACAGTACATTTCTGAATATGCCAACGCATCACACACAGAGAGAAAAGAGAGACTGCTCTCGAGCCCATTTGGCGCTGAGATTAAAGAGAAAGGGAAGAGCGTGTGCCTGCAAATTAAGCATCACGAAAGCGAAGGCTTGAGAAGATCTGGAATGTCAGTCTCACAATCAGCCGACAGCGCGGCTCCACTTCTTTGGCGTTGCACCGCTTGAATTACTGTACTCTATCACTACCAAGACAGGAGTGTTGTTGAACAGGTCATTCTCTTTTCTTTCCCACCACCTTCTATTTCAATCCGGTTGGTCAATCCTCTTCTCCATCTCGATCGCACATCAACGTATTTGCCGTCGTCGCATTGGGCTTACGACTACTCCTACCGTCAACGCATCAAGTTTCTCCCACCCACCTCAAGTGTGATCCTACCACCTCACATCTTCTTGGGACGGCTTCATTTCAGGACCACCGTAAACGCACGCCACTCTTTCCCACGCCTTTGTCAAGCTTAACTGGATCGCCTCGAGCTTCGAACTTTTGCCAAAATGGTAAGTTTCCGCATCCTAGTCCGCGTCAGCACACAAAGCTTCCAACCCACACAATCTTGCACGTCCGCAAGGTGCTGGACGCAGTGCTCAGTCAGCTGCGGTATTCCCTGCCGCATCGCTACTCCTATGTCCACATCGTCATTCTTGCCTCAGCAGCCAACCACCATCCGTCCTTCGCCGCAGCAACCATGACCAAAGCTCGTCGTCGCAATCTTCGTGCTCCCTCCACCTCCTCCCCTGTCGCGGCTAAGCACCAAAGACGCTCTTCTCACACCGGAGAAGCAGCCAAAGATGCGCAAGGCGCTCTTGTCGACGTACAACTCAATTCGAATGCAACTATCAATCGCCAAATCAACTTGAATTCGTTTATTGACATGACTTCCCATTCTGCCGATTTCATCCCCTCCCTTGCTTCCTTTGCACCTCACAAATCCTCCTCCTACTCCTCCTCCTCCTCCTGCCCCGCCGACGACCATGACGAACTCCTCATGACCCACATTTCACAGGAGCAGCAATCAAGCGCACCCCTCCCCGCCCGCAACGTCGTCAACTTCCTTCGCAACAAGTCTGGCATCAAGACCCGCGTCGGTGCTCTCAACGGCAAGCGCGTCGACTACTTTAAAGGGTCTGCCGCCGTCAAAGCTCTTCTTTCGCCAGCTTATGCCAAGCTCAAGGACGTTCCCAAAGTGACGACCAAGGAAGAAGCCGAGGAATGCCTGCACAACATCATCCCGTTCGCCTTCTTCCTCCGTGTCGACCGCGGACCCAGTACCGGAGGCAAAGACTCGCCCAAAGTCGTAGAGATCAACCAGCAGCAAATGTTCAAGAGCGACCTACACTACGTTTGGCTCTACGAGGGTTCTCAGTTGGGCCTCAAGCTTGCTGGTTTGGGTATGGTGGTTGTCATGCTCGCTGGTGTCATGTTCCCCCTCTGGCCGCCGACAATGAGGTTGGGTGTCTGGTATCTCTCCGTGGGAGCGCTGGGTTTGATCGGATTGTTCTTCGCCATTGCCATTGTTAGGTTGATCTTTTGGCTCATCACCGTAGTGGTGGCCAAGCCGGGTATTTGGATCTTCCCCAACCTGTTTGAGGATGTCGGATTCGTCGACTCTTTCATCCCACTTTGGGGTTGGGATCTTCCTCCTCCGCCCAAGAAATCCAAGAAGACTGCTGCTGGTAGTGGTGGAGAAGCAAAGAAGAAGTCGGCCAGTAGCACAGGTTCTGGTGCAGGTGCCAGACAGCAGGCTTTGTCAAACCTTGGCGGTGCCGCACCCACTGGCCCACCTTCTCCTCCTAAACCTCCTCAGCAGGCTGCCCAGTCTTCTCCCGCCAACAGCAATGCAGCGCAGAATGGAGGCGTTCCTAACCAGTCCTCTGGCTCTGGTGGCCCAGGCGCTTCCGACAGCTTGGACGATATCAACTGAGCTTTTTCCAACTGTGAAGCATCATTATCAACTTTGTCCTTTTGTCCTTTCCGCTCACTTTCTGCGTGTGTCGTACGTCTCTTCCATCGACATTCTTGCTTTTAATGTAGTAGGGGTTATGCAAAGAAGGAGCGCTTCTTCCACAAACACATTGCAATCGCAAATCCAAATTAATGTTCATGCTTTGGCCTGGTCATCGTTCATTGAAATTGACAGATGATTTGTGATTGGTGGTTCAATCTTTCACGATGTTTAGCGATTGATGGTGGTAGAGAGGTGTGTTGTTCTCGATACATTTTTAACTTTTTGTCTCATTTGGGACTGTATTTTTGGTGAGGTTCGAACTTGACCAAAGCCGAGTTCTCACTAGGTACTGGATTGTGCTGTGCTGGGGGTTTTTTTTTTTTTTTTTTTTTTTTGGTATTTTTGTGACCTTTTTTATTTGAGCTTTGTTAGTTTGAGATCGGTAAACGTATTTTGTTGGCCATCTGGCGCTCGTTAAGCGAGAATGTAAAAAATAGAAAAACAAAGATCCCCGAACCCCGTAAGAAGGAGAGCTCGCTAAGTTGGACAGAGTGTGGTTTTTGCGGTGTTGGTCGGCGATTTTGATTTCCTCTCGATCTTTTCCTTTAGTGAATTGTGGTGGGCAAGAGTGCTTTGATGTGTTGAAAGCGGTTCGGTGTTGATCGGTCTTGTGAGGGGGTTGCGGAACAAGGTGGTCCTTTTTGTATGAGGCGGAACTGGAAAAAAAAAGGTCTGATGATGGAACAAATTGTGCCCTCCCTCGCAATTATCCCTAATACGAGTATGCTCGGCTGCTTTTGGGTCTCTTTTACCTCTCGACATCTTTTGCCACTATCTGGCGTCAGATAGGAGCCAATAATACAAGCCACCCAAACAAACAGTGAAACGGCTTGGAAATCCCTCACACACACACACACGGCTGGACCACCTTACAGTACATAAAGTACTTCGGACAACGAATGCCAAAAAAAAAATCAAATCAAATGAGGGTAGAAGAAACCCGATGCAGGAACATTTCATCGACACTTTTCCGACGCTAGTTTCGACCTTGATCTCCTGCTACAGATGGTATTGGTCATCGCAGGTGATGCGGCTATCTAAAAGTTTCATCTGATCTGGTGTTCTGGTGGCGAGCGAGTCCGAGTATCCAGCCCACCCAGCTTGGTACCAGTAGGGAGGAAAGTCAAGGTTTAGGCTGCAAGTTGACCGTTCGGTTATGTCCTTCTTCCCCACATGATCTGATGTATTAGCCGAGGTTCCACAATAGGAGGTCAGATCAAGACCGACTAAAACATGATCTTGTTTGTACAGTACTGTACAGTACATCGACGTGGATCGATGGTGTAAAGCTTTTGCCAAAGTCCGATGGTCATGCGGAAAAGGGAGCAGCGGGTAGTCAGGCAAGTTCGGTGTAAGCGGCAAGGAGCAAGAAGAGTGACGACTGTGCTTTGGGTGTTGATGCTAGCTTGGTGGTATTTTGGCGCTAGAGGAACGATACACACGATCCTTGAGCTTGACGCTAAAGTTGGATTCTATGGATCATTTAGCATTGCTGAGACATATAAAGACCGTCCCTTCTCCTCACCATTTTTTCTACTCTTCTTTATTCTTGCCAGCCTGTCTCATATCAAACACTATAGACCCCCCTCTCTCCCTTCCCCTTCAATCCGGCACAGCAATATCCAGCCATGGTCCGCACCAATCTCTGGACAGCTCTCGCCACCTTTGCCTTGACCTTGCTCTCGATCCCCTCTACCTCTGCCAAAGAAAACTACATTGTCTCTGGAGATCGATGGATTGACACCTCTGGCGTCCCCATCAATGCCCATGGCGCCGGTCTTATCCACGATTCCACCGATTCACTCTGGTACTGGGTTGGCGAATATAAAAATTCTGGAAATGGTTTCCAAGGTTTCTCCCTCTACTCTTCTTCCGATCTCATCAATTGGGACTCTCATGGTCTCATCGTACCCCCTTCCGCATCACTTCCGTTCCAAGTTGGAGAGAGACCCAAACTTATCAAGAATCCATCTACTGGAGAGTATGTGCTATGGTTCCATGCTGATAGCTCCAATTACTCTTTGGCCAAAGTCGGAGTTTGTTATGCATCCAAGGTTACGGGACCTTACACTTGTCCTACCAATGGAGTGTTTAGCCCATTGGGGATGGAGAGTAGGGACATGAATGTATACGTTGATACGTACAACAACAATCAAGGTTACCTTTTATTTGCTACCAATGGCAATGCTGATGTAGGGATTGCCAAAATGACTTCAGATTACAAAAATGTATCCAGCTTGGTTTCCACCATTCACTCCCGTCTCGAAGGATTCGGCGTGTTTCGTGACGACGCAGGACTGTACAACATGGTAGTTTCCAATCAATCCGGTTGGCAACCTAACGCCAATTCTCTCTACACTACCCCCAACTTAGGTACTACCAACCTCACCTATTCCAACTACATTGCTTCCAATGCTTACAACACGTACAACTCGCAAAATACATTCGAGATTAGTCCCAGCGACAAGTTGCAAGTCTACCTCGGTGATCGTTGGTGGGTTACCGATTTGGAACAGAGTAGTTATGTTTGGTATCCATTGGCTTCGAGAAATTTGGTCCACGCTCCACTGTGGAAACCCGATAGTTCTGCTACTTCTGGCTATTCCATTCCCCAGAATCGAACCTTTCCCCTCAGCCCAGCAACGACAACTATCAATGGTAACTCTGATGCAAAGTTCGCAACCTGTACAGCCTGCCCTTCAGGTCAAATCGCAACCTATGTCGGCAACGGAAATACGTTTACCCTCAACAACGTCTCCACCCCCAACGGTAATCAAGGACAAGTGTGGATCAGCGTATTCTACTCCAACCAGAATGCTTATCCAAGCTGGAGATTCGGCACCATCCAAGTAAACGGAGGTAGCAAGCAGAACATCACTTACCCCACAGGAGGTAGCCCAAACGGCGTACTTCAAGATACCCCAGTAAAAGTCAAGTTGGATGCAGGTAGCGCCAACAAGATCACTTTCGGCGCTCCTCCAAACGATCCAAGTGGATATGCCGCCGATTTGAGTCATGTCATCGTTTGGCAGAGCGATCAGTAATCCTGTTGTACATCTTGTTCCATACCGAATTCTAGTCAAGATACTAAATAAATCAAACGGCATATTGTATGCATGCATGAATCATGAATGCGAGTCTCGAGATGAAAAGTGTCAAGTTGAAGCAAGTCCCCACCACACACAGCCTCACCGCCAGAACCACAAATCACCACCATCACAGTGTAAACAAAACACAACCTCATCCTTTGCGAATTTGAAAGAGACAAAACTTCAGCATTGCATGCCAAAATCTCACCGCCAGATGGCCGAGAAATACGAACTAGACCTCTGATCAAGCGAACCACCATGCTTGATACTGACAGCTCTCAAAGCTGCATCTGCTGCACTGGCATTGGCTAGGACATTGGTGCTATCCATCAGACGACCGTTCGATGGTCTATGCTTTATCGTACTGGGCGTTAAAAAGCTGCTCATAAACCCACCTTTTCCTCCTCCTTCTGAACTTCGCTCACCTTCTCCTAAACTGACATCTGGTCCTCTGGGTGAAGCCAAAGCCGATCGATCGCATCCAACCGATCCTCCCTCAATTCCGATACTTGCCGGTCTGGTAACTCCACCGCCACCCGTAGCTTGACTAATCAACAGCCCAACCCCGCCCGCAGCTGCGCTTCGTAATCCTCCAAGTCCACCCTGTGCAGCGCTCGGCATGAGCAACGGTGCACTAGGCTTTTTGGGTCTCGCCAACTCGGGCTGATACCGACTGGCCAAAATGTGGAAATCAGGTTCGCGATCGTAGTACTCCTCGTCGTAGTGCAATCGAGCCGTTTTCAGCTGCTCCAGGATTGATTCGTAAAGCTCGATCTCTCCATCCAACAGACTACGTCCGAGCGCGTGGTAATCTTGCACTCGTTCATCATGCAATCGGTCCATCTCCGATAGAGTTACGTTGAGAACCGTCTCGCATCGGCTAGCGACTTTCTCAGCTTCCTCACCAGGCTTCATCGCTGCTCCCACTTCAGCTCCTTTCGAATTGGGATAATTCTCAACCTTGTCATCCTCAGAAACCCCATCGGCCCAGGGATCCACCACCTCACCCGTAGCCTCGCGGTAGCGCGATAGGGTGGTACGATGTGTCTCGAGCAACGCCTGTGCCATGGTATGCGGTCGAGAGACTTCTTTGAATCGTTCGTGCTGTCGAAGCAGTGTTTCGCGAGCATGGGATTCGTAGATGTCGGCGACGTTCTGTAGACATTCGGCCGTGTTCTGGAGCGCGCTGGTGAGGTTGAGACAGTCTTGACAGTCTTCTCTCCAACACCAGGCGCCGTGTTCGTTTGTGGCGCCGGTTTCGCTACGACGGCCTACGTTGCCCATGGGTGGACCGTGGATTCGATGCGCATCGTCGTCGGTGAATACTGCATTAGCCTCTTTCCCATCCGAGGGGCCAGCTCCAGCACCGGTCAGCGTACGAAGAAGCGTATACGAGAGATCGCGGTAGGTCGACGAAGTGGCAACATTGCCCTCGCGATGGCCTTTGAACGCTGCCAGTACACCGTTCTTGCCCGCGTTGTGGCCACCCACACCATTGATCGTCTTCTCGAGCGCTTTGAGGAACAATTCCATGCGATCAGCTTCTTCGGCAGCTTCAGTGGAGTCGAAATTGAAGTCCGGATGCCATGTCTGTGCAAAGACGCCACCTTTTGCCGCTTTACCGATCGGGGAGATTTCTCCATAACGCAGCAACGCAGCTGCATTGGTGCGCCAGGTAGCCTCATCTTCGCAACTGAGGAAGAATTGCATCGGTTCCGAGTATCGCAGCACGGGATGCCGGACAAGTCTCGAGATCCACATTTCCAGATCGGCACGACGGGTTTCGATGAAGTCCGAGGCGAACCGGCCAGAGTACTGTTTCTCGGGAGGAGGAGGGATGAGAAGAGCAGAGTAGTGCTTGGAAAGAACTTGGTGAAGCCATTCAAACTGGGTGAACCGGCGAAGCACCGTGACTTGCGCACCTGGTGGGTAAGGCCCGCCGAGAGGATCGTAGGGGATGCATCCATGACTACCGGCAAGGTCGCCGTCTTCCGCATCTTCAGCAGCCTTCTTCAGCGGATAGGTACTGGTGACGTGATATACAGTGTACTCTTGCATGCCGTTGAGCTTGGTCCTCTTCTCCGGATGGTGGACTTGGACGAGGAACGGCGGACATTTGCTCTTCCACTTTGGACCAGCCGGACCGGCGATGACGAAGTGGCGATTTGGATCTTCCACGCTCACCTCCGCCTCCGTTGTACAGCCTTCCACGGCGCGGGTTGCATCATTGTACACACTGGCCTTGCTGCTATGAACGGCTCCATCGCCACCAAACGCACCTTCATCCTCCTCCACCACTTCGGTCAAAGCAAGCGGCACGGAAGGCTTACCTCCGGACACTTTACGAGCAATGCTACGCGAACGCTCATCCTCCGCAATATCCGAGTTGGACAGGACATAGTCCTCAGCACCGCTGGTGACAAAGCTGGCAAAACGATTAAAGGTCTTTTTGCCAAAAATGCTGCCTGTCCAGTCGGAGCCTGTGGTGGCTGTCGACACGGTCTCCGGAGCTGGTGTAGCATTGTCGTAAGCTTGTTCGACGGTGCCGTTTGTCATTTGCATTGTCTCCGTTTGCGTCGCCTCTGCTTGTGGCTGGGAAGCAGCAACTGCAGACCAATCGATCGGGTTCGCTTCCGTAGACACAGCAGGCATGCCGTCGATTGCATTGCCGCTGTTTGCAAAGACGGTGGCGTGATCATCGTCTTGCATCTCATGGTTGTCCACGACAATGCTGTCTGTGTGACTCTGCGTGTCAATTTGCTGTGTCTTGGAGTCGGCTGTCTCAACCTCCTGCCATTGGGCAGCCTTGTTGCCAATATGCAAGAAAGCGCTGACCGAGATAGGCGGAGTCTGAGGCTCTACCGCAGCTTGAACTTCAGATGGCGGAGTTGAAGTCGAAACTCTGTGGACGGAGCCATTTGTGCTTTGTGACAGCATTTGCTCCTCCTTGATCTGCTTGTATTCTGCAGGCAAGACCCGCGACTGCGACCGTCCAACTGAACCGATGCGATGGATCGGCGACTCAGCCTTCGAGCCCAGTCGCGATCCTTGCGAGGTCGGACTTCGGTCTGAAGAGACGGCAGCAGGCGGCAGACTGACATTATCAGCCTCAGCATCTTGTCCGACGAGATCTGGAGTCGGAGGCGGTTCAATGCCATGACTGGCCGGAGGGGACCGAGTGAAGTCCTGAATGTAGCAGTACCATCCTTGTGGAATGAGACCTCGTGTCGGCACACCGTCTTCGTCCCACACGACACCGAGACTCCATCCACCGGCCAGCTGCTCTTTGATGATGTCGAACGGCTGTCCAGCTCGAATGATGAGCTCATTGAAGGCAGCCTCGCCTTCGAAGTCGTAGAGCGCACGTGCGGGCTTTCCGATGCCCGGCTGGGGCATTCGTGCGCTGATCGGACGAGGGGCGTGCAGTACGGAAGCAGTGGTGGGTGCCAGGGTGGATCCGGATGCTGGAAGGGGTGTATCTTCGCTGGAAGGGGCTGGTGCAGGGGTATCGGTGCTATCCTCGCTCGAGTTGAGGTTGAGGACGATGGAAGGAGGCCGAATTGGGCTTGGCCCAGCTTTCATTGTGACCACCTCTGCACTGAGCCGTGGATTGCGGCGAGGATTGGCATCGATCGTGGCTTCTTCGACTTCGTCCAGAGTCGAAGATGCAGCCTGATCTTCTGTGCTGCTGTCTGTCAGAGTTTCGAGCATTATGCGTCGCACACTGGTCGCCTTGGCCGGACTAGCATTGCTTCCCCAATCGAGATCGAAGCGGCTGCCATCGTCGGCACACAGATGGTGGCTTGTCCTGGAGAAGCTTACATCATCGTCATCGGCGATCAACATTGACGGCTCCCTTGACCTCTCAGCTTCTGATTGCGCCTCGGAAGCTGAGCAATTGGCGATGGAAACGCCTGAAGGAGATGGAGAGATACCTCCTGCACCATTTTGATCCACACTCCCGCTGCAATCAGATGACTGCGGGCTGGCGGTGAAGATCGAACTCAAGCGACCCTTCTTGGAGCTGCTGGCTAAGCGAGTGGATCGACGACGTGCTGTACCGGCGATGGCATCGGGTGAGCTGATTGTGCCGTTGCGAGATGCAGGAGTCGCGGTGATATCCTGGTTTGAGTGACTTGGTCGGATCGTTGCCGAGCTGTCATCGCGATCATGCTGAGCTGCAATGTTGAGGATTCTTGAAGAGGTCAAGCCGTTCTTGGCGGATGTGGAGCGAGAGATGGTGGCGTCGGTATCGATGGTACTTGGTTCTTGCGTCAAGTGGCTTGCAAATGCGCTGGAAGCGGAAGGAAAGGAGCTGGAAGGTGAGGCCTTGAGGGTATCAGTGTTGGAAATGGGTGGCATAACGACTGCGTCCATCTTGAGTGCGTCGCCGAAAAGATCCTGGGTTGCCGTGCGGTAGATGGAGCTGGCCTGACTCAGATCGGTAGCTTCTCGCTGGTGATCACTTCGTTCAGAACGCTTCTCAATGATGACCGAGGAACGTGCATCGGCAACGTTGAGAGCACCTGCGAGACCGTTGAAGCGATCGCCGGTGATCTGTGCCTGAAGCATGCGGACCTGGTTGCTGATGCGTGGCTTGGACTTTGTGCCAGTGTGCTGGAAGGCGATGCCCGTATTCTGCCTTGACAAGGCTACCGATGTCGACGTGGTGGGGACAGCAGCTTCAAACATGCTTCTCAAGTTGCCCACACGCGAAGGGCCAGACCCATTGATTGCGATAGGCTGGTTGCGAACGAGCCGAGTAGTACCATCGCCCGCATCCTGATCGTGGGAGCTGAGGTCAAACACTCTGCTGACAGAAGGGGCCGTGTAGGTCCTCCCACGGACAGAGGGTCTGCTGGTCGAGTGATTGTGTTCATCTTCATCCTCGCTGGATGTGTCAAAGGCATCGACAAAGTGATCTACGGTAGACGAGTCATAGCCGTGGCCGAGGTGAGCCCGGCTGATAGTGGCAGTGGAGGGAGAATGTGTGGTAAAGGAGCCGCCTGTGGTATGTGTCTGGATGTAGTGACGGAGTGCAATCGAGTTGCATGTGCCGGTAAAAGCGGAAGAGAGATGGGATGGCTTAGGCGGCGGAGGTGGACGAGAGAGCGTTCCTGAACGACTGGAGGCGATGGATCGAACCGAACCTGTGGGAGAAACATCGTTTGTCATTGTTGGATGGGTGCCGGTTAGGAACGGAGAAGGTGGATGCCAAAAGAAGCGATAGCGAGTGGAGTGGTTGGAGCAATGATTTGTATGCTGAGTAGACTAGGTCGATCTGGATGAATGTGTGCTGCTTTGGTCGATCAAAGATGCGTTTCCGAGCGGGATCAATGTGAGCTTGTATTTTTGTTTGCAGGTGCGTTGTTGCGTGATGAGAGACTGAAGAGACGATGAAAGGATGCAGAGATGCTGAATACGAGAGAGGTCTGAGAACACAGCGGAATGAATGGGCTTGTACAAATGCCTGAACGTCCGTGTCGAGAAGGAGAAGGAAGAGAAGCAAAAGCAAGTCGAGGGTAGGACGTGGCTAAGTTTGCCCGAGCTTAATCTTGTTCAGCAGCGATGGATCGAAAGGCGAGTGGGTTGATGATGACGGGGAAGCCAAATGGTGACGGTGCCAGCAAAGGCTATGGTGGTGGTGTTGCCGAATCCCAAAACAATTCAGGGTCCAACAAAGCGACGTGTTGATATTGTGTGTGTTGCTGCAGAGCAACCGAATTTGTATTTGCGCTTTGCAGATGTGTGCAGATTCCGTATTCCAACTCTGCAATTCAGAATATAAACTCGAGCCCCTGTCTTGAATGCTTGGTGAGCAGAATTGCAGACAACCGAAACCAACACTTTTCTATTCTTATTCTTATTCTTTTTTTTTTTTTTTTGTTTTTTTTTTTTTTTTCCTTTTCTTTTCTTTTCTTTTTATCGCAACGCGTGACTTACGCGACCACCAAACACAACGCCATCTTTGTTCTCCATTCCTTTATCCTCATCATCGATCCTTCAAACACCTCATCATGCACACAAGCTCGGCGGAGCAGAATGCTGAGGGAAACCGTCAGTCTATGGTTAACATCGATTCTACGAGGCTCAAAAGTGTGTACTAATCTGCGTGGATAGGGGATACATGGATGCCTAATTCTATTTGGTTGCAAGACGCTTTCGGTTCCGAAGATGATCATGGGTAGATGGTGGGCATTGTTGTGATGAATGTCGGGGGTCGCGACAAGTGTATGACGTCGAATTTGGTGTATGAGATGCTGGATGAATGCATTGAGCGGGAGTCGACAAGGCTCTCTTGTGCGAAGCAAGGTGCAGCTCTCGACACTATGCTGAAAGAGTTTTGAGCTCAAAAGTACTGTCGATAAGGGCGAGGAAGAAGGAGCGATGCTAGAAAGCAGAGCTAGTCTTTGCCGACAACATTGGTGCAAGACGTACCGTTGCATCTTTCTCACCAGCGCCTGCTACTCTGACCACCACCGTTCGCACTGGCAGTCGAAGAGCTCGACGAGTAGCTACCGTTCTTCCCTCCTGCCAAATGCGGGTCCAGAAGTGGATCCGACGCCTCCTCTTTTGCCTCTGGATGCATCGAATCACGTCCACCGCCGCTGCTTCCAAACACATGGCTCTGCGGCGAAGCATTGCCCGTAGCCTCGGTCAGCGGCGAGCCCGTATCGAACTGCTCGGAACCATTCAGCATTGACCCAAAACCTGGCTTGCTCTCCGGCGCATACGAACAAGAGTGCTGACTGCTGGATCCCTGTGACACGTGCATCGAATTCATCCCGGCACCCAAGTAGTGGGAGGGCGAAGACAGTAGCGTCCCATTCGCAACGTGGGGTGATGAATGGTGTAGGATCGGCAGTCGTTCGCTGCCGCCGCCGCCCACAGCCGATGAGTTGGTGAAGGTGGGTGTAGGGAAGAAGCCCAGGCTGCCAGATTCGTGGGTTTGAGAGTGTGACTGGTCAAAGAGTCCCAATCCAGCTCCGGAAGACTCGCTGTGAAGGTCGCTCTTGCCACCATGCCCATCTTGAGCCGAGGTGGAGTAGCAATCTTGAGGATGCAGTATCGACAGACGTCGTCTAGGCTCATATGCAGGGCTTCGATGGAAGCTCGGCAATCCAGCGTCACCACTGATCAGAGGAGAACCCTGTTGGTAATGCTGCTGCTGTTGGTGTGAATGAGAGTGCTGATGCCAGCGCGCCGCAGGGTCCATCGACAGTTGTCTGTTTGATAGCCCCGAGGGTGTGCCGCCCGATATCGAGCCTGGACCATCTCGCCTCGTCAGCTCTGCCTTCTGACTCCATGCTGGCGAGGCAAAGGAATGAGTGCTAGGTCCGGATGGACTCTGTTCGCTCCATTCGGATTCCGAGGCACCCATGTGCACCGAACCGTGAGCAAAAGCATAGCCACTGTGCCAGCTCTGAGCGTAGTGTCCAGCTTCATGACCGTTAGCCTTGGGCTCGTACTCGTACTCTGATCCAGCAAACGTCGTAGACAAACCAAGATGCGGACGACCGAGCGCCACGCTAAACTGCCCACCCTCAAACGAGTTCTGTGCCAATCCCCCCGCTGGCAAAGGGAAGAATGGAGGAGGCGGAGACATGGACGAACCCATGCGGCTGTGATAGTCTGCCATCACGCCCAAGCTGTCGGATCGAGCATATCCAGCCTCGCTCATGTCCGCGCCATGACCAGGCTGCATGTTGATGGAATACGAAGGATAAGAGTATCGAGTGCCGTTGCAGGCGCTGTACAGCTGGGCTGCTGCAATGTGGTGGTCCTCGTTGTGGCGCGACGAAGACGGCGTACCCGGATACTCGGCCAGTCCCACTCGCAGAGTTGGATCCTCGAGCATGTCCTGGCTCATACCAGGATGGCCGAGATGGATGTGCTCCTGCTCTCGCTTTCGGCTCGAGCTGCCAACTTTGCTGTTGTTGTCTTCGCCTGCAGGCTTTCGGCTTGGCCCAGCAGCGGCAGCGGCAGCGGATGAAGAAGTCCCACCAGCAGTGTTGCGCATCTTGTTCTGGAGACGACTGCGACTCGTGTGGGTCATGGTGTGGCGATGCATTACATCTTGGCGTCGGAAACACTTTCCACAGATGTGACACTCGTACTTGATGCCATCGTCATGCGTGGCTCGATGACGCAGCATATGTTCGTGTCGCTTAAACACTTTACCACAGAAGCACGTGTAAGGAGGCTCGGGCTTAGGACCGTATCGGCGGCGCTTCTTGCGCAACATGCCACCATTCTGTGCAGTTGTACCGTTGGCGAACAGAGTTGCAGGGCCCATGGTCTGCTCAGGAATGCTGATGTTCCTTGGAAGAGTGCCGGTAGTGGATCGTGTAACGTAGCCTATTCTCCTAGCTCCTCCTCTTGCAGCAGCGGTAGTCAATTCTGCTGGGTCCTGGTGTCCAAAAGCCTGATGATCCGGGATGTAAGTCGTGGAAGGTTGCTGAGCTGAAGGCCAAGTCGTTGTCATAGCCGCTTTAGCCTGAGGAGGAGAGACAAGATGAGAAGCCGAAGACGCCGAGGAAGGTGGAAGGCGGGTTGGGTCGAACGAAGAAGTGGAGTTGTGCGACTCTAGTTGACGCGTTGAAGTGCGCGTGGTCAACATGGACATGGCCACACGCGCTTCAATGTGATATGTGACAAGAAAAAGGTGAGTGCAACCTGATTGGGTCCACCCGAGTATCCGCTGACGAAACTGGCCACTCGAATGAGACGACAGGTCGGTAATCCGCAAGATTCAAGTTTGTTCGGCCGTCGAAGGTCGAGACTGCGCAGTCACCTGTCGCCAAAGATCGAAAAATAAACTCTGACGAGGGTGAAGGGTGTCGAGCACGATAGGTGTCGGATAGTGCAGTCCAGCTGGTGAGCGTGTTGTTACCACAGCAACTCAATTTTGTTGTTTGAGTGAAGTACCTTGCTGCAGTGTAGCTGATGGTGCAGAGAAGACTGCAGGATGTGCGTGACGTACTCAGAAGTACAGAGAGGATCGTCGGAAAGAAGGAAATTACCGAAAGCAGAGACGATATAAGTCAAAGAAAGGAGGGAAAGAGCGACTACAGATGTGGACGAGGTCAGGACATTGTCCTGTATTAGTATGTTTTTTTTTGGCAGCTCCGCCAGACGGACCGAGACGATGTCGTGAAGAGCGTGCCGTATGGCAGACGGATGCATCAAATGAAGCTGGGCACAGCCTTTTTGCTCGGCGTCATAGTCAACCGTCCGCCGTTCCCATGGAAAGACGGAATTACAATGCAGTCTCGGCTTTAGCACCTTGCTGCCAGTGTGCGACAAGGCATTACCACACTACACATGCAGGCGACAGAGGAGCATAAGAATCCCCCAAGATGAGGTACCAAATGTCGGAGAAGGGTCGAGGGTCAGGCCAGACTCATATTTCGGTGAGAGAGTGACAACATGCAGATTGAAACACAAAGCGGCTTTCTTTGACACCAATCGTGTGGAATGCTGCACATGTGCAGCATCATACGGCACTTGGGGTTTGTGTTTCCCTTTGCTAGAGGGGAACAGCACCCAGTAGTCGAACGTACCAAGTCAAGTTGATTTGAGCTCTCGACTCGCTCAGCTGGACGGAACCGCGGTCCGATGCGTTTCAGGTGAGTGTGGGACCTTGTCCCCTCCAAAGGTTGAGGGGGGCAAAAAGGACGATGCCGAACAACCTGCGTCACGATGGACAGCAGAGCCCGGTCAAAGGCGAACAGAGCAGTGCTATGGGTCAGCAACAGGCAGATTGAGCCGTCTCGGCCAGAAAAGTACCGATCGGTTGCTTTCATACATGCAGGCAAGAGGTCTGTGCCTTGTTGTTCCTTCAAGCCCAAAAACCACGGACGCCTGCAGCCGGTGTAGGTCCTCGTCTCATCACGAGCGCAATGCTCAGTCTAAAGTGCCTTAGCCAAGGTGCGAAAGCGACATGAAATCGCCTCGACTTCATCTCGGAGCAGCAGTTGCGAGACGCCAGCATGGGAACAGCAGCAGCAGCAGTAAGGGCGGCGGTGGCAAAGGCGTCGAGTATCATCACCGGTGGGTGTGCGTGTGTTCACGAAGCACATGGATGCCACAAGGGCAAATCTGGCCCGACTCGACAACCAGTACCACCACTACTTATGAGGTCTTTTTTCGAGAGCTTCAACATCCAAAAAAGGAACAACAGCCACCTACAATCCACTCGTAGAAGGGGGGTTCTGCTTGAAAAATAAGAAAATAACGAAACAGATTGAAGGCGATGAGTTGAGCGTTGATGCTGCCGATGTGTCCCGCCGTATGAGCTTTGGCGATTGAACCAGACAATGGTCAAGCTAGAGATGAAGGTCGCACTAGATTCGACCAGCAGAGCTAGCGAGTACATGGGCATGAAAAACAGGGGCATACAAGAATTAAGGCTTCTCGATAGGGACCTTGACACCGGTCATGTACATATGCATGCATATACAAAGTGAAAAAACGGGTGCTCGACCTCGAGTAGGTTGGGCAAGTCCTTTTTTGGGTGTCGAGTCCAAATCCGAGGCGAAGAGCCGGTGCAAGTGCACTTCAACACCGGGCTGAACTTCAATCTGGATGGATCAAGTCTAAATGGAGGGGGTCTACGCCAGCGATATGAGACCTTGCATCACACGGAGGGGCGGAAGCCAGACGAAACAACGCTCGGACAGGTCTGATCTCGGAACTAGCTCGGTTATGGCTTCCAAGGCAGGAGCTGGGTATAGCTGCCACTACTGTGTATGCCCATGCTGCATTTGTCAGAAGATAGAGTAGATTGGCTCTCGCCAACGGAGCTATGTGCAGGAGCCTGAGTTGTCGACGTCGAAAAAGAACAAAAGAGGGGTCGCTGACTCGGACTAGCGTGAGGGCATCTGCCGGAAACTGCCCTTTTCTTTGATCTGGCTGATCCTTCCGTTTCTGTTCCACACTTCTTATTGTGCCATCTGCATGGCATGTGAGACACGTTGATCGTCGATAACGTGCTTCACCAACAGCCGAGAGAGCAATGCGCCACATGTCATGCCCAACACTCAATGGTTCTATCCTTGGCAAACAAAGGGAACCCACTTGGACCCCTTCAACAAAACGCGTGTTTGGCTCGCTCTTGACGGTCTAGCGTTAACCTGTTGCAGAGACATTTGATTGTCACTGTGCGTCGCATGAATTTCGGAGTTTGCCGAAAGGCGGCTCCATGCATACAGTAAAGTGCTTCTTGTACCATCGTCTTCTTCCGTACTCCGCTTTATCTACATTTTGTGCTATTCAGAGTCGTTCTGTTGGCTCCGGAATTCTCTCATTACTAGTCTCGCAAGATCCTTTCATGTGCCAATGCCTTTAAGTTGCTGTTAGTTGGTGCGAGGTGAGGCGTTGACTTAAGGCGAACCGTGCTGCTGAAGGTCAAATGGTGCATCGTTTGTGCGCCCTCTTTTTCATCTCTTGCACCCATCCTTAAATTGAGCGCGAGGGCAGAGCCCAGTGAGCATCAGCAAGTGCGTATGCCCTGACCCACCACGGCTACAGTCTCTCATCACATTCGCCCTCCTTGCTGAGTGCATAGCACCCATGTAGCTGAATTTCAGAGTGCAAGCCGCCTTTTCTCAACTTTGTCTCAACCTCGTCTCAAGGAGCTGTTGAATCCAAGGATGATTGTGAAGCCAGATATGAAGCAGGCGTCTTACCTCTATTGATACTTCGGATCCTTTGACGCCATTGTTGTCAGACAAGGATATCGAGTCTCATCAGCAGTGACACCGAAATTGGACGACTACATTGTGGAGGCGAGTGGCGACAGGTGGTACGATACGCATAGAAGCTAGAATCTGGGTCAGCCAAGTTTAGTGGCAAACAGACGCACATGAACGCATCGTGATGCTGCAGGATGAGATTAGGCTGTGTGGGAATGAGGGACCCCTGCGTCAACGATCCCTTTCAAGGCCCTGCTGGAAAAATCGCTCGTTTACGCAAATTTGGGGCTGGCTCCCCATTCTACGCCGGCTCGGCTGGGATGTTGCAGCCGGTTGAGTTTCATGTTGACACGATCTCGGAGCAAGTCGTGTTGAGAAAAAGTCACGTTTGGTACAGACTCTGTGTCTCTCTTCCACATCATATCATAGTCTTTGTATACACGGTCTGGGGAATGTGGCCGTAAGGTGACGAGTCGGCCGCAGTAGACTTGATGGTCGAGTTCTTCTCGGCCTTGTCTTATCGGAGAATAATGCAAGAGCCTTCTGCTATCCTTTTGAGGTATGATGTGATCTGAAAGAAAAAAAAAACAAAAAAAAAAAAAAAAAAAAAAAAAAAAAACAAAAACAAAAACAAAACAAAAACAAAAACATTTCGATTGGGGCTTTGTGGATTGACACACTCATTCTCAGCAAAGGTTGACAGAAAGTAGTTGGGTGTGCCAAGGACGACTTCAGAAAGGAGCGGTTTGCATGCTTCAACCTCACAATCAAAAGAGCGGAGGCAAGTATCACAAGTAAAGCTTTTCACAGAAAGCACTCTGCAACGCCCATTGTGGGCTGATGTTGGGTTACCAAGCGTTCGGGGCGAGACAAAGTCATGTATGTGTACTGCAATGTGTACTGTATGACATGCAGCCGAGCGGCGTTGTGAGGGTTGGGTGCGCCGCGTTTCAATGTGTTAGATCGTAAATATGCTATGCCTTCCCGCAAGCGAATGGAAAAAGAGAAATGCCGCTAAAACGCCTCCAGATAAGCCGCTTTTTTGGTTTTCAAGGCTCTGTCCTCCACACTTTTTGCCATCAAATGGCTCACCCACCGCTTTTTGCTTTCTTTCCGCACTATCACAAGCGCAACCACCTTTTCATCTCTCACAGGGCTCATCATACCCACCTTTCTCGGAGGCTTTTCACTTGCGGTCTCGACCATCTTGTTTTTCGGCAGCGTAAGTGGGATTGGTGACCTCAGCTGGCTGGAGAAACGGATAAAGCACCCAATAGGGGTGCCAGCAGAGAGACGAAGAGGTTTCAGGCGTGTGGTCATTGCGATGGATCATGGTCAAAACCAATACTAGCCCATGGCAACAGCTGTATCGTGCACTCCTCCGATCCTCCTCTGCAGCCGTACGATTCTCCCGTCCCGCCGCTAAGAACACACGGCGTTACCTGCGGGACGATTTTGTCAGTGCCATTGTTGCCAATAGTCACCTCCAGGTCGAAACAGTGACGCCACCACGAGGCCGCGGGAGACCGAGAATCGACCGTTCTGGCTCCAGCCATGAGAACATCACCGGTGGTGGGGACGAATCCATAACTGCTAGGCAAGCCAACACGCCGATACGGTCGCCAAGACCGACACTGTCCCGGAATAGATCTTTGCGGCAGCTGCTAGGTCAACAGACGCATAATACCCTCGCATTTCACCTCTCTGCATCTTTACTTCCAGGTAGCAAACGCAGCAATTCGAGCGATTTGTCAGCCGAAGAGCTTTTACCGGATACGAAGACGAGCACAGATGTTGCACGGCAATTTCCACCTTCCGATCGAGGTGTAGACGACCCACCGAGTCCTCCCTGTCGGGATACCTCGTCGCAGCCGCAGCAGCGGGGTTGTGCAAACCAACAACGTGGTATCGATGTGGGCTCGGTCATCAATGACTCGGTGGGACTTTTGAACAAGGCAAAACCTGCTCGACTGGCCCATCGTGTGATTGCCAACCTTTCTTCGTTGACATACCACCATCTCTCACCGTACACCCAGATGCAATCGCACGCCCACCTCAAGGACAATCGCGCGCTTCGCAAGCCGAGAAAGCTCTCATCTCTGGCACGTGTGCTCGGAAAAATCGACAGCGGAATCTTGGCAGTATCACCGGATAACCGCCAAGTCGAGTCCGGGCTAGAGGACGCATTGTTGGACGGCAGAGAGGATGACACACTCGTCAATGAGGCGCATATGAAGTTGGGATTTCTGCTGCCGACTGTCAAGCCAAAGCGTGGACCGATCAGTGCCAGGCTGAAGGAGTGGGATGGACAGGATGCCGATAAGATTGGCTCTGAGGGCGGATTGAGGCAGATGGAGGCTGATTTGGTAACCATCGAAAGACTGCTCGAGGAATACGATGCCGAAGCTAAAGGGGACAGATCCAAAAGACAGCAGCTGTCGAAACAGATTCAGCAGCTCAAAACCGAGGCCGAACAATTGCGTAAAAAGATCAAGTCAGCTACCAAAGCTCTGGCTCAAGCTGAGAGCCAACGACAGCTGGAGAATATTCCGATCGAGCACCTGGCCGATCTAGTGGCAGCAGCCCAAGAAGCAGAGGGCATTCTACTGGGCAAGAATCGTTGGACCCGTCGCAAGAATGGTGACTTTTTGCCTCCGTAGACTGACTGACTCCCTGCGTCGGTTGGTTGCCCTTTTGTATATACTAACTGTATCAGTATCGCCTGCGTTGCTCATTCTCGTGTGCATGTGTGTATATGTGAGTGTCTGGGAGCACAGGTCTCTCCCAAGTTTGTATCAGGCCGAGCATGGATTCTCGGCTTTCGGAGAGATGCACGACACAGGGTCCACAAACGGCGAATTCAAGAACGCGTCTCTTGGCTTGGTGCGGGTGTTTTTGTGTTGTTCTCGTCAGCAAAGCTGCAAATCAAGCTGCATGTCGTACACAGTGTTGTACCAAATTCAACTCGGTCCTGACGCTTTACCACTTCCTACACCACTTCACACCACCTCATTCGCACACTCACCTCAGTGCAGGCACCAGAGATGTCGCAAAATCCCCGACCACCACCACGACAACAATATCGTCTGCCCTCCATGCATCATGGTGAGGAGGACGATTCGGTCAGTGTGGGTGTGGAAGACTCTTTTCAGCGTCGTACAGATTTTCCTGCTGCGAATTTGTTCGCTCGTCCACCAATATCTCAGGGGTCATCGTCGTTTGCTTTTGCAGCTACTCCAGATGCGCTACCTCAAGGCTTGAATTCAAGAGGCGCACGACCGTCAGAAACTCCAGAAGCACGCCCAAGTTTAGCGCAAGCGTTCAACCTCCCTCCTCGTCTCGAGAGGCCGATAATGAGACCTCCTCCTATCAGCTTTAGTACCAACATGGCTCGATCGGGGGGGATGAATCTTTTCTCCCGCCCAGTAGCAGCTGTAAGTGCAGGTGCAGGTAGTGGGCTGGGAACGAGCTTTGACGATGCTTCCTCGTCCATGTCGCAGTCGTTTAGCTTTGCTCCTCGTAATGGAAGCGGTGGTATGGGTGGGGGAATGCTATCCATGCCTCCACCGGCACCACAGCAACCACATCCTCAAACAAGAAGAGAACTACTTCCACCCTTTGCCGCACCTCACACACCTATTCGACCAGCACGTGCCACCACAGCAACAACAGCCTTGTTTGCAGACCCAACCGCTGCAACTCCTGCAAACCTCGACATGGCAGCCCTGGCAGCTGAGCGCAGAATTCGACAACAGCGCGCAGCTGCTTTCAGATCCTCGACAGAAGAGATGCTTCCAGGGTTGGCTCCGAGAAGAAGCGTCTCATTCTCCACTCCCACCACCACCACCACCACCACCACCACCACTACTACTCCTGTCAATCATGGTGCAGCGAGTGTTACACCCGATAACATGCTCAACATGGCTCGAATGATGCCTGCACCACCCAACCGCACCGCTGCCATCGCTGGCCCCACTCGAAGTACCGCACTCGACACTAGCATGTCTCACCTCGGTAGAGCACCCAGACCATTGCCTCACAGCTATAGAAATCTCAGCATCTCCATGTCCTCCTCAACAACAGACACCTCGATGCTCACTCGTCCCACAGCTACGCGACTTTTCCACACTTGTCACCCAACCGTCGATTCAACTTGGACCACAAGTCCATCCGAACCCCCCTCTGCACAACCACTGCACGCATCCGAACCACAGGAACAGAGTACAACAGCATCATCATCCTTGTACACTTTTGATCCTTACTCCTCTTGCTCTTCTTCTCACTCGGTGGAGCGAAAAATTGCTACGGTGAGATTGCGCAAATGGGATGGATCACAATTGAGCGTCCCGACATATTTGGTTGTAGCAGCAGAGTCGGGCGAGAGTGCGGTGGAGGACTTGTTTGATTTGGATACGGTGGATAGGTTTGATGTGAGGGCGTTGGTTGATGGGTATGCCGAGTCTGTGCTTGGTCGAAGGGATGTAAGCAAGGTTGGTAAAGATGGAGAGGTGAATAGAGAGATAAGTACCAAGGCTGAAGGGCAACAAGAGGGAGAGGAAGGGGAAGATGGGGCTGGTGAGGATGTAGACGCGCTCAAGGATATCCTAGAGATTCAATTGGGACTCAAAGGAATGCATGGATGGTACGGTCACACGTATCACAATCCTAAACCTCGTCGTTCATCTCTCACAACCTCTGCTTCTAACAACAACAACCAAGTGCAACAGCACTCTGACGGAAGAACCTCTCGAAAGCGACGCAGACGTAATTCTTCCACCAGCTCCACCGCTAGCTCCCCTCCTCCTCTTCCCCCTTCCTCCTCGCCTGTCGTTCACACCAAACCAGACCGAAAAGATGAACCCATCAACTTGACCCCAGAACAACAAGACGAAGAATATGATGAACCCACTCCAATCATTGTCTACGATACATTCGGTCGAGTTCGTGGTACCATAACTCTTCCTAATTACACTCAACGAGGTGGACCCTCTTTTCCCCTTCCTAATCCCAGAGAAACTTTTGCTTTGCGATACGCTTCCGCATCCCAAGTCATTCTCAATCATTCTTTCACTATCAGTGGAAAAGAAGACCGACTTTTCCAAGAGGTTAAATCAGTGATTTCTCATTGGGAGACGCTTCAATCTGCTTCATCCTTCTCTTTGGCCTCAAAGTCGTTGAAAAGGGGTAAAAGTGGTGATGTTGTAGAGGGTCAGAAGAAAAATACGATTCGGAGTGATCGATTTTATACAGAACTAAAAAACAAACATAGGGCTTTGAACACTTTTCGTCTCAAGTATACAAATGGGTTGTTAAAAGGTTTGCAAAATGCTCTGGTCGATTCAACACTTGTCAGTTCACAATGTAGATATCGTCCTCCTCCTGCTGATATGTCGATTTGACTCCTAGTCGATGCTACGACTAGACTCAAACGAAGGTAGGAGGCAGAGTCGTTGGCAAATATGTTAAATGTTATCGACCTTTAGACATGTCCCGTTGTACAGTATATACCATTTTATAGCAGTGCAGATTTGTACAGGTTGAACGATGAGGAAAGGTGCACAGTACAGTGTTCATGAGGAGGTTGCTGATATGCATTTCATTGCTGAATGGAAACAAAAGGTGGTTTGAATGACAACCCAATCCATCAGCCCAACAACTCGACAAGCTACTGTCTATCTACTGTACTTCTCTAGGCTTCATAAACGATCACACTGGCATGTAATCTGATTGAACCACGATGAGTTTTCCACACACACCCAGTATGACACCAAGAAGTCGTCTTTACGAGTAACAACGTGTGAAAAGCCGCACGGCAACATAGGCAGTCTCGACTCTATCGGCTTCCGATCAGTCGGAAACTCAATAAAAGGTCAAGATCATACAGTACAAAACCAGATGCCTTTTGAAAGAAAAAAAAAAAAGCTGCTCGTCAACAATACAAGGTCAAACGAGTCCTGAATTGATAAGCTGATGGCTGAGAAGAATCGCCAATTCCTATTCAATTAAAGCTTCAATAGCACTCAGTTCTCCTACCCAAGCACACTCGCAAAAAAAACACAGCTTTGCATATCACCTCATTTCACCCCTGCAACCATTCCATCAGCTCAGACTTGAGCAATCTCCAAACAAAAGCTAGACTACTGTTAAAAAAACAATGGTATAAACTATCACAGCACACCCAACGTTCTAATCTAATCAAACACATACACAAAAATTCAAATCCACGTACTGTACTGTACTGTACTCTATGCAAAACCGCTTCATCTATTATATCTTACCGTTCTCATCCTGCGGAGTACTCTTCCTACTACTTTCTCCATTTTCACTTCCGGTATCTAGGGCGGATCCGTTTCTAGCAGCTTCCAAGATGCGTTCCGAGACGATGGCTTTGAGGCCTAGTAGCCTGCCTACGCCTTCAGACGGGTTGATGGTGGCGAGGGGGCTTGGATTTGTTGGTTTGGTAGCTGAGAAAGGTGCGCCCAGAGCTGAGACCTCTTCCACAGCTGGTGGGGTTGGAGTTCCTGCTTTCTCCCTCAACTTTGCCATGGCAGAAGCTGCGGCACTGCGTTCAGCTGTCATACTTAGACTGCGTCTAGACCCGCTATCTTTGGCCAGAGCTGTACCTTTGACGCTCAACCTAGCAATCGTGTTGGCGAGCTCTTCGGCACTTGCACCGACCAACGCGTCTGTAGGCGGACCAGCGTTGGAAGGGGCTGAAGACTCTTCTTTGGCACTGCTGCTGGTGGAAGCTGTTGGACCGGCGAGAGGAGTTCCTGCGGGGGAATTGGTGCTTGCTCGACGTGTCAAATGCGCGACATTGCCGGTTGCAACCATGGGAAAGGGGTATCCGTCGGTGATGGAGGGCTCGGCTGCTCCTGGTGTTCCGTCGGATGCTCGTCGTGCAGACACCGCTGTGTCCGCATGCGAAGGTCGGCGAGGTCCAGCACCAGGCGTCTTGGCAATGTTGGCTCGTACATCATCCACCACTTCGTCTGCTTCAGCGTTGTGAGACATCCCAAAGGCATGCGCTGCAGACTGTCGATCGGCGCCGCCTCTGCGAGGACCAGACGTTTGCGACCAGTGAGGAGTGGCTGGCTGCTGTTGCCCCGGGTGCACACCGTACGCGGCCGCCATCGGGAACATGGGATTGTATCCAGCAGGAGCACCTGGCGTGACAACACTTGCGGCATGCACAGGCGCACCAGGAGCAGCATTCATGTAGCCGCCCATGTTACCCACATTCTGGGGCAGCACAGCTGGTCCGCCCATCTGCGAGCTGCCACCGACAGTAGGACTGAACGGACCCAAGCCTGGGCTAAGGAATTGCGGGTACAGCGGAGGCGTCTCGGGCACCTGGTGGAATGTGAAGCCTGGCATACCTGGCGTCATGGGCACCTGCATGCGTGCAGTCATGGGACTCATCTGATCGGCTGCAGCCCCGAAACTGTTGGCAAAGTTTGTGGCAGGCAACTGGATACGACCGGGATGCGAGTTGTTCTGACCCAACTGTGTGGGTGCAGGAGGAGAAACAAGACCGGGAGACATTAAGTCTGAAGGCAAGTAGGACGAGGCAGCACCAAAACCACCATTGGAAGGCAACGTGATCGACATGCCGTAGTTGTTGTCCCTAGCAGATCCTGCTTCCGTCTCCTCTTCTGCGTCACCTGACTCACTGTAGAGACCAAAGGGCTTGGCAGTCGAGCCACGACGTTCTGAAGCACCGCCATCAGAACTGCCAAACATGGAGAATGACTGCTGCGAGGAATGTCCTTGAAGCGCTCTGCCGGCATCACCGAATGCGGAAAATCCTGAAGCCATTTGCTGCTGCTGCTGTTGCTGTTTCGTTTGCTGCTGCTGCTGTGCTTGCTGCGGCTGCTGACCATATCTCTGTTGTTGTTGTTGTTGTTGTTGTTGCTGCTGCTGCTGCTGTTGCAGCTGCGAAGAAGGCTGATACTGCGACCCATACTGAAGCGAAGCAGGAGTTTGATGCTGGAACGCGCCCTGACCGTACGAGACTTGCCCCTGCTGTTGCGGTGCGAACCCGATCGATGCACCCACCCTCTGCTGCTGGTGTTGCATAGGGTATGTATGCTGGCCAAAACCACCCTGCATGGGTTGCGCCTGCAGCTGAGGAGCGATAGCTGGAGCTCGTACGTTGTTGGTCATGTGAGAAGGCAGGGCTGCGGCTGCAAAGGCGCCCGTATACTGAGCTGGATTTCCGGGTGTACCAATCGCCGGTCCATTCTGAGCAGCGAAACGATCAAAGTGCACTTTGAGTGTTCGACCGCTGTACTCGTAGCCGTGGTAGAGACGTACTGCGTTCTGCGCATCTTCCTGCGTCGCAAACAGCACTGTGCCAAAGCCTCGACTTCGGCCATCCGGGCCGATAGCCACATCGGCTCGCTGGATGTTGCCAGCAGCACGGAAGAGATCCTTGAGATCTTGCCATTGGCAGTGGAAAGGAAGATTGCCGACAAAGAGGACGCGACCGGCATACGAAGTGGTTGGCATCTGCGAGTTGAATGGCTGCGATTGCATCGATGTCATGGCGTTGCCTCCTAGCGAGCCCGGTCCCGCAGGCCATGGCGCCATGGCAGTAGCACCTGGGAAGCCAGTGGGAACCGACGATCCACCAGCGTTTTGCGAGTACACGTTAGCTGCGTCGTTGGTGCCAGAGCCCCATAGACTGGAAATCGGCGAGGCGCCACCACCTAGCCCACCAACACCGCCCACCTCGGAGCCTCGACGTGAGCTCATGTGATTGGAACCAAGTGACTGGACCGCAGAAACTGCACGATGTTGAGCGTGACCACCGAGTCCTGCATCAAAACCGGAACTGGGTCGTTGACGGTTGGGAGTACCGTTGCCTGCAGTGCCAGAGAGGCCTTGTCCTTGTAGCATGGCTCGTTCAAACTCAGATGGCTGGTTGCCACCGCCGCCTAGACCAGCGTCGGAGTGTGCAGAGAAGGAAGCACGAGTCGACATGGCCTGGGAATGATCTGCGGCACGGGCGAGCGGCGACAGAGGAGAGGGGGAAGCATTTCCAGAATAGGAGCCGGGGGACTGGCCTTGGGCGCCCCCAAAGCCAGAGGGCACGCCGAGGAACTGTTGGGAGTTCATCGACGAGTCGAGAGCGAATGCACTTAGGTTGGACGTCGCCATCTGGCCATTAGCAAAGGTGTTGGGCGAAGGTACAGCGCCACTTGGAAAGCCATTGGATGGGATGGTAGGCATGACTGCGCTGCCAGCCACGCCGACAAGGGTGCCACTGCGATCGACACGAACGTCGAGTGTCCTACCTTGCCAAGTAAAGCCTCCGAGCATGTCTGCAGCCTTGATGGCATCCTGCTCGGTTGCCATGAGCACCGTGCCGTAGCCGCGACTGCGATTGTCTGCACTTAGAGACACATCGGCGCGGAGAACGGTACCAGCTTTGCGAAAGAGATCTTTGAGGTCTTGCCAACGAACACGATAGGGCAAGTTGGAGACGAGCAGCTGTGTACGCGGGTCTGAGGCCGAGAGAGGGCCAGTGGTGGGTGCTGATGCCGTGTTTTGGCCGGGCTGAGCATCGGGCTGAGCAACTGCTGAGGTGGTTGCGTGAGCAGGCAAGGGGCTGATTGCGTCAGCTACTGGAAAGCTACCAGAAAAGGAGCCATGGCGAGCATCCATGGATGCGGATCCTATGTCAGCATAGAGGAGATTGGTAGCCGAGGCAGAGGGACCGTCGGAGAAGGATTGGCGTCCGAAGGGTGGCCTAGAGCCGTTGTTGGCAGCACCAGGCGGTGCTAACGAAGGAGAGTGGGTGCGTACGGCAAAGGATGAAGAGAGTCGGCGCTGCTGTTCGTCGGCCGAGTAAGGCGTCGCGAGCAAAGTAGGAGAGCGAAGATTGAGGCTCGAAGCTTGCGACTGATCGAGCGAGTCGATGGAAGGTGTTGCAAAGCCATTTCGGCCCGAAAGATGCTGTGGTAGTGGTGATTGGGTACGACGAGCAGCGGCTGCGGCTGAAGTGGCGCTAAAGTTGGAGATGGCACCACCGCTGCTCTGGCGAGAATGGTCACTGCTGTTGCGAATGCGGTCATTGGAGCTAGAGAGACCTGCCGATGACGGTGCCGAGTCTAGATTGGCGAAAGAAGAGGCGCTTTGTGGTGCACCGGACGTGCGCTTGGAGGCAGCAGCGGTTGGGTGGTCGTGGCCCGAGGCAAAGGAGCTGGCACGACTACTGAGTGATTGGCCATCTGAGGCCATACCGTGGATACGGTTGGATGTGCCCAAGCTGAGATTGGCTGTAGGACCGAAAGCGGTAGCATGTGGCGAGAATGGAGAGGTTGCTAGGTTCGAAGCAGCACCCGAAGCGCCATCTGACGAGTTGCTGGAGGCGTTTGCAGACATTTTGTCGGGATGGATCGAGATCGTGTATGGTTCGAAAAAGGTGACCGACAAGAGAGGCAGAGAAGCTGGAGCTTTGACTGAGTCGGGTTGCAAGACGACCAAAGGCTAGAGTGCGACGGTGATATGCGAGCAGCAGCAGCAGCAGCAGGATGGGAGAAGAAAATGAATCGGCTGAAGGGTATTGCAGTGTTGACGAGATGCAGCTGCAAGAGATGCACAAGCTCTGCGAATGAATGAGGTTGGGTGGGGTGAGGTCGAAGAAATGTGTGCAAGAGAAAGCAAGTGGCAAGTCAAGGCTGGAAGAAGCTCTGAGCTAATATTGTGGCGGGAGAATACGTCAGAGGCGAGTCAAGACGCCACTTGACGAGGATGGTTGATCTGGATGGACGGGTTGGCGATTCAGCCGAACAGCCGAAAAGATCAAGGTCGAGGGAAGGGAATGCTAGGATCAAGGAAGCTCGAGACGAGGTTGAGAGTGTATTGCAAAGTTGTGGTAAGGGGATGGACAACGCACACGTCAGTTGAAGCTTGATTGCGAGGTGAGTGATTGCGAGAGAGGAGGCGCAAGATGACGAGGATGCTGAAAAGAGCCTTTGTGATGAGCGAGGTTGACTGCAAAAAGGGGCTTGAGGAGTTTTTGGGTTGAGTTGTACAATGAAAAGTGACTTGCTGCGAAGGAAAGGAAAGCGAGCGTTGAGGATGTGAGACCAAGCGAGGCGATGCGTGTGCAACCAAGGGAGAGCGACAAGAAAACAGTGTGGTGAAGACGCAATGTGAGGGTGGCTGAGAGTGCAAGCCCAAGCGGACAAGATGTGACGTGAAGAGGAAGGTGACGTGTGAGACCCGACGGTTTCCAGGAGAGAAGCAACTGCGACGGTGACAAGAGGCCAAAGCTGATTGAGAACCGGAAGACGAAGATGTAGTGATGGTGGAAGGGAGAGGAGGAAGGGATGAAGAGGGGGGAAGTTGATCAAGAGGATGGTGGTGATTCAAGTGAAAGGGAAGCAAGGGGTCAAGGTGACGAAGTAAGGTCAAGAGAGAGAGAGAGAGAGAGAGAGGAGTTGGAAAAGGAATATGGCCGAGACCAAAGTCACATGTGGACTCAGTAGTAAAGTTCAGTTGCCGCTGTGTGACATGGGATCAAAATGGCTCAGACGACTCTCTTTGTTCTCTCAGTAGAGTGGAGAAAGGGCACGCGAACCTATCAAGAGGAAAGTTAGTACACCGGTGACTAGTTGGACAGTGGCAAACAAAGCATATGCGTACTGTACAGAACTGATAATTGAATCAAAGTCGGACGCGAATGTCGAAGTAAGCAAGCCAGACTCGAAGCTGTGGAATGGCTATGGAATGGCTGAAGCGGAGGCAGCCAAGCACCGCAGCGTCATCGCTCGAGCCTAACTCGGTATTCTTTCTTTCTTAAAAGCCTGGTTGATTCATAATGCTTAGTAATTCTGTTTTCTTTTTTTCCAATTTGGTCTCTCTTTCTTCTAGGCAAGGCAAGGCTTGGCTTGGCTGGCTGGTTGGCTGATCGACCCGCATTTTTCCATTTGCGTTCATCTTCATCTTGGACTATCATCCATATATCCTCGTCTGTCGTCGACATCAATCCTGCTATTATCTCGCATACAGCCTTTTTCGCACCAATATGGCTTCCTCCAAAAGCGTTGCGGGCCTTCTTCGCAACCTCTCGCTCTCATCAGCACCAGCATCCACATCGGCACCATCTGGCTCATCGTTGATACGTTCAAGATACTTTTCTGCTTCCACAACCTCTTCTAACTCGGCACCTTCCTCCTCCAAGCCTGTTCAGCCATCTTCCTCATCTTCTTCCTCTTCATCGCCAGCATCTGCATCTTTGTCTTCGAAACATGCAAACACCATCCCCCTTTCATCTCCCCTTCTGGACAAGCCATTGCCCATCGACTTCCCTTCCAGCACACTTCGAGCTTTCCCCTCTTTGCTCCACTTTGCAGACCCAGTTCTAGACCCTCATCCGGACAATGTCATCCGATCCACCCCGACCAGCACCACCCCTTACCCTGCTACCCTCACCTTTCTCAACGAGCCTCGCATGTTTGAGCCCACTCCTCCTTCGGCTGACTCTCTCGTGCTCTCCTCCGCATCCGACGCTGACGAGGTCAACTCGGAACAGTACCTCTCCACCGTCACTCCTCTCAGCGTCAAAGAGGTTCGCGACCTTCATCGACACGCCATTGTCCTCAAACGAGTCGTTCACATGACTACAAAGGGCAAAGACGCCAGCATGTACGCCCTCGTCATTGCTGGTAACGGCAACGGTCTCGTCGGCTACGGAGAAGGCAAGGATACCAACGCCTCCAAAGCAGGCCGCAAAGCTTTCCACGAAGCAGTCAAGAACCTCGACAGCGTCACCATTCACAAGGGCAGCGATGGTTCGCGTTCCATCGAGACTCAAGTCGAAGCCAAATGGGGCGCCAGTCGCGTCGTCATGCGCCCTCGACCCGCTGGTTTCGGTTTGCGTGTTCCCCCCGTCATCCACGCCATCTGCAGGAGCGTCGGCATCACCGACCTCAGCGCAAGCATCTACGGCTCCACCAACCCCGTCAACGTCGTCAAGGCTGCCCTTCAAATTCTGTGGGGCGGTGCTGCCCCGCTCGGTATGGGCGACGGCGTCGGCGGTCAGATGCGAAGGAAGGACAAGGGCAGAGGTATGCGTGGTCGACTCGACATTGAGCGCAGCCGTGGTCGTCGTATTGCCGAGGTCAACATGTCCAAGTAAGTTGACCCCTCTTGAAAATGTATCACTACTTTTCCTCACGTCCCTTTCCTCAAGCTATGTGTACTGTACACCATACAGACCACTTGTCGCATCGTGCCTGTGAATCTCATCTTCCCTCGTCGTGTGGATGAATGCACGTTGTGGAGAATGACTTTCAGCCATGAAATCCTAGTTGAAAACTGTCTGAGGCATTGATGGCTGTGAAAACCAGTCAGAGGGTCAGCGCGGTCTGAATCGAGCTTTTGCATCGTCACAAAGTCTCAAGTGTGGCTGTCATCTCGAACAGCGCAGCCAGTTGATCGTGAGAAGCAGCTTAAAGCCAAAACAGTCTCTAGCCAGGGATTGCTCTCGAGACAGATCTTGATTTGAAGCGAATCTAGCCATCCAGTCAATCAGTCCAACAGCCCTTTGTATGCAGTCGTTCGGCCAAGGCGGCGCTTCCTTGCTTTCAACTCATCTCGACACAATCAAAACATATCGAATCCAATCTTGAGCAGTCACACGACAATCTACTCCTCAGCCGCCGCAGTGCCATTCTGTTCTTCGTCCTTCAAGATAGCAGGCTGAATTAGCGCGCAGAATACAACGCGGGAGCGGGACGTTCCCAAGCCATGGAGATGATTCACACTCTCCCTCATTGTGTCTGATTCGTGGCTAGGCTTTGGCATCACCTCTCTCAACGGCGGAAAAGAAAAAAGCGCGTGGGCTCGAGCCTTTCCTTCTTCTCTCTTCTCTCGAGAACTCAGATCGAAAGTGTCTTCCTTCACCGTGCTCTTGCTCGAGACGGAGAGAGTGTCTCTTTTGAGGCTGAGTTCGGGCCAAGATGCTGCTTGTTCAAAACGGAGGGAGAGCTGAGCTGTGTGGCAAACCTCTCTTCGCATCGTTGTGTATAAAATCAAGGCAGATGGTACAGAAAGAAGCCAACTTGTTCTTCTCGAGATGCGTTTCCCACTCTATCCAGCCTTTCGTACACAACCGCCACGTCCAAGCCCAGCTTTGCTCTCCATCCGAGCAGCAATCCAATCACGAACCTCTCACACCAAGCATAATCCTTCGACCTCACAAACTCAACCCAAGCATTTCAAGATGCAGCACTGCAAGAGTAGGTCCAAACGCTCGCGATGTGGATCGCCATGTGGCGAATCGGCTGCTAACAGCAAAGTAACTTGCCTTATATGATATGGATCTTTTCTTTTATTCGCACTGCTTAGAGGGAGACCGAGGTAAGTCGACCTCGCCATTGACCAGCATTTGGTGTCGGCAATGAGATCACTCACGTCTCTTTCATATATCGCATGGTCGCATCTGCCTCGCAGTCTATTTTACCATCGGCACCAATCAAGAAGAGGGCGTTGTCGAGTCTGTTGACTGTAAGTCATCCAAGGTTCTTGGCTATGAGACAGTCCAGTCTTTGACGACATCATCTGACCACATCTGTCCTTGCCCGCTGTTCGTTTTGGCTGCAGATCGCGATGATGGCGTCGGTGAGTATCGCTTGATCGTCATCGTATGCTATCAAAGTTCCACTGACATGGAGTCGCTTCAACTCTTGTTGGACAGCCATGGCCACGATCCGCTACGAACTCAAGAGCAAGTGAGTAGGCCGACTTCTCCTGTCGTATTCGGCACCATAATCGGCACAACGAGGGCTCCAAGCTGGTGTCATTCGAGTCAGCTCGCATTGGACAGCGCTCAACTGACACAAGGTTTTGCCACTCGGACGATCTGCATTGACAGTGGCGAGATCTCGCACATCCATCGCAACGTGGTATGTACTGCTTCTTGTCTTTATTGCTGGCAGTGTGAAATCTTTCCTAATCCTTTGTCACGTTTGCTCATGCCCTCATGCCGCTCCTTGGCGATGCAGGAGAAGCTCGAACCTGTCGTACGTAACACATGATGCTGACCTGTTCGAGAAAGGGGAGGAGAATGCGCTGACGAGATTGACAGAATGTTCCTTCACGTGGGGCTTGGTGATCTCTTTTTCACTCCTGTGACTGCAGGCTTGACGGCAACAAGCGCAGGAAAGCGTGCTCGAGCAGCTCCTGGCTCTAGTCTTGAACGTCGCCAGTTTTTGTAATCTTCTTGGTCTCGTATCGAGTGCCGCATCGCTGTGGTCACCCTTCTTACTCTCGAATCCAGTCGACACTTGTTGTTCACAAATCTGCCAGTGCGAGAATGATGTGGTCTGTGGAAGGGTTAATCAATTGTAGAGAACGTAGTCGACATGAAGTTGAAAAAGGCTCACTCATCGTCATCGGACGAATCATTCTCGCCTGCAATCTCGTGCAGCTCGATGAGATACTCGTTGAGTTTCTGTCGTGATACTTCGCTGAAGCCCAGCGTGCCTGCGTTGGGTTGGACGAGACCGATCTTGTCGCCGCTGGTCGAGTTGGGCGTCTTGGATGAGTGTTCGATGCCGAGCGCCAGGTTTAGGATGGTTTGAAGTTCTGCGAATCCAACAGCTTTAACATGAGGTTGAGATTTGGAGTTTCTAAAATTCTGTTGAAACCGCCTAATGTTTGCCAACAGATCGCTTGGCGATTTCGAGTAAAGCAATTCGTAAAATTTCCTACACCTTTCAAAACTTGCTTGCTGCCGTCCTGTTTTTCGTGTACCTGTAGATTTTGTTGGCAATATATTCTTGAAATTCTGCTCAAGTGCCAAAATATTACGCAACATCTTTGTCACACCTTGTCGATTAACACACTTAACCCTATGTACCAACCCGATCAATGTAGCATCCATCAACATTGCTACTCCATCCAAGACGAACAATCTTGAATCTGGCGGCAAAGTTTCGGTAAAGATATCGTCCAAGTTGGCCAAATCCGCATTAAGGTCAACGATATGTGGAGCCGGTTCGATAGCTGTATCGTTTACAGCATAGGTGGATTCGGTGATGGCGAGCGTTAGATAGGTTATGATGCGCAGACGTACTTCGAGACGGAGTGTGTCGAGGATGGTGGATGAGAGCGTGTGATAGATGGCTGATAGAGTTGGATAGCGATTGACTAGGTCTGGGGTTAGTGGGAGCGGTAGATCTTCTTGATTTTCTCCCCCGTTTGCTTGTTCCTTTTCCGTGGTGTCAGAGTCGGACGCGAGGACAATCGTAGGCGAGTCGAGCATGACACTCAGTCTAGCTTTCGCCCTCTTTTCCCTCGCCATGTTTTCCGCCTTTGCTTCGTGAACAGGTTTCAATCTCCCAATGCTGGCAGCAAACCACTCTATACTGTGCTGAAGACATCCCAAAGCCATGAGCTTTTTACGAGAGGTTGTGTGTTCGTGCACAGCAATCGGTTGACCCTTCGCCCGTGCATATGCCAATTCGAACCTCGTCTCCTGCGCCAGAAGCTCGGCTTTTCTCTGCGTGCTTGTCTCCAGGGAACGCATCTCTGCTAGACAGCTTGCCATCTCTGGTCGTTGTGCCCATGTTGCCGAAAGCGCAATAGCCCCAATGCCATCATTCACTTTAGCCTCATCATCCGATCCTTCCCCTCCTTCACTCAAAGTTACAAGCTCCCTAAATCTCTCCCTACACCTCTGGTAATACTGGATCACCACCGTAACAATCAACCGACTGTAACTCTCGCGATGAAACGGAGTCGTCCGCAACATCGAGTACAGACTATCGATCAGTACAATGACGTTACTGGCACTTTTGACGACCGGTTTGCCGAGTTGGAAACGAGACGCTGGATCTTCAATGAAACTGTCGGTATGGGAGGAGGTGGCGTTGGTGAATAGGAACGAAACCTTTTCTTCCAACCGGGGTAGGAAGACGTCCTGTACAAATTCGTCCAAAAAGGCGGAGAAAATGAGCGATGTTTCGCCCGCGGCGGAGGAGGGCATAATGGCGGTTACGCGCGAGAGGAAGGATAGCGCGGGTTGGAAGAGAATCGAGACGTTGAATGCGTCCGGTTTGACGAGCAGGCGGTGGGAGGCTCCTGGATAGGTGTCGACTGCTCCTCTTGTGCCTCTTGCGTTGGAGCTCGTGGTGAGCGGAGCAGTGGTGCCACCGAGAGCACCGGACGACGAGGAAGAAACAATGATCTGATTCCCAACGCTCCTACCGCCGCCATTCAAAGCAGCAGCAGCAGCAGCAGCAGCGGTATCAATCGAGCTCACCAATCCTGGAACTGACGCCTTCAACGCCTGCGTAACCGCCAACTGATGCCTCTGCAATCCACCCACCTCTCTCCTTCCCAAGGGCCTCTTGACCCCCGGATCGGCAAGCTTGAACAACTGCTTCCCCCTGTCCCTCCCAAACCTATGGTCTCTGAGTACATCATTCACCGAAATCACCGCATTCCTCGCCGAACTTCCGCCCTCATCATCCATCAAATAATCATGCAACAGTGTACGCACTTCGGCCTGAATCGGCTTCCAAACTTCCAACAAGCTCCCCACTCCCGAAAGCTTTTTCGACGCAATCTCATCCTTAAACCCTGCCCTGCTGGCAATCATCCCAGCAACCTCGTACACCACCCGATGCCCCTGCAGTACAGCATCCAGTTTGGAGAAAAGCGTCCAGAAGAGATCGCGCATCGTCTCGCCATCGCGCTGCAGGGCCGAAGTTTCGCCAGCAGAGATGCGAAGCATGCTGGTGTTGGTAGTGGACGACTGGGGACGATTGGCAATGTTGAAGGAGGATCGAGAGGAGGAGGAGCGCATAGATTCGGTGAAGGAACGCGCTAGGGCGGATGAGGAGGCGAGTAGGACCGAGTCGGGGCGAAGTGCGACGGAGAATCGACGGAGGGGTTCGTTACGCGCATCGACTTCGTCGATGGTTGCATCGACCACTTGGTGGACTTCCATGGCCAGGCGTTGGGAGATGATGTCGAGCGCGGTTCCGAGCTTACCGAGACGAGAGAGAGACTCGAGAAGCATCTCGATGTATAGGAAGGAATCGGCTTCCGGGTTGGCATCGAATTCGGCGCCGTACCTTCCACCTGTGCTGCTGCTGCTGTTGCTGCTGCTGCTCAGATCGGTGCTTCCGGCGTCCATAGACGATCCACCCGACTTGAGCTCGCCAGTAAGAGCAGAGAACGACTTGGTCGCGGTCATGAGTGCCGATTCTGGGATGTCCGAGGCCAAGTTCGGGTCGAAACTAGGTCTTGATCGGAGACTTTGCAGGAAGCGAGTGAGCTGCAAAGTCTCCGTCGAGCTTGTCGCAGCTCCTCCTTCTATCGCATTTTCCGCCTCCCCAACTATCTTTGAAGTGGCAGAAACGCCTTGATAATCAGATCCAAATTTGACAATCGGCAAGTCCTCCTGTCCAGGACTATACACTTTCCACCTAGCGTCGCAAAAGTAGCTCTTGAGATACAGATGGTTGTGCAGCTCCTCGATCAGTATTTCGAGCATAGCCTGTTCCTGTCCCTTGAGGTAGGCGCGGAGATCGTTGGTGGCTCCTACTTCGACGACCTCGGGCTTGTCAATGGTCTTGAGCGACCTGACGAGGAGATTGACGCTTTCGAGGAACCTTTTCTCTGCCATCAAGCTTTCCAGTCGATCGGGTACGGATTTGAGGTGCTCCACGAGATCCAACAGTCTCAGTGCTTCTTTGACTGCTTGACTGCGCTGCCACATTTGAACCAGATCTGCACGCTTGGCGCCCAAAGCCTCCCTCGAGTCTCTTAATCTTCGACGTGCGCCACTGACACTCGTCTGTGCAGAGGTTAGTGACTGTAGCACGCTATTGTGCATCGTGATGGCTGTAGCAAACGATTCATAGTGGTCGTCGACGGTGCCCTGCAACGCGGTCTCGATGAGCTGTTTGACTTGGTCAAACTCGAACCTGCTTGCGCCGAGACTGCTCTCGTCGAGCATCGAGAGGGCAAGAGCGACAGAGTTGAAGTGATCATTGGCAACAAACGGCCATTCCGCCTCGACTTTACGTAAAACAGCGTTGATCGATTGAAATGCACGCGGGTCAGAACGGTCGATGTAGCTCGTGATGGGCTTGCGAACTTGCGAGGTCTCCGAGATTTTCTTCTCGTTGCGCCGACGACGCGATTCTTCCTCGGCGGTGGTGCCACGCATGATGCGGGCTGCTTGGCGTTTGCGACCCGCTGAAGTGAGGGCGGAGAGGACAGAGTCGAGTGCAGCGGGCTGGCTGCTTTCAGTGAGAGAACCGAGGGGTGCACCAGATCGACGGCGTGGATCACGTTGAGGTCGTTGACCGGGCACCGAGAGCCGGTTGGAGCTGGGCTGATTGCTGTACAGAGCAGCGTCGTGACCTTCTGAAGGAGCATCTACAGGCGATAGACCGCCGTAGAGATCTTCGTGATCTTCCGAATCGGGTTGGCTTGAAGGCGTACCGGACCGTGCGACCTGGGCCATCAACTGGGCGGAGCGCATATGTCGATCCGAAGGTGGAGTAGCATGCGGGCTGAGAGAAGCAGCTCCGGTGCTCTGTGCGGATGGATCGCGGGCGTGACTAGCAGCTTGCGATCGGGACGCGGCTAAAAGGTCTCGGCCCGGACCGCTTCTCGCTGGAGAAGAAGGGCTGCCGGCAGCAGGACGAGAGGTGGAGCCGATGGGAGGAATTTGGAGTTGTGGCCTCTGCGGTGGACCTCGTGCACGGTCTTGAGTGGTGGACGTGATAGACATGGCTGCAAGACCTTTCTGCAGTTCCGGCGCCTGCGTGGGACGGCGCACGGAGCGGGCGGGACGCAGAGGCGAGTGGAGTGTGGGATCGTTTGCATCAAGACGCGAGGGCGTGCGGCTGTGCGACATGGCTGTGGCTGCATTGCTGGCTGGCATGGAGTAGCCTGGATCGAGCGCAAAGCTGGCGGTGCTCTGATTGGTGGGACTGCTGGATCGGCCATAGACGCCGCCTTGCTGCTGTTGCTGGTGTTGCTGCGATTGGCCATATGAAGCGCCCACCTGGTTGCCACCCTGCTGGTGGGAGACAGGGGCTGAATAGCCATGCCCTTGCCTGCCTTCATAGTTGGAGATGGAATCGGAGGGCGCAAGACTGACAAACGAAGGACCGGCGCCCAGACCACTGGCACCGGCGCCGGCGCCAGATCCAGGATGATTGTACGCGGATGGGGCGAGAGATGCACCTGGTCCACTACCAGTACCACCACTACCTAGAGAAGCCGAGCCCGGATGGTAGCCAAAAGCCTCGCCGACATGGGGGATCTGGTGTCGAGCCGAGCTGAAGCTCGAGTTGGCCGTGCCGGAGCCAAGGTTGGCGTTCTCGTGCTTGATCTTGGATCGAAGATCCTTGATGGTATTGGAACGGCCAGACATGGTGATGATGTCGTATCACGGACCTGTGCCGATTGTTTGGAGCCCTACACTTTCTTTGCTTTCATGTGAGACGCGGTCGATGGAACTATTGGCCCCGATGAGGTCGACGTAGCCAGAGATCGGCAAAAGGTGATGGGTCCGCTGGCAGCTGATGCAGTGCTGTCAATGTGACGAGATCGAGCGGCCTTATCGGTGCGTATGAGCTCTCTGTACCTCTCTATTGTGTGAGATGGAGATACGAGGCAGCAATAGACTCCAGAATGGTGAGCCAGCTTGGACTTTGTGTGTAATGGTGAACGATAGTCACGAGGAGAAGTGTGAGAATGCGCCGCTCGGTTGGCCCAAACGCAGTTCACTCTTTGAGTGGAAGTGCATGACAGCCAAATTGCGCCCCACAGAAACAGAATTCGGGCCCGAATTTTAATCAATCATTTTTTGGGTTTTTTTTTTTTTTTATGGACCCTTAATTACTGTATTGATGTCCAACTTCTTCTCGTTCCTTTTTCAACAACCACCAACAAAGGGAAAACTCAAGACCTGCTACGGTCAGGCACAGAGACGATGGACGCTGATCGTAGCGGAGATCCCAATTTCCCTCGAGGCTTGCGCATTCAGCCCAGTAGCCTGCATAGGTCCAAAAAGTCTGCTCAAAATCATGAACCGAATGGTACACAGAACGGTCAGGCAGCGGCCCACGACCCCTCCACAGCTACAAACGACGCAGAAGCCGCTTCGTGGGAGCAAGACACGGCGGAAGACATCGAATACTACGGCATAGCAGGAAGGATCTGGGAAGCTGCCTATCTGCTGGCACGCTACGTCCGCCCCGCCAAGCAATTCGCAGATGATCTTGAATTCGATCCTCCTTGCTCTCTCTTCGACAGGTCCAGCTCAGAGCCTCGGACGATCGTCGAGCTAGGATCAGGTGCCGGATATGGATCCTTGCATCTGGCTCGTCAGCTAGTCCAGTATGCCGAGGCAACTTCATCAAAGCCACCGCAAGCACGACTTGTCTTGACTGATCTCGAAAATGTGGTCCCGCTGATGGAACGCAACGTAGCGCGGGCCGGGTACCAGAAAGCTTCCGAGACGATCGATGTGCGCGTATGTAGCTTGGCATGGGGCAACAGTGAACATGCTTCGAATCTGCTGTTGGAGCTCAGCAGCCACAAGGCTGCGGCGAACCCTCTTACACATATTCTGTGCTCGGATCTTGTCTATTTTCCCGAACTGCTACCACCTCTACTCAGATCCATCATCTCGCTGTCCGGATATGGGCTCGCACATGATGAATGCAGCTCTTCAGAAAAGATGGGTCCAGAACTCATCATCTCGTACAAGATCCGCTCGCTGACCAAGGAACAGCCCTTCTGGTCTGCGCTGGGTTCCTGGTTCGACTTTCAAGCGGTCGACTGCCGTACATTTCCTCGGAAAGGAACATCCACAGACGACGAGTCAGAGACGGAATGGCATCGCTTTGGGTCGCAAGGGCAGGACTATGGCGCATCGGCTGACTCGGATCAAGAGCTGTTTGTATTTGTTGGACATCGGCGCAAAGATACGACTGGATGCTTGGCGCCTGAGAGCGACGCGGACCTCATGCAGGGTAAAAGACTTCGACCGCGTCAAGCATCGAACGAAGAGGGAAGGCACGACGGCGACTATGAGCTCGTATCACCTTCATCCAGAGAAGACTATTTCGAGTGGCTGCTTCTGTCCAACATGGGCGCTGGCTTGGGTTGAAGAGGTTCGGACGCCTTTGGATTCGATTTTCGAGTATCGCGTGCAGGATGCTTTTTGGGCTTCTTTGCGCCCACCCAGTTTGGCTTGCTGAGCAGCCAGCGACGGAGTTCTCGATAGGAGGACTGCTGCACTTGATGTTGGCGAGACTGCTGGCTGTGCGACGCGCGAGGGTGTCGCGAAGGCTCTTGTCTGCCATTCCCATCTGCGTGGGGCACCTGAGGTTCGTTTTGCCGGTCGACAACACTGCCTGCTGCATTTGGAGGAAGCCCTGGCGGTGGTGATGAGTCCATTGGGGATGGCAGACGGTAGCCGCCGTGGGTACTAGTCAACCACTCATCAGGGTTGTTCTCAACGATGGCATGGCGATGACGCAGTCTGGTTGGGTGGTTTTGCTTTCGTCGTTGTTGACTTATCAGAAAGCTGCCGCTGCCGGTCCAGTTGATCGACATGCCTAGGGACGGTGCTGCGAAATGAACGAGTGGTGAAGATGGTGGTCACAGTGACCTCAGAAGGTCGTGATACACAAGAACGAGCTGGTAAAGCAAGTGTACATGCTCACACCATCTCTGGCAGGCGCTTTCGTGCAGTTATTGGATCTCAAGTCGCACCAAAGATAGCCATGACCTTTGAGCAAAGCAATAGCATAGCCACGAGTTTGGGCTGCCCTGCCGAGTGTCTCCGTATTTGAGTCTAACATCTTTACGTCGAAATTCAGTGGATCGCGCTTGGCTGGCTCGACGTCACTCCGCAGCGATCGAAGGCAAGAGCGGGCAAGATCGCCAACTGCAAGCCTTGACAGCCATGCAACAAGAGGTGGAGGCTATCCTGTACAGCAAGCACACTGTACACGAAAAAAAATGGTCACAAAAAGGGGCTCAAATTGGCAGTTAAAAGATAAATTCCGAAATTAGTGAATAATTCGCGTTGTCTCGGGTTGGAGTGCGGTCTGAATTACAGTATTTTGACTCGATTCCGCTCAAAGACGGATACACACCGACGCACGATCCAAGCTGAGCTTAACCATTCCCCGCTCTCATCTGCACGGTGGGTTAGGCTTGTATCCACAACCATCATCCTTGCTTTCTCGGTTTCACCTCATCAATCCATCGTACACAACACACACACACACACACACACGCTCCTATTTATCAACACTGAAACGACATCGAACAGAGCTTCACCATCTAACGAACCGGTGCGTGACTCAAACATCTTCCATGCTCGGCGAGCGACGCACCTGCTAGACAGCCAAGCGAGCTGTCCAGTGTCTCAACTGCTTCGACCTTTCCTCGAGTCGCTTGCTCATTCCGTCACTAAAGAGACGACGTTCAGGGTCGAGTCAAAACAGCTTTCTTTTCTCACTAGCACTCTGCTTCTACGCCTGGAAGGGACTTGAACGTAACGCACAATGTTGGAGGGTGTCCTCGCCTCGCTTCTCAACAGGCTTCTCGCCGCCTATGTGGACGGTCTCAACACAAGTCAGCTCAACGTAGGCATCTGGTCCGGTGATGTCAAGCTCCGCAACCTGCGCCTCAAGACATCCGCACTCGACAAGTTCAGACTCCCAATAGATGTCAAGGAAGGCTATCTCGGTGATCTTACGCTCTCCATCCCATGGTCTAACCTCAAGGGCAAACCTGTCCGCATCCTGGTTGAGAATGTCTATCTGCTCGCTGCACCCAAGAACAGCAGTGTCGAGGTTGATGAAGAGGAAGAGGCTCAACGTGCCCAAGCTGCAAAGCAGGAAAAGCTGGCCAATGCAGAACTTCTCGGCAGAGACAGTGGCCAAGGCGTCGGCATCTCGAGCGAAGATGAACAAAAGAATCAATCCTTCACCAGCTCGCTCATCACCAAGATCGTCGACAACCTCCAGTTCACCGTTCGCAATATCCACATCCGATACGAAGACAGCCTCTCGAATCCGGAACACCCTTTCTCAGCTGGTATCACGCTTGCTGAATTCTCCGCCGTTTCAACAGATGCCAACTGGAACCCGACCTTTATCCAGAACAGCGGCGATGGCATCCACAAACTCGCACGACTCGAGTCGCTCTCCGTGTATTGGGACACCGATTCCACGTCCCTGGCTGGCCACGACATCTCGGAGGCCCAAAAGAAGTTCAATGCTCTCATCGCACGCGACGGCAGCACTCCCAGCCATCAGTACATCCTCAAGCCCGTCTCAGGTGCCGGAAGGCTGGTGATGCGCAAGAAGATGACCTCCGAGGTGCCCAAGATGGACGCACAGCTGCTCTTTGAGGAGCTCGGTTTTGCGCTGGATGACGAACAGTACCGTGATGTCATCTCGGTCGCCGACCTCTTCCACTTCTACACACGTCAAGCACAGTATCGCAAGTTCCGTCCTTCTCAGGAAGAGCTCGAAGAGAACAAACCGCGTGCTTTGCTCCGCTTTGCCGGTAAAGCCATCCTCAACGAGGTGCACGAGCGTCATCGTGTCTGGACCTGGGACTACTTCCGTGAACGACGCGACGACCGCAAAGAGTATGTCGAGCTCTTCAAACAAAAGGAGAAGAGCGTACAAAAGACAAATCAGCAGCAGGCTGGCGTGGCCATTGCGCAAAGCGACAGTGGCTCTCGTCTCGAGGAACTCGAAAAGAAGCTCGGTTACAAGGATATCCGCTTCTATCGATCCATAGCGCGCCACGAGCTCCGCAAAGAGTCGCTTGCAGCCAAGAAGGACAACCTTGCCAATGGTGGCAACGGTGACACCAATGCTCAGACGGCTGGTGGCGGCGGCGGATGGCTCAAATGGATCTGGGGCGGCGGCGGTCATCAAGAGCAGCATGGTCAGGAGAACGGTATGCTCAACGAAGAGCAGCGCAAAGAGCTCTACGATGCCATCGAATGGGACGAAGAGGCCAGTGCTGCTGCTCTTACACAGGCCGTCGATGCGCCAAGAGATGCTATGCAGCTTCGACTCATCACCAAGCTCAAAACAGGTTCCGTCGCACTCAAGGACCATGCCCGCGGCACCGACATCCTCTCCCTCGTGTTCGATTCGCTGCAGGCCAATGTCATCCAACGGCAAGACAACCTCGAGGCCGCTATGGCGCTCGGCGGTCTGCGCGTCTACGATGGCACAACGCCCAACTCACTCTACCCCCAGGTGGTTCGTGTCAAGGACGAAGAATTTGACAACCCTAGCAGGCAAAACTCCAACGAAGGTGATCTCAAACGCATCGAACAAGAGGTCGAGCAGGAGAGTGATCCCGACAATCCCTTCTTTTATGCCAAGTACGAGCTCAAGCCGCTCGACGACCGCGCCGACAATGCTCTGACGCTCAAGATGCGTTCCATGGAGATCATCTACCATCGCGGCCTTGTTGAGTCGATCGTGCGCTTCTTCAAGCCACCCGAGAGCGAGCTCGAGCTGATCGGTGCCCTCATCGACGTAGCCAGCGAGACCATCGAGGGAATTCGCAAAGAGACGCGCGCCGGTCTCGAGAGTGCACTGCAGAACCACAAGACCATCGACATGGTCGTCGATGTCAAGGCGCCCATCATTATCGTGCCAGAAGATGTCACCACCAAAAAGTGCCAGCACATGGTGCTGGATGCGGGTCGCATTGCTGTTCGCTCGGTTCTTGCCGACCAGAATGCACTCGATACTGTGCGATCCAAGCAGAATCGCGCGTACACCGAGGAAGACTACCGACAGCTTGAGGATCTCATGTACGACCGCTTCTTTGTCAAGCTCGAATCGGCTCAGCTTGTCATGGGCAACGATGTTGACTCCTGCATCAAGGGTCTTCATTCCAATTCGACCGATCATGGATTGCACTTGCTCGAGCGCATCAACCTCGATTTTACCCTGCACAACTCGATTCTGTCTTCAGCTCCGAATCTGACCAAGTTCAAGATGACCGGTCATCTGCCTACGCTGCGAGTCAACTTCTCTGATCGCAAGTACAAGACGCTCATGCGCATCATCGACGTGGCCATCCCCAACTTTGACGATGCCATGGGCTCAGACTCTCCCACCAAGGGGCTTGGCACAATCGAGGAGGAGCTCGAGCCTGTTGCTATCGGCAAAGCGCGCCAGGGTGACGAGGGTGATGATGAAGATGCAGACAACGAGGACGACAAGGAGGGCGCCAAGTCGCGGCGATCACGGGCCAGGCCATCTGAGACTCTCGATCTCAACAAGGCGCGCCGACAGCGACTCGTAGGTCAGCTGCGTGGGGAAGACGACTACCTCATCGATGCTGGCCTCGATGACGACGACGGCAAGGATGAGTTCCAGGATGCGGAAGATGCCACTGTCGACAAGGTCAATGCTCATCAAAAGACATTTGAGCTCGAGTTTGTCGTCGACTCGCTCCAGGGCTCCATCTTCCGATCGGCCACCGACCCCTCGCAGCCGGATCGATTGCTTGTGGACGCACGCTTTGAAGGCTTCCTGTTGCATCTTGCCGTATACCCTTACCATATGGATGTCGATGTCGGTCTTCGCAGCCTCGAGTTGGAAGACAAGATTGTCGATCAGGGCGCACAGTTCCGCCACCTCATCACGTCGAAACACGTTCGGGACAGCAACTCGCGTTCGGTAACGGGCGATTCGACCGCTTCAACTGGCACCGCGTCGCCATCCGAGCAGCGTGATCTTGTGAGGGTCAGATACACCCGCGTCAGCCCAGAGTCGCCCGAGTTCATGACCAAGTACGAGGGCATCGACCAGACCGTCAACGTAGAGCTGTCGACCATCAACATCATGCTCACGCGTGTCAGCGTCCTTGCCGTATACGACTGGATCATGACTACCTTTGTGGCCGTCGACGAACCAGCCTCGACACCAGTTCAAGAGCAGCAGCAGCGTCGGCCCAGTCGATCCTCGGATCGACGACCCAGCGACGCCACGTCCAAGAGGCCATCGATCCGACCTCCCGAACCGCCAGCAGCGAACACCGGCGATATGGAGCGCAAGGAAAAACTGCGAGTTCGTGTCAAACTCAACTCGATCGTCTTGCGACTCAACAACGATGGAAGCCTGCTGGCAACGCTCACTCTGTCGACCGCAGATGTTGCTGTCATGCTGCGAGGCAACACGATACGAGTCGCTGCACGTCTAGGATCGCTGTTGCTGTACGATAATGCCAAGCGCAGTGTCGCCGATCCTCATTTCAAGAAGTTGCTCAGCATCCAAGGAGACGAGTTGGCCGACTTCACCTACGAGACGTTCGACGAGGCAGATGCCGCGTCGTACCCTGGCTACGACTCGTCGATCTGGCTGCGCTCCGGCTCGCTCAAGTTCACCTTTGTCGAAGAACCGATCCGCGATCTATTGCAATTCTTCAGCAAGTTTGCGCAGATGAAGGCGGTCTACGATGCAGCCACGCTTGCAGCTTCCAACCAGGCCTCCCAACTGCAGGAGCGCGTGGATAAGATGCATTACGATGTCATTATCAAGACGCCCATTGTCGTCCTTCCAAGGTCGGCCGATTCGCCAGATGTCATGACTGCCAACCTTGGTGAGATCTACGCCAAGAACACGTTCGCCGTGCGTGACAACAAGGAGGCCATCACCAAGATAGAAGCAGGTCTGCGTCACATTCGTCTTGCATCGCGCATGCGCTACGGTAGCCAGGAGTACCATGTTCAGATGATCGACGATGTCAACATTTCGCTCGACATGATCCAGTCTGACCGAGCCGGCGCTACGCCTGGCACTGCCAGCGACAGTCCTGAAACCCAGATGGTCGCCAAGATGTCGGATGTGCACATCAAGCTCACCGAGGCGCAGTACTGCTTTGTCATGGAGTTGACCCAGTCGATTCCACGGGCCTTTGCAGGGCTAGCTGAAGAGGCCAACTCGGCCGATGATGCCAGCACGGCTGTAACAGGTCCTTCGCAGGCTGCCCCGCCGACGTCGACCACCGCCGCCAAGACAGGCTCGGGGTCGACTCAGGCACCAACTACGCCTCGTCGCAAGACCGGCAGCAGCACGCCCGGCAAAGGCGGCGAGACCACGCCAGTGGCAGCCACACCTCCAAAGAAGGGACCTGGCGTCGACATGCTTCCCGAACTCGGCACTGTCATCCACAACGAGGACGGCGACACCCCTGTGCACACGAGCTTGGACATGTTCTTTGACGTCAATTCGATCCAGCTCGAGCTCTTCACTGCTGCTGCTACGGGACAAGAGACGCTGTACAATGCTCAGTTGGCCCGCTTCTCGATCAACGGGTCCGAAGTCAAGCTCAAAATGTTGTCCGACAACTCGCTCGAGGCTGAAGTCGCGCTCAAGACGTTCACAGTGACAGACCAGCGACCCGACAAAGATACCAAGTTCCGCGAGATTGTTCCTGCCGTCAAGCACGATGGCCATCAGTTCATGATGAGCTACAGTGTATCTGGCGGCGATGATGGCTCGGCTTTGGCGCTCATCACGGTCGATAGTCCCAAGATTATCTTCTCGCTGGATCCCGTGTTTGCGCTGCTCAACTTCTTTATGAGTGCTTTCCCGGATGCACCCGAGGAAGAGGCCGCAGCTGGCACCACTGTTGCCAACAGCAATGCTACCACGGGCGCTCCATCGACATCTGGACAACGCACCGATGCGGCAGACGCTTCTGCGCAGCAGCCTCCTGCAGCAGCAGCTGCTGCTGGAACGCTAGCCTTCCGCGTCAATGTCGTCGATCCAACCATCATCTTGCTGGCTGCACCTGAGCGCCACGATACCGAGGCTATTGTGCTGTCCATCAAACAGGTACTCATGTCGCAGCAGGGCATTTTGGCCCTGAAGGTCGACCAGTTCGGCATGTTCATGTGCCGAATGCACCGTCCCAAGGACACGTTGAGGTTGCTAGACAACCTCGACATGGCACTCTCGATGGATAGCCGCGTCAGTGCCACCAGCTCGCTGACCAGCATCGAAGTGGATGTAGAGCCGCTGGTGCTGCGTGTGTCTGTTCGAGACATTATGATGATCCAGTCCGTCGTCAACAAGGCGATCGAGCTCTCCTCGCAGCAGTCTGCCTCCAGCAGCAAGAATGACGCAAAGAGCATCGCATCTTCGCAGCGCAGGCAAGGCTCGATGGCGAGCACCAGCAACACGATCGACTCGCTCACCCGAGCTGGCAAGTCGACGCCCAACAATGACGATGCCAGCAGCAGCACGATGGATGCTCGGCCGCCGCAGCGCATCGAGGATGCTGAGTTGGTCGTAGCGAAAGAGTCGCTCCGTGCCGACTTTGCTGGTCTGCAGGTGATTCTCATCGGTGATGCCCACTCGCTGCCTATGTTGGATCTCAACGTGTCGAAATTCGCAGTTGACGTCCGCGACTGGTCGGGCGACATGCACGGTAGCACGTTCCTGGACCTCTACATCAACTATTACAATCTGTCTAGGTCGCACTGGGAACCGCTCATCGATCCGTGGGGTGTCCAGTTCCATATGGAGTCGAGCGCGTCGCCTGCGCGCTTCAACGCTACTGTGTCCAGCAAGAAGCGACTGGAACTCAACGTGACCACGACTCTTATCGAGACGAGTCTCTCGACCATGTCAATGATCAACGAGGCCGATGTCCAGGATCTGCAGCAGCGCAACCGGGCGCCGTTTGTCATTCAGAACCGCACAGGCTACCGCATCTCGCTGTGGCCCGAGCACGATGACCGCGATCGCAAGAGCAAGACTTCGCCGCAGCATTTGGATGACGGCAAGGACATGCCTTGGAGGTTTGACGATTGGAAGTCAATGCGTGAGCACATTCACGAGAGTGGTGGCAATCGCCTGTCGCTCCAGATCGACGGCATGCCCTGGGAGCGCTTGCGTCACATCTCGGTCGATCGTGAAGGCGAGTATATGCTGACGTTGCGACCCAAGCTGGACAAGGTGGCCCATCGTGTCCAGTACGAGGTCAAGCTGCACAACAACGTCAAGTACATCACTTTCCGCTCGTCGTTCAAGATCGAGAACAAGACTCTGATCCCCATCGAGATGGTGATTCTCGATCACGAGGGTAATGTCACGGATCAGATTCGTCGCATCGGTCCCGGAGAGGATTGTCCCGTGCCCATCGAGGCGGCCTACCACTGTCGTGTCAAGATTCGACCCGATCCAGGGTTCGAGTACGACTGGTGTCAGGAGAGCCTCAACTGGCAGGATCTGCTCAAGAAGTCGACCCGCACCCTCACCTGTCGGGCTCACGACGACGGTGAGGCGCCCTTCCGCTTCCAGAGTTTTGCGATCTACGACCGTCAGGATCCCAACTCGAGAACCTACCCGCGTCTCACGCTGCGACTGCGTGCGCCTGTCGAAGTCGAGAACCTGCTGCCATACGACATTCAGTACCGCATTTTCGACAAGAACCTCAACCACAATTGGTCGAGCTATCTGCGCAAAGGTGGGATCAGTCCGATCCACGTTGTGGAGCTGTCGCATCTGCTGCTGCTCAGTGTCGATATTCAGTCGTCGTGTTTCTCGCCGAGCGAGTTTGCAATCATTGCAACGGACAATCCAGACGACTTCCCTGTGGAAAAGATGCTGACCTTGGCCGATGCTGAAAATCTCAAGCTCAACTTGAGGTTGCATTACTCGAAGCATCCTGATTCGGGCGGTGCATTCAAGGTGCAGATCTACTCGCCTTACATCTTCATCAACCAGAGCGGCTTGCCGTTTGCGTTGAAGACAAAGTCGTGGCTGGGCAGTGCCAAGTTGGTCGCCGGTCAAGATCAGGGTGGTGTATCGGCAGAAATTCGCAAGAGTCCGGAGCCCTTCTTGTTCTCGCACAACTCGAACGATCGCCGCAATCGCGTGCTGATGCGGGTGGGTGATTCGCAGTGGTCCAAGCCTTTGTCGTTCGAAGCGATTGGGTCCGAGACCGAGGTGGTGATCCCGTCTGCTTCCAAAAACGAGGAGATCCATGTCGGCCTGACGGTGGAGGATGGTCTTGGCAAGTTTAAGCTGTCGAAGGTGGTCAAGCTCACGCCACGCTACTTGGTGCGTAACAATCTCAACGAACCGCTCAACTTGCGCGAAGCGGGCGCGGCCGACTTTGTCACTGTCGAAGCAGGGCAGCGTGTTCCTCTGCGCTTCTTGCGTGTAGGTGCTACCAAGCAGATGACGCTGGCCTATCCTGGCATCAACAACAAGTGGAGTGCGCCTTTCAACATCGAGGATATCGGCAGTGTCCATCTTCGACTAGCCAAAGCAGGTCATCACCAGCATCTGATCAAGGCCGAGGTGCTTCTCGAAGGTCCGACCATCTTTATTTCGCTGAGCCAGGAGAATGGACCGTGGCCGTACATGTTGCGCAACGAGAGCGACTATACGGTGCAGTTCATGCAGGCTACGGAGCGGATCGATGAAGGCGGCAGTGGCAAGAGGATCGATGAGGCGGTGGGTAAGCGGTACGAGTTGAAGCCAAGGTCCAAGATGAAGTATGCGTGGGATTATCCTGCGGCGACGGATAAGATGATCAAGCTGGTGGTGAATGGGCGAGAGCGCAATGTGAACATCCTGGAGATCGGCAGTCTGCTGCCTTTCAAGTTCCCGAGTGGGGATGGGAGGGGTAGTGGCGTCATCTCGCTGGATGTACGCGCGGATGGTCCGACGCAGACGTTGGTGTTGAGCAACTATGCGGAGGAACTCAGCAACTTCAAGCTGAAACGTCAGAACTCGACCTTCTCCCGCAGCGACACGGTTTCCAGCGTCAACAGCCGAGATGCCGGATTCGTAGCTGTCGATGTCGACACCAACATTTTGACTGCCTTCAACGTCGAGTTCGAAGGTGTGGGTATCTCACTCATAAACCAGAACATCCAGGAGCTCGCCTATGTCAGCTTCAGGGGACTCGAACTGCATTACACGGAATCGGAGGTGACGACGGCGGTCAACGTGATCTGCAAGTGGATCCAGATCGACAATCAGCTGTTTGGCGGATTGTTCCCCATCGTTCTCTACCCTACGGTGCTGCCCAAGGACGGAAAGGATCTCGAGGTGCATCCTACGCTGCAGGCGAGTGTCATCATGCTCAAGGACGAGAGTCACGGAGTGACGCACATCAAGTACGCCTCGGTGCTGTTGCAGGAGATCACGGCCGAGTTGGACGAAGACTTTCTCTTTGCGCTGTACGAGTTTTCGAAATTCGAAGGAGCCGCCTGGCAACTCGAGGCGGAACAGGAGACAGATTTCATCGAACATCCTCGAGAAGTTGCCGAGCCCAGCGGTGCCCAAGGTCAGAGCGACGATATCTACTTTGAGATCCTGCATCTCCAGCCCATCTCGCTCAATCTGTCGTTTATGCGTACAGAGAGGGTGAATGGAGATGACAAGGTGAGCTCGAGGAATCCGCTCATCTTCCTGTTTAATGCGCTGACGATGGCGCTTGGCAACGTCAACGAGGCGCCGGTGCGACTCAATGCGCTGGTGATAGAGAACGTGCGTCTGAGCAACGCGGTGTTGCAGCAGAGGATCATCTACCACTATACGCAGGGATTCTTGCTTCAGCTGTATCGTGTGCTCGGATCGGCCGATTTCCTGGGAAACCCAGTAGGCCTGTTCAACAACGTGTCTTCTGGTGTTGCGGATATCTTTTACGAGCCGTACCAGGGGCTGGTCATGCACGGGAATAGGGAGTTGGGATTGGGCATTGCTCGAGGAGCCAGTTCGTTTGTCAAGAAGACGGTGTTTGGTCTGACCGATTCGGTGTCCAAGGTGACAGGGTCGATCGGAAAGGGCCTGGCGGCAGCGACGATGGACAAAGAGTTTCAATCGCGTCGACGTATGACTCGTTTCAGGAACAAGCCGAGGCATGCGCTGTATGGTATCACAGCAGGAGCCAATAGTTTCTTTACCTCGGTAGCGAGTGGATTTGAGGGTCTGGCACTTCGTCCATTGGAAGGTGCGGAACAGGGTGGAGCGGGAGGGTTCCTCAAAGGTGTGGGTAAAGGTCTAGTAGGAGCCATCACCAAACCTGCCGTCGGAGTGTTTGATTTGGCAAGCAACGTCACTGAAGGTATGCGGAACACGACCATGGTATTCGATCAAAATGACATTGATCGAGTGCGACTTCCACGCTACATTGCCTCTGACGGCATTGTGCGACCTTACTCGGACCGCGAGGCACTAGGACAAACGTGGCTAAAAAACGTAGACAATGGACGGCTGATGAAAGATTGTTACGTTGCCCATGTCGACGTTGGCAAATCTGGAGGTCAGCAAGAAGGAGCAGGAGACGCGGTCATCATGCTTACAGTGTCGAGGATCTTGTTTGTTCGGACGATGCGGTTGAAGGTCATGTGGGAGGTACCGCTAAGCGATCTAAGCAGTATCTCGCTGGAGAGCGAAGGAATAGCACTGGTATTGAGGGGTGGGGTAAGTGGACCGTTTTTGGAGTTGAGAGATGTAGGGACAAGGAATTGGCTGTTTAGACAGGTTAGTAAGGTGGTAGCTGGGTACAATGCAAGTAGGCAGGGTTGAGGGAGGGGGAAGAGTAGAGGGGATGTTGCAATTTGATTTCGTTTGTTGTTCTTGGTCTGGTGTATACAGTGATTGGGGGTGTGATGTGTCGTGTTTGATGAAAGAGAGATACAGTACTGTAGATCCAAGTAGGGAGGGATGTAGGCGAGAAGTGGTTCCTGCAGCGGTGCGAAATCCACCCTGTCGCGGCTTGTACAATTGAGCAAGGATGATGTTGTACGCCACTGATTCTATGGAAACAAAAGCAAGGGTGGAGAGAAAGATTCGACGTTTGTACAGTACTGTACAGGACTGTGCTTGTCTGTGCTTATACGCCACGTAAACGCAAGGGGGATGAAAGATTGACGGCTTGCTTCTTGTACCGTGCTTCTCTGCATGTTTCGGCGGAAGGTTCTCCGGGGTCCGCCAGCATCGGCAATGGTCACAACACACACACACACACACACACACACACACACACACACACACACACACACACACACACACACACACACACACACATACTGACTGCGACATCAAGTGGCGCTATGTACAGTAGAAGAGTAAACATGGCAGAAGAGGTTCTGGAAGCGAAAAAGTATCTTGCGCAAAAGGAAGCAAAGGGGGTTTTGGCTCGGTCAACCTCCTGGCAGAAAGAGGAACGCGCATCGCGCTGCCGTCTCTTTGAAAGAGGGATAGAATTCAGGGTCCAACATCCCAAACCTCGGCTAAATTAGTGTAACTTACAGTAACGAGACACTTTTTTTTTAGCTTGTGGGCGTTTGAGCTTTGAGCCTTTTTTACATATATGTGCTGGCTTGGAGGGGAAGGCGATGACCAAAAAACAAACATATTTCAAGCCTCCTGATGTTGAGGAATGGTGTTCAAAAATAGATTGCGAGCAAGCAGAGTGTAAAGAGAAAGGTGAAAGGGTTTTGTTTGTGTCCAAAAAAAGACGCCGGCGGACCGGGATTCGATGAAGGGAGAGAGAGGACACAGTAGAGCATGCGGTCAGATGAAACAACGCCAATCCAACCGCATTATTGTAAAGCTTGACTGTCGAGCTTTGGACAAGAAACAACACCTTTTCATCTGTTCAATTTGACTTTGTTTCAACCGACAACGCCTTGACACTCTGGCTTACACCAACACACAGCCACACTAGTTGAATCGGTGCTTGGTGATAGAACCCACTTTTTTCCAGGTCAACGTGCTTTACTGTACCTGCTTGCAAGAAAAAGTGTGTGTACAGTATATACTGTATGTGTCAGGATTCTAATCATCAGCAACTTTTGAGTGAAACCGTTTGGGGTTGGGTGCAAAAGAGGTTGGTAATTCACACGTCGGAGACCTAGCTTTGCCTCTTTCTATGTGTGCGTGTGTTGGAAATTTTGACTGCCAGCACACAGTTTGGTATTCTTTTATTTATATTTCAAAAAAAAATAAAAAGAAAGACTCGGCGACGGGCAACTCGTGTGAAGCGAACCTGCCAGCGTCCAACCAACGCAACCAGCCAACCACGCGCCACTACCTCCCCATATGCTATTGTATTCAAGAAGACCACCCTCGATTCTGACTTTGCTGACCACGTTGAGATGGAGTATGGGGCGCTCACACCTCGCAGCTAAAGCAGATTATGAGGTAAAGGCGACTCCTCTCGGCATGGCCTTGCCAACTTACAGTATACGACCAAGATAAAGTGGACTCGGACCTGTCGGATGCCATATCAAAAAGAGACGCACCAAAAAAAGTGGGAATGAATTGCAGCCCTCTTCGACTCCGCTCTTTGCAAAGTGATTGATTATACTGTACTATAATGTATTGGAAGGTGCCGGACCCGACCTTTTTATTTCAGTTTCTTTTTTTAATTGGCTCTTGCTTTCTTTGGCATTCAAGGTCTACTAACTTACAGTAGACAGCACTCAAGTTACTGTACGTCAAGTCATCCTTTGACATTGGTATAGTGATACCCAAAAAGGGCAAGTTGAACAGATTGATATACACCTGTCAAAGTGTTCATCCATCAATTCAACTCTCATGCGATACGGTGGAAAAAAAGGCAAGTCATGTCGTAGAGATTCAGATCAGCTCCATCTTTGGTTCTGTAAGGTAGATCTTAGTCTCGCCCGTCTCTTCAGACTTACCGCGTCGATTCGTAGATACTGTAGAGGTGATGTGCTGGCTTTTCATGGGTTGGCGTGTTGGCAAATGGGATTTGATTGATTCTTTTTATTTTTGTGCAGATGACTGGCTGAATGCCTCGAATGTTTTATTATATAACGAAAAAGTGACATATCCTGGTCGGCAGATTTCTACAATGCATGTTGCCTTGCGTCTGGATCTCTGCCAGCATTGGACCAGCCAAAGATGTCAAACGTCTCATCATCATCATCTTCTTCCTCCTCAACAAAACCAAAATGCACTGTTCGCCATTTGCCACTGTCAACGCTCAAACTGCCTTTTACAGTAGGGTCTTTTTTATTCCTTTTTATTTTCATTAGAATAAGAAAAAAAATGTAGATGGTGGACCCACCTGTCAACTTTCCGCTCAGCCATCCACACGCTCTTTCCTCCTCGCTCCTCCTCATCCTCATCCTCGACTCTACTCATCATCATTGCTCTTGCTCTTGCTCTTGCTCTTGCTCACTCGACACACACTCTCTCTACTGCTTCTCGATCTACATATATCTACCCCAACTGTATCCCTAACTCCACTTTTCAAATCTGCATCTCTCTCTGTCTCGCTCTCTCTCTCTTCCCCCACATTCCCCCTTCTTCCTCCTCCTTCTCGTCTGGATACGATCATCGAGGTCCCCCGCGCTACCACTTTCCCTCTCTTTCCATTCTGCATTGCATCTTCTTTGCTCCTTCTTACTATTCCTCCTCTTCCTACCAGCTCGTTACAAACTTTCTTTATACCTTGCTCAACCGCAACATTCATTCGACTACTCTCTTCTACTGCCATAACCTTTTCACCTCAATCTGCATCCAAATAGCTTAGTTTCTTTTCATCAATTCTCCCAAAAGATACCATGATCTACGAAGTCGCCGCAGCAGTCGAACACATTCTCAGCCTCATCTCCCAGATCGAGCGTCAACAACCCGTCGCCCCCGATGCCCTTGCAGGCTTTGCGTCAACTCTCAAGGACGCTCTCGAGAAACGCTGCCAAAAGTGCTGGAATTCAGCCGATCCAGAACGTGGCTCAGCCCAACGATCCGTTGCTTGGCAGTTGCATGCCGCTGGTGAAGGTGCCGACAAGGATCTGTTACGCGCCTTTGCTTCCGTCGTAGAGGCACAGGCAGAGGAGGGCGAGATTGTTCACCCTCATCAGGCTAAAGTGGTCGCTCTGGCGCTAGAATGGTTGCCTCTTGCGTTTACCATGTGGATCGACCCTGGTTGCGTGGCTGTCCGCAGGGGTGCCGGTCCAGGTGCTACCAGGTCGTCGTACGATTTCGACCCTCTCAAATCGGGCGTCTCGGCCAGCTCGATTCATGTCGTATGGGGTCAAATGATGGTCGCCAACACGGCTCAACGTGACATACCCCAACTCACCGTCAGCAGCGCTCCCCGTCCAATCCCAATTGTTAAACCTACTCCCCAACTTCGATACCCCGTTCACATGATGAACAACGCTCGACCCACATCCAATACACAGCACAACCGTGCCCTCTCCACCTCTTCCTCCTCTGCTTCCAGCTCCTGCGACGACGGCGGTCTCGTGCGCAGCGTCAGCCTCTCGAGCACCCACACAATCTCTACCGATGCTACCAGCTTGAGCGGTCTCGAAGCAGATGCTGACTCCGAGACCTGTCCTAGCCTTTGCTCTCCAAAGTCTTCCCTTGCCTCGAGCCAATGCACTCCCAACTCCGACAACAACGATCACGAGTCGGTTCACGATACAACCATCGGCGATACTACACAGAGGTTTACCGGAGTTCGACTCTTTGACGACGATGAAGAGGAGGATCCGGACGACGCAGGCGATGTCACTATTGACGCTGCTGCTCGTATGCTCGGTCTCAATGTGTCTAAGGATGCTGCTGGTTCGCAGCTGCTCGGTGCTGGCTTCGTCGCCACCCCCGTTTCCAAGCCTCAGCTTGCCAAGTCTATTGTTTCGTCAACGCCAGTCAAGTGCAACTACACCACCCACGACAATGGCAACGTCGGCGTGCTCGGTGGAGGCGTTCGTCTCGGAGGTAGCACTACATCTAAATCCACACAGCCCCCTCGCCATCGTCAACACTCGAACTCGAAGAGCATCAGCCATCTTCAAGCTGGATTGCACAACCAGCTCCTTCCTCCCATGCCCTATATGGCGCAGAGACAGATGCATCACTTGAATTCAGCTGCCAACTATAGCGCTCCGATGAGGACTATTCCTCTTCCTCCTGCGCCTCAGCATTTTCAGCATGTGGGTTACCAGCAGCAGCAGCAACAGCAACAGCCACAGCAACAGCAGCAGCAAGTGTACGCCACACAGCCGCAACGAGCGGCGCCTGTAATGATGGGTTATGGCAACTTGCCCACGCCCTATGGCTTCCGACCTGTGCCCTCTCAGCAACAGCAGCAGTATGCTCGCTACAACCCACACCAGCAACAGCTTCCCATGATGATGCCTGTGGAGCTTGCCGAATTGACCACCGCCAACGCCAACGCCACCGCCACCTCGGCCTTCGCCTCTGTTTCCGTCGACGACGACGAAGAATCTTCCACCGCCAACGGCCAACATCGTCGTCGTCTGCGTTCTCGAGGTCGACGCTCTCGCGGCCGCGGAGCAGGAAGAGCCGCCCGTCGCCAAGCAGCAGCTCTCCGCGCTCTCGAATTGGAATCCACCGATGAGCTCCCCGAATTTTCCAATGACGAAGATGATTACATCTCTCGTTGCTCCACCCCAGCTACTTTGACCGATTATACCGACTCGAGCTGCTATTCTAGCGTCACTTGTTCCCCGGCTAAATTGGCGGATCTTGGCGCCAAAAATTCCATTCCGAATCTCAAACTCCAACATCAACACCACCATCACAATGTCGAGTTTGGATTGCAGCTACACTCCAATTTGGCACGTCTGCAAATGACTTAAATACCCTTTCGACTTCTTTTTGCTTATTCTTATCTTTAGTATATCCCTCTTTGGCTTTTCACAAGATCCTGTTTCTTTTGGTCTTTTGGACCCCTTTTCCCGATCTCTTTTTTGTTATTGTGTTCTTTAACCTGCTGTGGCTTGTAGCATCATTCATGTTGGCATTGGTTCACATACATATAATCGTATAAATCTGCATGATTTAGCATTTAACTTGGCATTTAATGGTACGTTTGCATGCTCTCTTTAACTTGGCATTGTTGTTTTGTGGGTGACATTATGTAGGTTTGTGGGTTTTAGGTCAGGTTTGTTTGTGGTGTGAAGAAGGGGTTGGGGATTTGGTGAGTATTTCTGGTAGATGGACAATGGCAAAGGATGAAATTCAAGAATGTACAGGTACAATACATCGTGTAGTGGAGCAAGGGGATTGGTGTTTTGTTATTGTGGAGAGATTTAGATGGAGATAATGTCGATTCTTGCCGTATCGTATAATTTTGAATTGATCGTGTGATGTTGATGGATTGATTGCAATTCTTGTTTTGGAATGGGGTTAACTTGAATGCAAGCAACCGACCCCGCACCACCAGCACCACCGAGTTTACCTTTACCTTTAGGTGCAACGATACCGGGTTGAACAACAGTAGAACTACTTACAACCCTAATAAAAGGATTTGAAAGTTTGCAACTTGGCAAGATCAAAAGATCCGGCGTCACGGCGGGAAAATCGAGCAAATGACTATGACAAGTATCATAAGAAATCGTCTTACTTGAAGTAGGTGGTGGAAAAAGAGGATAAAAACATCTCTGAGACAAGACAAACCTCGTCAAACGAGTACTCGTCTCCCTATTCTTACCCGCAACACTCTCCCCCACCCCCAAACCTCCATCCGAACAAGCCTCAATCCGTGTAACCATCTCTTCACTCTTAATATCCCCCAAACTATCCGCACTAGTCACCCCAACCACCACCTGATTAATATAAAAAACACTAGGATTAGGCAAACACCGCACCCGCCCTTTAGGCAACCCCATAACTCCCAAACTCTCCTCCTTCGAAAACGAAGGCTGCGGATAAGCAGAATGAACGTTAAGTATATCATCTGTACTTGGAATCAACACTACCATTGTTGAAGCAAATTTGGTCGTAAGACTTGTAAGACGGCTTGAAAAATGTCTTGCGAAAAGTTCTCCGGGTAGTTCGTTGCTAAAAGGTAAAAGAGGATGGGATGAAGAAATGAATGGACCCGTAAGGATAAGTGTATCCGGAACACCTCTCCTCGCTCCTTGATTCGTGCAACCAGAAGAAGAGATGGGCAACCCTCCAGCTTCTAATTCATCCATCAACCCATGCCACTCTCTAAATTCCAAATCCTCATCCCCTCCAAACGGCCCAGACGCTACAACAATGTTCAACGCACTCCCATTCAACTTGTGCAAACCATATCCATGATCCAACGCCTCATCCACCGTATGAACCGCCAACGGCAACGGTGGAGGAAAACAAATCTCGTCTACGCTAAACTTGTCCGCTCCTGCATTCATCCCTTTGCACATGACTATCGCCCCAGGAAACAGGCTGAGCGTCGTAGCTGCCCCACCAGTTCCCACATCCTGAGGAGTATGCTTGACAATGCATCCCTTGTTGAATACGAGCGGGGTACGATTCCCCGATCCCATCATACGGGAGCTTTCGAGAACGACGCCTGTCTCGGACAACTTGGGAAGCCCAAACATGGCACTTGCATCCTTCTCCTCAGAGGTGGAATTGGAGCAGGATCGAGCGGCGGCTTTGGCGCGCAACATTTCACCCGCCGAGCTCTGAGGTGCCGGTAGAGCGGGACAAATGCGTCCGACGACCCAAATCGGTTCTTGAGACGGCAAAGAAGGGTCACCGAACTCTTCGTTTTCGTCGAGGTTGTAAGAGGTTCGAAGCAAAGAGGCATAGTCGTCGATTCGATCATCGAGGACTTGGGATCGTTCTCCCTTTTTCTCAAACATGTAGCGATAGTTCCAGGCTTTCGGATCGGTGGCCATGGCAAGCGAGACGCGCGGTTTCTTGTTGGTTGGAGGAGCGAGTTGGGAACCGGATCCGGTGAGCGGGAGATGCTCGTTGAGGGATTCTAGGATCGAGTGACGGGGGTATTTGGAGGTCGAGGACGAGGTGGTGGTGGTGGTGGTGCTGGTTATGGGGCGGATAGGCGAGTCAATGTCAGACATGTGTACATCTAAGTCTCTGCTTCCTGCCGATGCTTTATACGCAGAAGCGGTAGCAGGTGTAGCACCAGGCCCACCAAAAGGCGAGTGATCATTCGTTGTGGCAGCACCACTCCTAATCGGTGTCTGGAACGCATTGAAGCCTCCTCCTGCACCACCAACATTCTTGATCGGAGTCGCCTTGATGCCCAACATCGCCCCCAAATCCCTGTTCAACGCGCTGGAAGGCTTCAACGGTGTCTGTGCCTCTTGGCCAACATTGGACGGAGCATTGATGCTGGCAGCAATGATCTTGCGCAGCTCTCTGGCATGGTCAATGGTCAACGGTTCGGATTTGGGCAACTTGTGGTTGAATGCAAATGCTTCCCACTTGTAAAAAAGGTCTTCGGGGGTGACGCCGTAGTGGGTGCAGATCGAGGTGGTTTCCGAGAGTAAGGAGGGGTCAGAGGCGATATATGCGCCAAAGTGTTGCGAGAGGCCGAGGGTGAGTTCGGACGCCACCATGTTTGCATGCGCAGTCCTTGGAGGAGGAATCTGTGAAGCTTGATAGCAAAATTGTGTGGTGTGGAGAGTAGAGAAGAACACAACAGAGGAGGAAGAGTTGTTGGTGTTGATGGTGGTGTTGGACGTGGATCAAAGTGATGTTGGAAAGCAAGACAACTCCGCCAAAACGCTGAGCCAGCTGGAAACGCGGTTTGGGAAAGTGTTGCTCTCCGTTTGCCTTTCTTTGCCTTTGAAACACGAGTTTACACGAAATACCCTTTTGAGCAGACCGCGTCGCGTTGATGAATCCCATCCAAAAACAAACGCGGATCTCGGACTAGGGTGGTGCTCCACCTTGAATGCTTGATTTGGATAAAAGTGCTTTCAAGGGTCCACTTGAGCAACGACATCCATCCGTTCAGCCACGGACATTCAAAAAGATAATGCAGTCAGTCATGACAATCTGCCCCAAATCGACCTCGTAGCATCCTGCCGAATCTTCGTCATGCTCCATTCCTCAGCAGCCAAGGGCAAAGCTAGGGCCCTAGACCGAGACGTCGATACTGATATCAACACCACACAATCCGAAACTCGATTCGTCAAACCCCAACCCATCCCTTCCACAACCCTTCTCAACGTCGAGTATCCCGGCATTCTCTCTGACCATGCCACATCATACACTTCATCCCCTTCATCTTCAAGCTGCAACAATACCAGCCTCGAATGCGCTCTCTCGACATTACATCCATCCGCCCTGCCCCCTCTGACGAGTAGCCCGCATGAGGGGCTCAACTTCCTCGCCAAGATCCCTAACGATGGGATCAAAGTGATTGAATGCAGGCTCGGTGGATGTGCATATCCACAAGATGCAGCAGGAACAGATGGCGCCATTGATCAAGTGTACAGGGCGCCATTGTTAGGGGAGGTTGTACCGACTCACAACATCGTCATAAGGGTCGTTAGGCGGACGTGGAGGCAGAAACGCAAGCGGAAGAGGGAATCTACAGATGAATCTACATCTTCAGCAAATGTTCCAGCGCAAGGGGAAGACATGGTCCTCGATCCGGCATTATTCGCCGAAGCCGATTCCAGCCTTCAACAGTCACCCGCAGAAGAGACATCCGGTACCGGCGACGACGAACAGCAAAACAAACGCAGCCGATACACAGGTCGAATCAAAAAGGAATATTGCATCGAGATCCTCGGTATGGCCACCAACACTGTCCGCTTTCGTAGCATGGCAGATTTCGCTTTCCAGCCCAACGTCTTCACTTCCTCATCTTCTTCTTCTGCTGAATCGCAACCCGATCCAGTCATGGCCCTCCACAAGGCCCTAGCGACGATGGACCTCGCTGCATTCCAGCAATTCCGCATCCCTCCACAGCTGGAAGACTATCAGACTTTTCAACCCGATGGTGCCATGCGGAGCAACTTGAACATGTTACCCCCTGCATTCTTCAGCAGAACGGACGTGCCCTTCAACTACGCCTTCCAGCAGACACCGTATAGCGAGCTTCGCATCGTCCCCACACCAACACATCCGACAACAACAAGGCCATCCACCAGCGCCTCTTTCGCCCACGCACTGAAGCGCAGCGATTTGCAACCAGGCCAAATGCAACGCTTCGTCAATCGGGTACGTCTCTCCAACATTGCCCCGCAGCCGTTCCGCGTTGGACGAGATAACAAAGTGCCCACCAAACCGCTACAAGATGTGGTGAGGATTGAGCATCGATGTGAGCCCAAAGTGTTGGCCCGTTTAAGGGAGTTGCTGCTGGAAAGACCTATGTGGTCTCGGGTAGCGCTGAAGAATCAGCTGAGCGAGGAAGAGTTGAACGAGCTGCATGGGAATAATGAGAAGGTGTACTATGCGCTGGTAGGGTATTCGATGGTGGGTGGACCTTGGAGGGATACGATTGTTAGATTTGGATATGATGTAAGAAAGGATGCGACTAGTAGGATTTACCAGAGGATCTTCTTGAGGGGCGGTCCTATCGGTCGTGAATCGAGGCTGCAAGGACAAGCTTCCCGCGGTAGCGGCGGCGGCGGCGGCGGCGGTGGTGGTGGTGGTGGTGGTGGTATTCCCATCGAAGATCTTCCTGTAGAAGAAGATGAGGAAGACCTTGCACTTGCCCGATCCAGCATCCTCCCACTTCCCCTGCTGCCCAGAGGAGGAGCGGAGAGAATCAAAACTACCCACCTCTTTGACGGAAACTCTCTACATCGTCATGTTGGCAATTTTCAATTGTGCGATATTGAAGATCCCCTAATCAAGCCGTACATTTGGCGGGCAAACGATGAGGATCTTCCACAGCATTCGATATTGGCTTTGCAACCCATGGGGGTTCAATGGTTAAGAGACACCTACGATGCTGAGACGGGATGGTATAGTCGTAGAGCGCTAGAGTTGATTCGTGCGCTTGTGACGGCAAGGTTCAAAGCACTATTGGATACTGGCAAGCCATTGGAGGAGGAAGCGTTAGCAAAAATCGTCGACAAAATGAGAAATAGGTGGACAGAGGAAAACGCTGCCTCTACTGCCTCTGCCACCTCTGCTGTTGAAGGCGTGGGGGAAGAGGTACAGACACAAGTGTTAGCTCCAGATCGAGATGCTGATATTGATCCATCTCTCATGTAACCCTCACAGAGCCGCTCAAATCGACTTTTCTTCTCATGCAAATCACACACTCACACACACAATCTTGACCCACATGTGTGAATGAAAGAGTGCACAGCAAAGGAAATTTGGGTAGTCTCCTTGGTAGAAACGGCTTGAGATTGAGTTTTTCTTCATCATGCGTTTGATGTGTCAAGTAAAAAGGGGGTCAAAATTGAGAAGAAAAGAGAGTTGCGAGGCCAAGAAAGCTGCAAGGGGATATCAACCCTTTGCTTTATCGATTTTTTCCCTATGATCTCTTATCCGTTGGCAGGGTGGCAGAGAGTAGTCTGCTTTGCTTTTGATGTCGAGAATGCCTCTTTTGGGGGAGAGAAAACGATGTAGCAGTTTGGGTTACAGCTTGAAGACTTTTTTGCTCCTTGTCACGCTTGTTTTAATTCTCTGTTTCTCGATTTACTCCTTCTTGGCCTCCTCCTCGTCCTTCTTCTCCTCGGACTTTGACTGCTCCTCCTCCTTCTCCTCGGCTGCTGGCGCATCACCCTTTCCACCAGCGTTCTTCTTCTGCGCAGACTCAAAGGCATCCTTGAACCCATTCGCATTCTCCGAGTTGGCGAACCTGATGGCCAGCGTCTCAGCCGTAGGCTCACCATCCGCTACATCGGCTGCAACGTTGTAGACCCACGAGCGGTCCGATCCGACGTTGGGGCTAAGCTTCATGTCGCTGGTAACGTAGTGGTTGGCGCAAACTTTCAACGTCTTGTCACGACGCATGACGAGACGAACCTTGTGTGTCTGCTTGTGTTCGAGAAGACGTACGTCTCCGGTACCGCGCTCCTTCCACTCCTTGGCGTCCTTGTCGAATCGGAAGAGCTTGGCACGCATCTTGAAGGTGACTTCTTCATCTTCTTCGTGGGTCTTGACTTCGACCTGGTTTTCGAGCTTGATAACGGGTTCAAAATGGGGGTCGTTTTCGGGCTCCTCAGAGGCGGCAGCTGCACCGGCCTGCTCGGTCTAAACTCATTCCAAAACAAGGGGTGGTTTAAGCACATGGAGATTAGAGTCAGTCAGCGGCATGTTTCATGTTTCACAATGTAGACTGATTGCTTGCATCGAGCGGAGCACTTACGCCGTCAACAGTGGGCTTGGTAGCTTCGGTGTCAGCCATCTTTGTCTAGAGTGGTAATGTGATGTGTTGTGAATCTGCGTGAAAGGTTGATGGTAGTGGAGGAAAAAGTAGTGCTGAGCGGCTAGCTAAGTCACTCAAAGACCAACAAAGAGCTGCGTGTGTGTGTGTGTGTGTGTGTGTGTGTGCGAAGCTCAAAAATTCCAAACCAACATCGGCCTCTGCTTTTTGGCCACCACACAAAAGCACACACAGAGAGAGAACGCGCAGTCTTTGTTGCTTTGTCTCCGTTTGTATTTGACTGCTTTTTGTTGATTTTGACGATTTGTAGTGATCGATTCCTCAAGCTTCTTTTTGGAGTACAAGGTTTGACCACACACACAAGGCGTTGCTGTGTTGCTTTCAGGCAGCTTTTTTTTTTTCAGACAAAGTGTAAGGGTGTTATAGATAACACTAGCAAGAAAATGGTCCGGTCTAACACTGATGGAATCTGGGTCCACGTAGTGCCAGCTGTTTCAAGAGACGAGGTTTAAGCGCAATGCCAACACACACATTCGCTCGCTTTGCTTTTGATGTCGTCAAAGGTGGTGTCACGAAGCTTCTTCTGAAACTCTTGCGACTTGTTTTGTCTTCTTTCATCTCTTCCTATCAAGAACTGACGACGACGCTCCCGGCTGGCTACGGTTCGTTTGCTGCTACGACTCGCTACGACACTCCCTCTATTCAGATAGCGTTTGACCTCTTCCTTCGGCTCATTCCACTCTCCACCACCTGGTGGACAAGAGCAGTGCATCGCATCCCAAGCGCACGCCCTCAATCTCAGCTGCAACAAGCGCACACATATACACTATACCGGCAGCATGTCTCGACTCACTCCATTCTCCCTACTCGCCTCGGCGTGGGCGTTTGCCATCCTCCTCATCCTCACCCTTGCCCCCACTCCTTCAACCGCACACATGATTGAGCTTGGCCCCCATAGCAGCGAATGCTTTTTTGAGGACCTCCACAATGGCGATCAGATGACGCTGACCTATCAAGTCGGAGGTGGAGGACATCTGGATATTGACGTGGCTCTTTACGACCCCAAGCATCGTCCATTGTTCAAGCAGGATCGCAAGGATACCGGAACTTACTCTTTCACTGCCCAGGATGATGGCAGATACAGCTACTGCTTCTCGAATGAATTTAGCAGCGTTTCTGACAAGACGGTTAGCTTCAACGTTCACGGAATCATCTATGTTCCTGACGAAGGCGATATGTTGCCCATCGAGAGGGAGATTAGGGACCTGGCAGCTGGTTTGCAGGCGGTAAAGGATGAACAAGAGTATCTGGTCATTCGTGAAAGGGTACATCGTAACAGTAAGTCTTATCCAGACACAACATTCCCTCATGCCGTAACGGACGCCATTTACTGACCCTTAATCACTTGTTTCTCCTTCATGGTCTTGCAGCTGCCGAGAGCACAAACACTCGCGTCAAGTGGTGGTCCATCATCCAGGGCTTCATCCTAGTCGTTGTATGCTCTTGCCAGGTTTACTTCGTCAAGCGTCACTTTGAGGTCAAACGTGTTGTTTGAGACCATGTTTACATCCGTTTTCCTCCGACATCCAATCAAAAAACCATTCACTCCCAACCGCTTGCAGTGTGTCTCAACAATCTCAAAAGCCATTCGATGACGCCAAATCACCCCAGACCACATACGGCAAAATTGAGATGGAACGTATTACTACAGCCGATACAAAGCGGGAAGAAAAAAGCGAAAGGCAAAAAAGGAGAATGTACACAAGAAACATAAAGTAAAAGTGGAGAGAATGATGAAAGGAAGGTCCCTCGTTGGATGATGCAAATGAAGGAAACCCGAGTGAAAAGAATGCTATGATGGAGGGAAAGAGAGACATAAATCTAGTCCTTCTTGGACTTCTTCTTCTTGCTCGACCCTGGCTCGGATTTGGGTGTGCCATTGACTTCGGCCTCGTCTGCCGAGCGCTTCTTCTTGTCCTTCTTGTCCTTCTTGGGGGTTTCCGTTCCGTTTGCTTCTTCCTTCTTGGCCTTCTTGAGAGCCTTTCGCTCCTCTTTGCTGAGCTTCTCCTCGGCATCGGAACCAGCGGCGGGGGTGGCAGGCTCGGAAGCGGCCACTTCGGACTTCCTTGCCTTCTTGAGAGCTTTGCGCTCCTCCTTGCTGAGCTTCTTCTCGTCAACGTTGTCAGTGGAAGCCTTGGATGGTGTCGAGGGGAGCATGGATGGCGCGAGGCTGGCAGCAGCAGCCATGTCGCTGGGACCAGCAGCATCGGCGGCGGCGTTGTACGATCGTCCACCAGCCTCCATCTGGAAGCCCTTCTGCTTGTAACCCTGGTCGCCAGCGGCAGTCCTTGCCGAGCGCATGCCCGAGAGACCGCTCTGCATCTCGAGTGCACGCAAGCGCGACTCGAGCTTGGCACGGGCCTCGATACCGACGGTGGGGGCACCCTCCTCGCCCTTGGTCTCGGCATCGGCGAGGGCGTCGAGACGGATCGAGAGGGCGGCCTTGGTGGCGACCATACGTGCCATCTTACCCTTGAGCTTCTGTGGCGCCTGACCGACGAGCGAGGTGTGGTAGATGAGACCGTACTTGGGCGTGTCGTGCTTGGTCTTGAGGGCACGGAAGAGGGCCTTTTCGGCACCGAGGATCTGGACGGTGGAAGCGGGGTGCTTGGCGAGGTTCATGAGCGAACCGGCGTGGCTGATGAGACGGGCACCGACGAGGTCGCCGACGAGGGCAGTGAGGTTGGGAGCGATGGCGGCCATTCGGTTCTGAAGGTACTGGTAGAGCTGGGTGCGGTACTGGGTGATGGAGATAACCTGGTCGCAGAGGCTCCAGATGTGCTCGAGATCGGTCTCGGAGATCTCGGTACCCATCGAGATCTCAGCAGCAGCCTTGAGAGTCTCCTCGATCTCCTCGGGGAGAATCTCGCTAAAGTCGGTGGCAGAGGCGTTGGTACGGAAACCCATGGCGCGGATGACCTTGGAGTAGGCGAGGTTGTCGGTGATGATCTTGCCCATCTCGGGGAAGTGCCAGCCGTACCATTCCTTGACACGCATGGCGTAAATGTTGATCTCCTTGTCGAGGTCATCGAGCAGGCCGATAGCCTGGACGACCATGGTGTCAACCTTGTCGGGGCTGAACTTGAGCTTGTAACGACTCAAGCTGTGCGAGAGACCAAGGCTCATGGTGTTGAGGTCGCGAGGGTCGAGCGAGGCATCGTCCGACGAGGAGGAGAGCAAAGTGGCCAGGTTCTCGCGAATGCCGCGGTAAAGGTCGAGAAGCTCGCTGTCGTAGGTGACCTGGATGCCGAGCTTCTTGGCGATGTTGGAGGCTGTATTTGGAAATGATCAAAAGGGTTAGTACATGTTTGTCCAACAAGATCAATATGTTGAATTGGAAAGGCATAGAGACGTACCAAGCTTGGATTCGGCAACAATGAGGTTCTCCTTCTCCTTGCCCTTGCCCTCAACAATCTCGTCGGTGAGGAACTTTTTGAGGCTCTTGCTCATCTTGCCCTCATTGATGGCAGAGATGTCCTCGACGGCCTCGGCGGTGTTGGTGAAGCGGTGAATGGCCGAGAGCTTGAGAAGGTTGGTGGCACCTTCAGCCGAGTCGAGCGACTCGTGAAGGTTCTTGGTGGACTCGAGCTTGGACGAGTCCGAGACGTTGAAGAGGCAGAAGCCTACGGCCGTCTCGAAGAGTACCTTGACCATGATGAATGTGACTGATGCAAAGGTATTACGGTGCTGGTGGGTCGGTGAATCTGCGGCAGAGATTACAGGAGGATGTTAGAACTCTAGGATGACCAGCTTCTTTGTTCCGTCACTCGTGAGAATCCTGCTGCGGATGAATGAGACAGGAAAGGACAGTTGAGGAGTCCGTGAGGAAAAGGGTGAGGATGAGTGAGGATGGTGAAGACGAAGAGAACAAAAGGTCAGAGTGGCCAGGCTTTGGAAGGACACAAGCTCGAGCTTGGAAAAGTAGTGCGTGTGTGAGAGAGGATTGAGAAGGCTGCTTGCTGCTTGTACTGTACAGTACGCCCTCCAGCAATTTTTTCTTTTCGCTCTCTTCTCAAAAAAGTGTATACACACACGGAACCGGCAGTTGCTTCTGAGTGCAAACTCGTCTTGCTGAATTCCAAACCTTACCTTTCTTTCTTTCTTTCTTTTTTTTTTTTTTTTGGCCTCTCTCTCCCTCACACTCTCTCGCCTGGGATGGGTAATTTTTTGTGTTTTTTTTTTTCTTCTTCTCCTTCATCTCCACAGGGCTAAAATTCTTGAGAATCACGCTTTGCTTAATAATCATGACCTGATTCAAACCCGTACTCGCACGGCAGTTGACTGTGGACGCGCGTCCGATCGCAGAGAGCGGCTCATTCACTCCACCTGAGCGTGACAGAATTACTCGAGCCAAAGTGTTGCTCCTCATCATCCCTGCTCAGTCCTTCTGTCTTGATCGTCGCTTCTCCATCGTCATCGCCGTCACCACCACACTTCTACCACTCAGACACAATCCCGTCGAGCTTGTCATCTGCTCCTCTGCTCATCCGCACACAGCCACAAGCTTTCCAGTAGTCGTCCTTCCGCCACCAACCTCTCTCTCTCTCTCCAATTCGACACAACTTTGCATAAAACAACATGGGTCAAGCACCTTCTGGTGGTGCGCCCGGTCGTGGAGGCAAAGGCAACAAAAAGGATCAACAGAAGAAGTGGGAACCTCCTCTCCCGACCCGTGTCGGAAAGAAGAAGAAGCGCGGCCCTGACTCGTCTTCCAAGCTTCCCGCCGTTTACCCCAACACACGATGCCGATTGAAGCTGCTCAAGCTTGAACGTATCAAGGACCACCTCTTGCTCGAGGAGGAATTCGTACAGAACCAGGAGCGACTCAAGCCCCAGGAGGATAAGGATGCAGAGGAGCGTACAAGAGTCGACGACCTCAGAGGCAGTCCCATGGCCGTGGGAACTTTGGAGGAGATTATCGATGACGAGCATGCCATTGTTAGCAGCGCAACGGGTCCCGAGTACTACGTCAGCATCATGAGCTTTGTTGACAAGGACTTGCTCGAACCTGGATGCAGCGTGCTACTCCACCACAAGGCCATGGCTATTGTGGGTGTGCTTTCGGATGACACCGACCCCATGGTCAGCGTGATGAAGCTCGACAAGGCACCGACAGAGAGTTATGCCGATGTTGGTGGTCTCGAAACACAAATTCAGGAGATCAAGGAGGCCGTCGAGCTACCGCTTACACACCCCGAGTTGTATGAAGAGATGGGTATCAGGCCACCAAAAGGTGTTATTCTCTATGGTGTTCCCGGTACCGGTAAGACTCTCCTTGCCAAGGCTGTTGCAAATCAGACCTCGGCCACCTTCTTGCGTGTAGTCGGCTCCGAGCTCATTCAAAAATATCTCGGTGACGGTCCCAAGCTCGTCCGAGAGCTCTTCCGTGTCGCCGACGAGCATGCACCCAGTATCGTTTTCATTGACGAGATCGATGCCGTCGGAACCAAGCGATACGACTCGAACTCGGGAGGAGAGCGAGAAATTCAGCGAACCCTGCTCGAACTCCTCAACCAGCTCGACGGTTTCGACACCCGTCACGACGTCAAGGTCATCATGGCCACCAACCGAATCGAATCTCTCGACCCGGCACTCATCCGACCAGGACGTATCGATCGAAAGATCGAGTTCCCCTTGCCGGACCAGAAGACCAAGATGCATATTTTCAAGCTGCACACTTCGCGCATGAACCTCGACTCGGACGTCGACTTGGAAGAGTTTGTCGCCATGAAGGACGATCTCTCGGGTGCCGATATCAAGTCGTTGGTTACCGAGGCTGGTCTGTTGGCTTTGAGGGAGAGGAGGATGCGCGTTACTAAGAAGGACTTTACCACTGCAAGGGAGCGTGTTATCGACAGGAAGAACGAGGGTACGCCCGAAGGTCTTTACCTGTAAACCTCTTGTCTTGTCTTTGACTATGATTTCTTTTTGTACCACATAGCGCAATCCATTTTTCGGTTCTGATGACATATGTTTAGCTTCGTTTTTGGTCCAACGTGTTCTGGATCCAATTCGTCAGCGGGGTGATGCGTCGGTGAGTAGAAGCAAGATCTGTGTGACTGCTGTGTCTTGTGATACAATGGGCGGTGGCGGTGTTGGTGTTGGTGTGGGTGGAATTCGGAACTCGGAAAAAGCGCAGGTGGCTGGCGAGGCCTGATTTTCAACCCTCTGTGACTGGTGGGCCCAAAAATTCCGAATCCTTCCTTTCTCGAGCCTCTCGAACCCTTTCTCTCTCACCTTTTGAATTTGAGTTTGGCCTTTGTTGAACCCTTGCGAACCATCTTGCTTTACACGATCTCTACCTCAACTTCGCATCACCACTCTTCACTCGCAAGGTCGCAGACTCTTTCAGCAGCGCAGCATCATTCAATTCTCTCTTTCAACTGCACTCTAGCAGAATCCATACCCATCCCTTACCGCAAGTTAGACAAAAAAAACAATATCCCCACATCACAAATGGCGCACCTTCGCCCCCTAATGGCACCAGTATACGTCCCTGGTACGGAACCATTACCTCCAGGAGTCACCGAAGAAGATCGTGCCGAAATTGCCAAGATTGCAAAATGGAATAAGATCGCCAATGGAACCATGGAATCGTGTCCTACAAAGTGTCTTTTAAGTGGAGCGGCAGGGTTTGGATTGGGTGCCTTTTTTTCGCTCATGTCGACAAGTTTCGCTGTAGATGATCCATTGCGCCGAACAACTCTGGCTGCGAATGGTCTTGCGGATGGTGCTAAAGGTGCGGCGGAATTGACAACGATGCAAAGTACAAGGGAGTTTTTCAAACAGACGGGTAAAAGCATGTATAGATCTGGAAAAGGTTTTGGTAAAGTCGGTGCGCTGTATTCTGGTATCGAGTGTTGTATCGAGGCCGTAAGTATTCTCAGACCCAAGAGAACAAGAAGAAGAAGAAGAAGAAGAAGTATACTGACATACATATCGGGTTGGTTAATTGGTGAAACAGTATCGTGCAAAAAACGATCTGGTCAATCCAGTAGCAGCAGGTTTCGCAGCAGGTGCCATTCTCGCTCGCAATTCGGGCCCAAAGGCTGCCATCGGAGGTGGGGTCGCTTTCGCTGCCTTCTCAGGCGCCATTGATATGTAGTAAGCATTCAAAAATCCCTCCCATCTCCTATTTCTGCTTTACATTGCCACGAACAAGTTTACTAACATCAACTCATACTCCAAAAAAAAAAAAAAAAAATTGCCTATACATTGCCTATACGCACAGCTTCCGAAGAGAAACACCGGACGAAGACTAGACCCTGTCATTTTCAACGCCACGATCTACCCTCTCTTTTTCTCCGGTCCCACTAGACTCCCAATCTTCTTTACAGCCTGTCTTGCTTTGACTCGTAGACACGGTTCGTTGGTCAATTGGTCGCCAAAATGGTCACCATCACCTTCTACAACAGGGTATACTGTACAGGATCCTTTTCTCCTCATACGCAACTCAAAAATGTACTTTTAGCCCCACACTTGTCTGCTTTCCCGTAAAACATTCATACACTTCTTGTCACTTTGGCCTCATTCCCATCCGTTCTCTCGCCCTCGAACATTCATTTTCTCGTGACACGAATCGAAACAACACACACACACGCTCTCTCTCGCTCTCTCTCTCTCTCTCTCTCTCTCTCTCTCTGTTTTGATTTTTTTTCTTGAAAGCAAAGCAAAGCATCTGATGGAATTGCCAAAGAAACAAGCACCAAAGTGATCAAGATTTAATACGGCTTGAAGCGTCTACTAGCCTTCATCTGGGCCACTTTAGCCTTGTCTGCTTCGAATTTGGCCCTGAGATCAGCCAGTTGTTCTCTCTTTTTCTCCCTTAGCTGGAATCGATAGAAATCTTGTAGAGCTGTACTCTTTTTGCGTTGATTTTCTTGGAAACCATGTTTGGCGATACCTACGCTTCCGCCAGAATCGGCGGCTGCACCTACACGACCATATTTGTTGTTGCTGGTGGTGGAACGTTGGACGATGATGAATCCGTCTTGGTCGAGGAGTTCGCCGCTGGGGCCTACGGTTACGCCACGTACGCCAATGCGACGCGGGAGAGGGTGAGCCTTTCGATAGGTGTAGAGTGAGATGGTTGAATTTGCCCAGGTTTGAATGGTGGGTAAAGATGGGCGGGAGAGGGCGTATTGGTCGAGAAGGAATGATAGTCCATAAGGCGGGATGGTGCCTCCTGATTTGAGGAGGAAGGAGGCACTGGTTGTTGTGGTGGTTCGGGATGGAGCTGGAGAGGAGGAAGAAGAAGAAGAGGAAGAAGATAAAGATGCGGCTTGTTTGGCTGCTTCACGTCGAAGTGCTTTGAAAGGGTCGATCCACTTTAGTCCGGTCTGGTTGGAGAGTAGATCGAAAGCTCGACTGAACGAGGTCGTGTCGAGGAACACAACGTGGGCAGAGGACGATGTGGTAAGGAAGGCTTGCGAACCCATTGCCTCTCTTGGATCCAGACTGGGCAAAGGAACGATTCGTGGTACTCGACTCTTCTTTGATTGAGTAGCAGATTTCCTTGCCTTCTTCCCACTTACTTGCTGATGCCCTCCCGCTGCCCCGTCCATCACCTCCTCCTCCTCTTGATCTTCATCTTCGCCCTCCCCCATCTGCTCTATCTCATCCTCCTCCTCCCTCTCATCCACAGTCACCCCTCTCCTGAATTTGACACTAGAAACATTCCCCACTTTACCAAACATCTCTCTGATATGACTCTCGGTCGTATCCACCGGCAAGTTCGCAACGAACAACGTACGATCCGTCGGCAGTTCCTCCTCTCTACCTGCCTTGGAAGTAGATGCGACCTTTGACGCTCCTCCTCCTCCTCCTGCTCCTCCTGCTGCTGCTCCTCCTCCGGTATGCTTGCGAACGTAAATCCAGTGCTTAACCTCTTGGCCAAGGTTCGAATTGGAAATGCTCAAGGGCACAGCTAAAAACCCATTGGAAAGCGTAATACAAGTATCGTGAGAGGATTTCTTGCTTGAACTGCTAATGGAGGCGAGCGACTCGCTCGATTTTTTCGCCTTGCCCATAGTCGATCTTGGCACCCACTTTGTATTCGTGGTGCTGCAATGTGATGTGATGTGATGTGATGTGGTGTTGGGTGAAGGATCGACGTTGAAAGAATGGCAAAGGGTGAAAGATGAGAAATTGCCTTTAAGATGTGTCAAAGCCTGGAAGAAAGTATCCGACCCTGACCCTGACACAACACTGGAGGCCTGACTTTTTCTTTTTTTTTTTTTTTTTTTTTTTTTGTAGGCAAAAATTTCGGGTTGCGCGCTTTGTGGAGTTAAAACCAACCGGCCGAGTTTAGAATCCCACCTTGTCCGCCTCACAATTCAAGCTTCCCCTTTCATTCAACAAACCTTTGCTCAACCTGACTCAATCTCAAACACACGAATGTAGACCCAAACAAACACAAGAAAAACGTTGCAAAGATGTGTATAGCGGATAAAAGAGGAAGAACGTAAACTAAAGCACAAAGTGGGAAAGTAGAAGGAATTGCGAGGGATGCGGGTAAAGGACGAGATTTGGTGCACGAGTAGCCAGCACCTTTTGAGGATGACTAGATGAAGCCCAGTACAGACCAGATCCACTTCAAACAACGAGAGGGGATCTCAAAACCAATCGGGTTGATCTGTGCGCGTATAGGCGATGCGCTTAGGAAGAGAAGAGACGCTTCTCGTAACTGTGCAGGCCGTGAACACCACCCTCGACCTGAGCCGAGGCGGTCCTAAGCTCGAATCTGACCTGGCCCGAGCCGACGGCAGAACGCAGCAGGTGCAAGTGGGGAACACCCATGTCCTGCAAAGAGTGCTGGAGACCAGTGTAGAGGTAAGGCAAGAACTTCTTGACCGAGCCCTTGTCCTGGACGGCACCAGCGACACCTTGGGCGACCTTGACGGCGTCGCTCTCGGAGAAGTAACGCTGGGTGGCGGCGTTCTCGTCGGCAGCGACCTTGTCGGCCTTGGCGGCTCCCTTTCCGGTAGCACCGGCAATCTTGCCCTTCTTCTGGTGCTCCATGGCTTCGATGGATCCCATTCCACGGTAGCCCTTGAGACGCTTGCCGTCGCGGTAGAAGTAGTCTCCGGGAGACTCGGTGGTTCCGGCGAGCAGACCACCCATCATGACGGCGCTAGCGCCGAGTGCCATGGCCTTGGCAATGTGACCAACGTTGGAGATACCACCATCGGCAATAACGGGGACGCCAAACTTGGAGGCGAACTCGGCAACGGCGTGAACAGCGGTTCCCTGGGGTCGGCCAACAGCCATCACCTCCTGGGTGATGCAGATGGAGCCGGAGCCCATACCGACACGGAGCGCGTCAGCACCAGCAGCAATGAGGCTGGCGGCCTGTTCACGGGTCACAACGTTACCAGCGACAACATCGATGTGAGGGAAAGTCTGCTTAATCCACTGGATCATCTCGATCTGGTAAACCGAGTTACCCTGCGACGAGTCGAGGATGACAACGTCGAGACCAGCCTCGACGAGGAGAGCAAGACGCTCGCGGTCCGAGGGACGGGTGCCGATGGCAGCGGCACAGTAGAGCTGCTTGCTCTCGGGACGCTTGGAGGCCAAGGGGAAGTTCTGGTTCTTGAGCAAGTCGGAACGAGCGAGCAGGGCAACGAGACGGCCCTCGGAGTCGACAATGGGGAGCTTTCCCTTCTTGCTGTCACGGAGGATGGTGTTGGCCTCCTCGAGGGTGACGCCCTCCTTGGCGGTGACAACGTCGGTGGTCATCACCTCGGAAAGGGGGATGGTGGTGTCACGGAACTGGACGTCACGAGCAGTGACGATACCGAGGAGCTTGCCGTGCATAGCACCAGTATCTATTTGAGCATGGAGAACGAGAATCAGGATCGTGGTCAGTTGAAGCATTCCCTTTCCGCTTAAAGTATTCCAATGATAAAAGAGAGAGGGGAATCAGAGTAATAATGCAATCCGCACACACTCTCCCAAGTCTAAGGGAGAGGCTGGGAAGAACGAAGGTTATATGCAATGTGTTTGTTTCATCTTTTGAGAAGGCCGAAGTCGAGAGGTGGGAGTGGGGAAGTTGGATCATTTGTAGCCAAGAAAAGAAAAACACTTACCAGTGATGGGGATACCACCGAAACCAAGACGTTCTTTGATCTCGAGCACGTCACCGACGGTGGCGTGGGGGTCGAGGCAGAGAGGCTCGGTGATGAAACCGTTTTCGTACTTCTTGACCTTGCGAACGACGCTAGCCTGCTCCTGAGGGCTCATGTTGTTGTGGATGACACCCATACCACCCATCAGACCCATGGCGATGGCCATGTCGGTCTCAGTGACCGTGTCCATGGGCGACGAGAGGAAAGGGGTGTTGAGGGTGACGTTCTTGGTCACCTTTGTGCGGAGGCTGACGTCGGACGCGGGGAAGTCGATGAATCCAGGAAGAACGAGAAAGTCGTTGTAAGTGAGACCACCGTGCTGGCGAGAGTCGATGAGCTCGGCCATGCTAAGACCATCGCCAGTGGCATAGGTCTTGAGGTGCTCGAGCGCCTGCGAAGGCGAGAGGACCGCCGCGTCCTGGGGGATCTGGAGACCGTTGCTAGCGGGCATCGTTGCGTTTCGAGGAGAAAAGGGTATGAAAGAGAGAGGGAGAGAATTAGAGAAAGGGTATGTTTGGAGTGGGTGGCTCTTTTGGCAAAGAACAAGTTAAGAAGGAAGGAGCTGGCTGGACGTGGAATGGTTTTGTGCTCCCACCTGTCGAGGTGACCCAACGAAAGGGCGCACCAAACCAAAAAAGTCTCTCCCTAAGCGAAAAAATTTCCCAGATTAAGAAAAAGAGAGCTTTTCCGACTCGACCTTCGCTTTTGCACCCACAAAAAAATGAAGAAAAAGTTCGGAACGACGCGCTCAGACACCTTTTTTTTTTTTTTTCTATCTTGTGTCAGAAGAGTCACACACTCGTCTTGTGCTGCCCACTTCCAACCCATCTTGCCACAGTCACACCTATCTCCGCGCCCTTTTTTTGTTTCAGCTTTGTCAGATCGTATACTGTCCCACCAAGGAAGAGAAAATCTGGCCTTCTCACTTCGTTTTCTTCTCATGCTGCCAACAGTGGTCATATATGCTCAAGATTCAGACAGTCGTTTCACAGTCTACGAGCGTGAAGGCTCCAAGGTGTACAGTATGTTACGGATGATTGCATGGATCAGAGCACGCTGATACACGAAGCGTGTTACCATGACTATGTAAAACGAGCCAATTTTCGTGGGGGCCCATTGCCATTCAGATAATGTCCGTCCTCCTCGTCCTCATCCTCGTCCTCTTCCTCTTCGCCATAGCCCCCCGAACCAGGCCCGCTCTCTAGCAGCGGCTCAACATCCACCCCAACCATATCTCCATACTCGTCTACTACGCCTTCGAACGTCTCTTGCAACTTGGCCCTCTGTTGACTCTTTTCGAGCTGAATCAAGATATCCTTGTTCTGCCTGTAGATCCTTGCTTTCACCTGCAGCCTATACTGCCTCATCTGCTCTTCGTCGCCTGTATCCAGATTCATTAGCTGCACCATCTCCAACACTCTCGCCCATTGACGCGGGGCCAGCTTATGCGCCAACCGCTGCGATTCGATCCACTTGGCATCCACAGGAGCGTTCAACTTGCCTTCGGCTTTGGCAACCTCCACAAATCCCCCAGGAGCAAGCAAACGGCGAAGATCGTTCCCGTCTCGCAAACGGTCAAAGTCCTCTGATGGATCCTCGACGGTCAATTCTGTCACGTTGGATCGTTGACGAATCTGATCGTATACCGTAGTGTACAACGCTCCACCGTGACCTTGCTTTTGGAAAGGTGGCAAGATGACAAATTGCGATAGACGGATACGGCTCGAATCGGGCCAGCACCAAAACTTGTAGAGACTGGTATAGCCCATGAAATGCCAAGATGTGGTCTTGGCTGCTGCATCGGTGACTTTTTCGTAGAGCGTAAAGAATTCCCAGTTGGTCTCTTCCTCGTGGATATAGCTTGCCCCTTCGATAAACAGCAGGACAAACAATTGCATTCGTCGATGATACTCTCTGAACCCAGGGGTATCCCATCTTGAACGATAGACTTCAAACACACGTGCATCCGGGTCGTCCTCGGGCAAAGTTGAAGAAGCAAGCGAAGCAACGCTGTTACTCGACTTTCCTTTGCCTTTGTTCACTTTACGTCGTGTATAGCTGTGCACCTTGTCACCGATAGGTGTAAAGGTGGAGCTTTCTTCCAGTGCCATTTCGAATTTTTGCACTGCCGAAGTTGATGCAGAGGCTGAGATGTAGTCTTGAGGAAGAAACTCTTTGAGCTTGCCCTCGACATCGTCGAGCTTGGCGGTTGTGGCTTCATTCTTGGCGCGGTAAGTAATGTCGAGTTTGGGGACCAGGCTGCCGGAGGCAACGTCGAGATTGATAGAGAGGCCCTGATAGCCATAGATGGTTTCAGCCTCACCATAGATCGGATAGGTGAAGGTTGGGTGGAAAGGTTTGTCGGTGCCGTGGGGCGAGTTGACCAGGCGTATCGCCATCGAGGTGGTGCTGTTCGATGTCCAGGACTCGGTCATGTTGAACGGCGAGGGGTCAGGACGGTCCGCTTCAAGATGGGTGTCAAAGTTGAAGGTGGAGCGTTTGAAGCTTCTTTCTTGACTCCAGCTATTCGAGAGGTGGTCGATAAGGTAAGGTGTTATGGAGTGTGTGACCAAGATCGAGCAAACAGACAAAGGCGCGGAAGTGGAGAGAGCGCAATGCGCAACGTGCGGAAAGCAACCTCTCTCTCTTCTCTCTCTCAATAAAGTGTTTCTTTCAGCTTTTGTTGCACGCGAACCTACCGACGCGTTGAGCTGTCCCCAATTTTTTCCTCCGAGAATCCAAAAACACACACACATGCACACACCAGCACACTTCAAACAGCTCTACGCGTTGTGGTGTCGCATGCCTCAAAAGGTCAGACTTGGAAGGATTCAAGCCCCAGGGGCTCTTTAAGAATGTTGTAAAAGTGGTTGCTTACGGTCATGCTCAGGGATGTTGTAAGATTGTTCGCATCACAGATCAACCGTCAAAAGAGTGCAAGATCACTGTATATGATTCTGAATAGGTCTTTCCTTTTACAGTGAGCGCGAGTAGGAGAGTTCCATTAAAGCGAGTCCTCGAGAAGGAAGAAAGGGAGATGCTGTTGAAAAGAGCCAAAGATTCACGAAAACGGCCAAGACTGAACTTTTTGGCGGTCTAGCTATCGACCTTGGCAAGCCCAGCCTCCACCGCCATACCAAAGAAGATGCTCTTTTTATCCGCAAGCAGATTTTCGGGTGTATCAAACTCTGCAATCCCACCATCCTTCAGCACCAACACCCTCGTCGAGTCGATGACAGTGTTCAACCTGTGTGCGACGGTAATGGTGGTACCCTTGAACTCTGAGCGGACGATAGCTTGAACCTGGGCATCCGTTTCGAGATCGATGGCGCTAGTTGCTTCGTCGAGCACGAGGACCTTGGCGTTGCGGAGGAAGGCACGCGCGATGCAGATGAGCTGCCTCTGACCGGCCGAAAAGTTGGTTCCTCCTTCGGTCAATTGTGCATCCAGACCACCTTCGAGCGATTGCACGTGGTCTTTCATACGTGCCTGTTCGAGAGCCTTCCACAGCGCTGCGTCGTCCGATCTTCCCGTAGGGTCCAGATTCTCCCGCAGACTTCCCTCCCACAACTGCGGATCCTGGGGGATGATCGCAATGGCCGATCGCAGATCCTTCAACCCAATCTGCGAGACGTCAATGCCGTCAATCACAATCTTACCCTCGGCTGCTTCAATGATCCGGAACAGCGCCAGCGTCAAACTCGACTTGCCCGCCCCCGTACGTCCTACAACACCGATACGCTCGCCTGCTTGAATGTCGAGGTTGAGCTTCTTGAGCACCAAACCCAACTCGCGTCGATAGCGCGTCGAGTAGGATTGCATGCTGACCTGTCCCTTGCTGGGCCAGTCGGAAGGTGGAGCCTTGTCCGGGATCTCGTAGGGTGCTTCCGAGACCAAGTCTGTGTACGACATGACTCGTTCGACGCTGACAATGTTTTGCTCGACTTCGGAGGCAGATCGAACAACCCAATTGAGCGTCTGGGTCGTGCTGAGCGCTTGCGACATCATCAATCCCAATAGACCTGCGTCCATCTTGCCATTCTTGGTGCGGATGAAAACGGCCAATGTCGAGGCGATAAAGATGATCACCGATCCCATCATCTCGATACGAACCGCCAGCCATCGATTGCATGATACCGCAGGGAAGTAGCACTGTTGGTTGCGATCCACGCGGGCCTCGGATGTGGCAATGAATCGGGCTTCCTGACCAAACGCACGGATGGAGCTGAGACCGCCCAGCGATTCCTGAAACCAAGTGAAAATCGGAGTCTTACTGACCGAGTCGAGACGCTTCAACTCTCGACTGGTCGCCAGGTAGTATCGCAGCACGGCTCGGTATGCAAACGCCAGCGGGATAATGGCAATCAAGAACGGTGGCACCGAGTACGCCACTACGCACAGTACACCGAGGACCACCGTCATGGTACGAATCAGACCGTGGATCACCCTTGGCAGCACCTCGTCAATGACGTTGACGTCGCGCGAGAACAAGTTCAGCAATCGACCCGTAGGTGTAGTCTCGAACCACTGCAATGGGCTGCGAAGAACCGCGTCAAACATGTTGTCGTGGAACTTGCGCGCGCTCGAGATGACGAGCCACGTCCAGAGGATAAAAGGTGCAATGCAGATGCAGATCGAAGCCAGGATGCCCACAATACCGTACAGCGTCAGATAGAAGCGAGTGTTGGCTGCGTCGCCCCCATTCTCGTTGGCTTTACCCCACTGTTTGAGCACAACATCGCGAGAAACGGTCATGACCTGCGACAGGATCTGGGCAAGAATGTAGAGTCCAACACCGAGAACGCTGCAGCTCTTGATGTACTGACGGTAGACTTCGGGTTTGACGCTGCCCTGTTCGGATTTCTCTTTGGGTGCAGAGCTCTCCTTGAGCTGTCGGATGGTGTCCTGTTTGATCTGGCGCTTGGACATGGTCTTGGGTCGGACCATGGACGCAGAGCTGATGCGACGATGCATTTTGGAGCCCTTGAGATCTTCCTCGCCGCCCTGGCCGTGCATGTCGAGTTCTTTGTCCATGTCGATAACCTCGAGCTCCTTTGCGGTAGTGTCGCCGTCCTCTTCCTGAGCTTCCTGCTCGCGTGCGCTCTGCTTGCCGAGACCAGTGATCAAGTTGTACAGGTCGCCCTTTTTGCCCATGACCTCGTCGTAAGTTCCGCGTTCATCCAAGATGATTCCGCGTCGCACCGATACAATCTGGTCGCAGTCGGGGAGACAGGCCACTGAGTTGAGCGTGAGAATGCGAGCCTTGCTGCGGAGCAAGCCTTCAGGTCCAATGACGTGCTTGAAGATGTGAGCGCCGACGTGAGCATCGACAGCAGCGAGCGGGTCGTCGAGCAGATAGATATCGGCTCGGGCGTAGCAGGCACGCGCTAGGGCGATACGAGCACGTTGACCACCCGACAGGCTAACACCACGCTCTCCGACTTCAGTACGGTCGCCCTCGGGCAAGATGGCAAGATCCGGCGTCAGAGCACATGCATCAATAACGCGCTGGTAGAAGTCGGGTTCGTACTTGAGACCAAACAGAATGTTGTCCCGCACAGTGGCGCCCATACACCATCCGCCCTGGGTAAAGTAAGCAGTTCGTCCTTTGACGATAGCCTCACCATCGGTGCGAACCATCTCACCAAGCACAGCCGAGAGGAGTGAACTTTTCCCATCACCGACTTTGCCGAGGACAGCAAGGAGCTCTCCCTTCTTCACGGTGAGGTTGATATCCTGGAGCGTGGGGACGGGTTGCGAGCGGGACCACTTGAACTCTCCATCGCGAATGATGACCACCTCTTCGTCCTTGCCCGGCTCGCGAGCGGCATTATCGGCGTCGTTGAGCGCCTCGAGCACGTCACCGGGTCGAGAGGGAGCATCGGGGTTGTTGGGGTGGCGCTGACCGGGAAGAACGACCTTGCGAGCATTGGGATCGAGCTCGCCGGCATCGAAAAAGTCGGAAAGACGCTTGGCCGACACCTGAGCCTGAAGCAAAGCCGAAATGATACCTGCAAACATGGCAATGGGGAACGAAAGCAGCTGATACAGAGCCAAGGCAGGGAAGATGACGTCGGCCGTCAAAGGCTCTGGGTTGGTGTAGGCGTATGTCACAAAAGTTCCGAGCGAGACAAAGAAGGGAATGGCGGTCCAAAAGAAGTTGAAGAAGGCTGAAACGACACCGACGGTACGCAACAGCTTGAGCTCTTCCTCGTTTCGCACCTTGAAGAGTTTACGCGTGAAGGCCTCCTCCCAGGCGAAGAGCTTGATCGACTTGATATTGGTGAGGATCTCGTTCATGAGTCGAGTTCGTTTGTCCTTGACCTTCATCTGTTTCTCGCTGAGACGACGCAGGTAACGGGCGAGCGCAGTGTTGAGGGGAACACTGACGACCATGATGGCGACACCGACAAACGAAGGCCAGCCGAGCAGGTTGTAGAGCGAGACGAAGGCAAGCGTCATCTGAAAGAGTGCAGACCAAGCAATGTGACCGTAGGTGCACAGATCCTGCAATCGGGTCGCATCCACGGACATGAGGTTGACAATGTCACCCGTGGCTCGGCCACCGCGGTCCTCGTTGGACAAACGCAAGCTCTTTTTAAAGATGGCACTAACGAGACCGGCACGAACGCGCATTCCGGTCACAAAGACCAGCTGGAAGTATTGGTGGAGGAACGAGGTCTGGGTGACGGCAACGCAGAAGAGGGCACCTGAAAGCAGGTAGCCCTGCATAGCGCTCTGATTGGCATCCTCGCTGTCGTAGCTCTGGACGAATTGAAGGAGTTTGCGCAAAATCTGGGGCTGAACAAAGGCGAGCGTGTCCTGTGCCGACTTGAGGAGAGCAGCAAAGAGGAAAGGACCGCCGTATGCGTAAGCCAATGTAGTCCAGAAGGCAGGTTTTCCGGTGGATTTGTTCTTGGTCTGCTTCCAGAACTTGTCAAAGCGTCTGCCGAGGTTCTCGGCATCCTCGTTGGCAGGCAAGGCCCACATGTCGTCCTCGGTAACAAATTTTTTGGCACCGAGCGTCATGAGTGGCTGCATCCAGTGGAAAGTGATCCTGCTGAAGATGTTGGCAGTGACGACGGGACATTCCTTGCCCGAGTCGACGGGATCATCTCTGGTGTTGGTCGTCGCCTCTTCGTCGCCGTCGGTGAAAACGCTGAAAGTGCTACCATTGGCATCGGTGGGGACGGCGTGGTAGCCGTTGCCGTTGGCACGCAGAGGCTTTTGTTCGGCGTTGGCGTTGATTCCAAGCTCGACACCAGCGCACTCGAGCGCAAATGCGACGACGCCCAAGCCGAATCGGACGACAAAGGGTATAAAGGTGATGAGCTGATCCTTGACGGGCAGAGAGGGCCAGGTGAGCGATGTGTGAAGCTTGACGATGCTAGCGAGCAGATGAGAGAGCCAGAAGAAGAGGAGGACATCGGAGCTGCGACGCGAGCGGGTGTGGTTGAAGTGCTGAAGCGGGATGATGAGGATGTAGCCGAGAAGACCAACGACGGAAGACCAGAAGGAGACCGACTCGCCCGGTTTGGCAAAGAGACCGTACGAGATGGAAGCCTGAAAAGCGGCAGCGATCGCCAAAAGCCCGACAACGACCTGCTTGGCCTGCAAAAGCGAGCGAGAAGCCCTGGTCAATGACCTCTCTTGCTTTCTAGAAAGTAGGGCCAAGTGAACACCACCAACAAGGGCAAGGAGGAAGACAGGTGCAATCCAGAAAGCAGCCTCTTGAAAGCAAGGAGTGAAATCCAACTCTCGCTGCTGCGAGATGGGTCCCCAACCTTCTACATTGTCGCAGAGCTTTTGCAGCGTTGGGCGTCGAAGTTGATGGAGCGTGGATGAAAAGAGGCGGAGTGGCAGGTTGGACAATGGATCGGCGCCACCTACCGTGGTATGGGAATGCAAAGAGAGATCAAAGCTCGAGAGAGAGCCGAGCTCTTCGACGGGTGCGGAGCCTTCCATATCGCAGAGTGCGACTTTTGGAGGTCCACGCGAGCTGACCAGCAAAAGAGGATGCAAACGCTCTGCGCTAAAGATGTCGATGAGCCTTGTTTTCCGGCGGGATGAGAACTAGCTTTGAATCAGCTGAAGCGAGATAAGATAGCGAGAAGAGGGATGGCGCAACGGCTTGATCTTGTAGAGGAGGAGGTGGTGATGAAGGGATGGTGTGATGATACGCTCCTGTAACGTCAACTCGAAAGAAAGAGACTTTGTGTTGTGTGTGTGTGTGTGTGTGGTGCGACTGTGAAATGGGTCAGAGCGGCCTCCACGACCAATCTTTGCGCTGAGTCTGAGAAAGTCTTCTCATTCTTTGAATGCCGCCGTTGCTTATGCGGTTGTGAATTTGTGCGACTCTGTGATTCTCGCGTGCCTGATCATCTCCTTTTTTCTTTTTTCTTTTTTTCTTTTTTTTTTTTCTTTTTTTTTTTTTGTTCATTTTGAAGATCAAGATTCCCACGCAATTCCAGTATTCAGTCAGCAGCAGCACATGCCCGACAGTGACCTCACCGCTTGCCATCAGAATCGAGCAAATGCGGCACAGCGGAGGCGACGTGAATTTCTTTTCTTTCTTTTTATTCTTTTCTTTCCACACGGCCATGAAACTGAGCACAAGACGCGCATTTCTAAGCGGATCGGCGATGCAGCGGCACAATGCCCATTCCATCTCTAACGAATTCGTTACTTAGCTTATGAGCCCATAACGTTACCAAGAGGTACTGTACATACCTCTCACCACAGCATGCAAGATGCAACAGCAAGATGCAACAACAAGTACCATCAAACTGGCAGATTTGAGCGGAGAGTTGGACAAAACCACACCGATTTGCCACCAAACTAGCAGTCACTTAAGCAGCGAGCTGTGAGGCAGAAGCAGGAGAAGGGCGAGCGAAATGAAATTTACACTTTTTGGGACAACACAGCGTAGGCCTGACCCGCGGAGATGCTTTTCCTCGATGGATAGCCGGAGTTAGACGCAGTGGGGGGGCGTCTTTCTTTCTTTATTTCTTAGACCCTTGCCCAATTCATTGCCTACCCTTTATCAGATGCTAAAACACACTACCGAGCGTATGTTGTTGAGACGATTGTCATCACATCCACCAGTAACATCGCTGTGAGCAAAGGAGAGCAAAGGACAATGACCCAGCACAGAAAGATGATGCACACGAGCGACTCAGCTCGCGCCAAACGTGATGGGAGGGATTGAGAGCGAGGACATGCAAGTTGTCAACATACATTCACGGCATCATTCCCCGAGAGAAAGAGGGAGAGAGACAATGAGAGAACGACGGGAAAATGTAGGATGGAAGGATTGAGGATGACAGGTCGATTGCGCAAACACTCCATCCATATCATCACATCATCAACCCCAAAGAGAGAGAGGGGGAGGCCAAAGTATAGTATCCATGCGAGTACCTACCTACCCACGGCTTCACTCACGATTGCGCACATACGTACACAGCAGAGGTAAAGGAAAGTACATTGTCCATGAGATTGCGGATTTTGGGCGGCTAGTCCAGAGAGAGAGATTACCACTGCCGTATGAGAGCTTTGGGTGAAGGCAACAGAAAGGAGAGAGAGAGAGAGAGAGAGAGAGAGATGTGCAGAGGTGGAGGGAAAAATCGAGAGTGAGGAGACGAGAGACGGGGATAAGGCAGGACTAGAAGATCGTGATATGCAGTGTAAAAAGGGAAAAGAAAAAAGGGACGAGCTGTATATATGAAATAAGTCAAAAGGTAGCCCTGGCTTAGCTCAAGACACATTGAAATGACAAAAGCAGAGAAGATCGAAGAAGCGAAGAAATAGCAGCTTGGCTTGGTGGTGGTGAGCGTGGTGTTGTGATGCTGGTAGGATCCTTGTCAAGTTGCTTCTGCCTTTGCAATCAATTGTTCATAAAATATGGTGTACGATAGCAAGTCGAGGCCGAAAGGACCGTGTTTGCGATCAAACAAGAGAGCGTAAAATGTGACAAAGGTACCTTCGTGTGTGCTTGGCGGTCACCTCTTCAAGCAAGCCGCTCAGTCGAAGCTCGGCGGAGCTGCTCCTGGAGGAAGATGGCTCGATCGGCTGCCAGGTCCCGACGTCGGTGATGCTGCCGAGTTGGGCATCTGCGACGTGCGACGTGCACCACGCTGCACCTGTCGCACGCCCTGGGCACTGGCCACCGGTCCGTCGTCCACCAGACTGAATCCTCGTGTGGCCAATCGGTTCTGCTGCGGTGATGTCGCTTGGTTGAAGCCCTGCTGCATCGTCACCGGCGACATGGATGCATCCGTCTCGGGCTCGGCAGAGTACGCCTGCATAGGGTAAGCCGACTCGCTCACCGTCGGGTAGCGCTGTTCGGTTGACACGCTGCCGTGTCGCACTGCCGCATCCGAGCCTACAAAGCGTCGCGGCTCCGGATCAGGTGAGCTCGAGGCAGATCCAATCATGGGTCGCTTCTCCTCATCCGCAATGTCCGTATGCGGGTAGGCCTCGTAAGAACCGGCACCTGGTGGTGCAGGCAGACGAGCGCCGCTGAGCTGCGTAGGAGAAAAGGTGTTGTTGCCAAGAGCCGGGTGCGCCGAGTTGTGGGGCAGAGCTGATGGAGATGTAGCGCGCGGTCGTGGCACCACCACCGTGCCGGGTGGCGAAGCACCGCTGCGTTGCTTGGCATCCGTCGCCAAAGGTGCAGGCAGCTCGAGCAGTGGCACCGAGTCCAATCGAGCACGAGCACCAGCACCGGAAGCGCTCTTGGTGTGCGACATCTCCGAAACGTCGGGTCCGAACTGCGAAGCACTTGACGACGTGGCGTTGGGCAATGCACGACCAAACTGATCGTGCTGCCCCGAAGGGTTCGAATGGAAGGTGTCGGAGGAAACAACAGAGTAGCGCGTGCTGCCAGATCGCTCGGGCGAGCCAGTGCGCTGCACCACATCGTACGTCGAGTCGCGCGAGTGCGTACCCGACTTCCAACGGCGCTCGCGCTCAAACTCGGCCCATCGCTTCATGACGATGTGCGAAGGATCAAACTTGCCGTCAGCGTCACCGTGGTTCTCCTTCTTGCTCTCACCCTGCACCACTCGCGTGGCACCCCACGAGAAGTCGTCCATGTGCCAGTACGCATACAGCGGCAGCACAAAGTTCCAAATGGGCAGCGACAAGAGGTAGATAAGCATCCATCCGACGTAAGCGATCTTGCGTGAGGTCACCACAATGAGAATACCAGGAAGACCCAAGATGAGCGCTAGCAAGATGAGCGGGATGGTGGGTGTTGGAACGTTAGGCAGGAAGGCTTGCACCACGACGTAGAGTGTGAATGCAATGGCAGCGGGAAGCACCAAAGTACCGGTCAACTCCATGAATACCACGAATCGCATCGAGAAGCAGAAGGTACCGCAAAGATCGTTGACCATGACCAGCTCGAACAGATTGTGTACGGTCGAGTTGATCCATCGTCGACGCTGCGACAGCAGGATGCGGAACGTGTCGGGAACGATCGTCTTGCAGACGGCCTGAGGTACAAACATCATCTTTCGCTTGGGGAACGTCTTGAGCATGAGTGTGGTCAGGTATCGGTCCTCTCCGAGCAAGAGCAGGTTCTTCTTGTGCAGCGTGTCGACAACATTCTCCGAGTAGTGCTCGACGATATCCGGGTTGGCGAGGATAGGAACCCAGTAGCCGTGTGGGCCCTTGGGTGCCTTGATTCGATAAGCACTGAAGCATCCGGGAAGACAGGTGACACCACCGAAGCAGGCCTCGAACGCCTTGGTCTGGTGATGCGAGATGTAGTACTCGAACACCTGGATCATGGTGACCCACGTCTCGGACTTGTTGGCAATCTTGGTCTCACCGCATAGACCCATGATCTCGGGGTCTTCGACCATGCAGGCCACCATGCGCGAGAGCGAGTCGGGGAAGACCTTGGTGTCAGCATCGACGCAAAGCACCACCTCGTAGTTGTCGGGCGACACGCCAGTAACACGCCAGATGCTGTTGAAGAACTCGTACTCGAAAGCAGTCATGCGCTCGTCAAACATGACCTTCTGCATGAAGGCCATAAGCAGCACCTGCGAATCACGCTTTCCTCGGTTGCCTGGCTTGGCACTGTCGGCCTCGAGAGGTGTGCCACACTTGGCAACCAGGATCATGGGGACGCGCTGCTGCTTGGATCGCTCCACAGTCTCATCATCGTAATCGTAGAATCCGGCGTAGATCTTGCACATGTTGTGACGCTTGTAGCCGTCAGCGATTGCGACGTACGAGTTGCCTTCGACTTCCTCGGCAGGGATGACAAGATCCTTCATCATCGAAAGGCAGATATCCGGAGTCGAGATGTCGGAGCCGGCACCCTTGACGATACCGTCGGCAATGACGAGCAAAAGCTTGTGGCTGTTGGGATAGTCAGTGGTGGCAAGACTGTCGAGCGTTGTACGGAGACCTTCGAAGGATTCAGAGTAGGCGGTAACCAAGCAGATCGAATGAGCCAATTGGAAGCCAAAGGGTCGGTAGTCTGGACCTGGCTGGGGGACGATGTTGTGCAGCGGGAAGGGGCAGACACCCATGGCGCCTTCAGCCGGGCTACCCGAGAAGGAAGAACGCCGCGAGTGGTTAGGCGCCAGCGAGGCCGAACTTCTACCGCCAGCCACGGACGGAGACCCAGGAGGCGAGCCACCCAGAGGCGAAGCAACACCGAGACGGCCGGCACGAGTCATACGCTTCTCGCTCAAGGCCATGGGAGCTCGAGAGCCGCTCTTGAGGCTAAGCGGGTCAGCGACCGAGAATCGACTTTGGGTGGGCAGGAAAGACTTGTGCTTGCGGGCGTTGGGTCGGTAGCCAGCGGGAGCAGGTCGATAAATGTCGTCGGACCACTGCTCGATCTCGGCAGCTCGCTTCATACGCTGCTCGTAGGTCTCGTTGGCATAGTTGCCGAGACGCCACGAGATGAACCAACCAAAGATGACAGCCATGAGGAATTTGATGGCGACGACACCAATGATGAAGACGAGCGATAGGTAGAGCTCGACCTTGGAAGCGACGCAGCCGATGGTTTCCGAGTCGATAAAGCCGACTCGAGTGATCTGCTCGAGACAGGCAAACTCGTTGTCAAGACGCTGACGCATGACAGCAGAGGTGACATCACGACCAGCCCAGGTCTCGTTGCGGCGTTTGAGCGTGTCAAAGAGCGAAGGGTATGCGAGCGTGGCAGTGAGATTGTTGAGTCGGTTGAGATCGAGCACAGCGCCACGGTAGACAGCCAAGTTGCGGGTGGTGTCGGTGACGTTGTTCCAGTTGAGCGAGACCTGGCCACGCTTTCGGAGGATACGATTGGCAGGCTGAGCGCCGTCGTTGAATTGGTTGACGATGGAGCCAGTGTGGCACATGGTGTTGTTCGAGTAGCCACCTTTGCCGTCTTGGCGGACCAAAGTACAATCAAAGTATCGCTCGGGCTGACCACCTCCGGCACGGTTGGTGATCAAGTTGGAGCAGGCAGCACCAATTTTTTGGAAGAGCAAGCTACCGTCCTGTCCACCCGAAGACCAAGGCTCCGAGTAGATGGGGTTGGTGCGGTTGTAGATGGTGTCACGACCAAAGGGACCGGTCAGACCGGTCTGGGGGTGGATGAATCCGTCAAAGCTGTAGTCGTAACCGTTGAAAGTCATGGAGCCAACGTCGATGGTACCGAGCGTGTAGCGGTCGGGAGGCGTACCACAGACGGTCTGAGTGAAACCAAAGGTGAGGAAACCGACGGCAGCCATGATGATGCAGATGATGCCGATGAGACCCATCTTTTCACGCCATGCACGCTGCTGCTCTGGTGTACGGATGCCAAAGATGCGGAGGAAGGGACCGGGGCAGCAGATAGTGAGGATATAGCAGTAGATCATCCAGCCTCCGACGGGACCAGGTGCAATGCGGGAGCTCTTGCCTTCGCCGAGATCGCGAGGCACTTCCTTGGAGGCCTTGCCGGACTTGGACTGCTTTCGGCGAAGCGAGACACCACGTTTGAGAACGTTGATGCCCGTCTCGATCTGATCTTCGTCTCTGCCAAGAATCGACTTTCCACGACGCAGAGGCGGGGCACGGCCGAGACCTCCAGGAGGAACGTTGGAGGGACCGGTAACACCGAGACCACTGAGACCGCCTCCAGGGCCCATGATGCCGGCCATTCCAGAGCCATGAGGAGCAGCACCGTGCTGAGGCAGGTGACCGGTCGTGGACGGCATGTAGCCTACACGACCGCCCGAAGCGGCCATAACGTCCATGTGGGCAGCGTGGTTACGGTAGTACCATTGACGATGGTTGGGGTCCATGCGTTCACGATCGGGACGCACGAGCGACTTTTTGCGGCGGAAATTGGCGTTTTGAGCCGAGAAGCCCGACTCGGGATCGAGCGTGTTGACCTGATTCAAAGCGGTGCTGCTGCTGTTGGGGTCGTGCATACTGCGCTTGTCGTCACCGTAAGACTTGACCGACTCGCGCGAAGGACCGGATCGCTGTGCAGGAACGCGTTGTGGCTCTTGGAAAGAGATGCCAGCTGGTCGCTGGTGGGGCTGAGATGGCTGGTTGAGGTAGGCCTGATGGCTGCCGCCGGGGCCCATGTTGGGTGGCGGTGGAGACATGGCAGCGGCGCCAGGAGGCGAGAAGAACGGCTGATGTGGGCGTGGCTGCTGCTGCTGCTGTTGCTGCTGCTGCTGTTGTTGTTGTTGTGGATGCGGCTGCTGTGGACGATAGCCAGGAGGAAGCTGTTGATGATGCTGCGGAGGCGAGAAGGCAGGATGTTGAGGTCGAGCACTGGCGCCTCCTGGAATGCTGAGAGGAGGTAGTGGTGGAGGACCATCGGCGCGGTTTGGCCTTGGCTGCTGAGCGGGGCGAGCCTGCTCGGACGGAGACTCGAAAGGGTTCATGATGAAGACAACCGTTGATAGATTGTGGCAATGATGATCAAGGGAAGAGAGCGATCAAGATTGCCGTATGCAATAGATCAAGGATGCTGCTGCTGCTGCTGCTGTTGACCAAGGATCGTGGTGATGAGCTGGAGCAAATCTAAAATCGCTGCAACGGTGGGTGAAAGAAGAGAGAGAGAGAGAGACGGCAAAGTCTAGATGGTCGAGCGATACATGAAGTCTAGAGAGATCTGGGAAAGGATGTCCTGAGAGAGGTCGTGATAATGGCGTGCGGCGATATGGCTAACGTCGAGGCTTGGGTGACCCAATGAATTAATCAAGATAGCCGATGTCGGGAGATGCATAGGTCGCCAACCACCAAGGGATCGATTCGTAGGTGGACCGCTAGCGTAGCCAAAAGGGACGGCGATGCGGAAAAGGGTTGGGGTTGTGATGAAGTTTGAGATGGTGAACTTGGGTGGTGAGCGGGAAGCTTGGCGGACCGACTCGTCGAGAGAGGCAACACGAGGAAGCCTGACCGAGTTGCTGTGGATGGTGAGCCAAGCCCAAGAGGAAAGCCGACTGGCAGAGAGACTGACAGACAGCAAGTTGATCGAAAGGATGGCGAACAGAAAACAGTGCAGAGAGAACAGACGGAGCAAGGAGAAAAGGGGGAGGGAACAAGCAGGCAGGGGAAGGGTTGTGTTGGCTGTATTCGGAGTCCAGCAGCAGGCAAGCAAGTTGAGCAAGCAAGAAAGCAGCATGCAAAACAACGAGCAAGAAGAGAGGCAGAGAGAGAGACAGAGAGCGAGAGGACAAGAGCATCGAACTCGTAGCCAGCAACAACTAGCGATTTGACGCAGAGGAGTGACAGCGCGAGAGGGGGAGAGAGAGAGCACCAAGCGTAAAGCGTATCACGCAGAAATCTGTAACAGCACAGTGCAGCGCGCCCAATTCAGGGGCCACCACAACAACAACCACCTTTTTTTTAGAAAAGAAATAAACAAATAAAACTAATTTCCCAAGTTTCAGAGCGAGCGCGCGCTGTCAGAAGCCGAGCAGCATGCGACTGTTTTGGCACGGAAAGGGGTTGCCGGGCCCCTCTCTTTGACGAAGCACGACTGTGACACAGAAGCAGCCAACTAGCCTAGCCAACCATCATCGTGTAGTCAGTAGTCATTGCCAGCTGTTGGATTGCTTGTTGCTCACCATCAGAATCGATCGCAGTATTGTACAGAGGAGGAGTTAGAGTAGAGACCCCTGTCTTGCTTCTCTAGCCACAGTGTAGGAGCGACCCAGCAAAAGGCTATCAAGACGCATGACGAGGATCGTAAGCCACAATGAATCCAAGACGGACAGCGAACGACCATCCATCATTTCGATTCTTTGTGCTGTGTGTTGTGTTTTCTTTTCTTTTGTTTTCTCTTTTATTTTTTTGGTTTTCTCTTGCAGGATTGCCAAGGCACTCGGCGAGAAAGCAAGTCATGCACTCTGGAATTCTTTTTTTTTAATTTCTGTGAATCAATTTGAATTGCTTTGAAATGCATGGGTTGAAACATCGCATCGATTTTCACCAAAATTCGCCTCTGTCACTGCCGATCCTTGGAGCACAACGGCGTGACTGTCGGTTGTTGTTGTTTTTTTGTTTTTTCAAAATCAACCCCGACGACCACGCTTGGCTCTTTGTTGTTGGTCTTTTTTCTTTTTTCGCCAGAAGCTGTGCAAAAAGGCGCTCTTGATGTAATTTTTGGAATCAAGCAGCAGAAGCATTGAATGCTTGCTTCAAGGCTGCACTGTCTCTCGGAACGATTCCATGTATTCTTCCCCCCATTCAGGGCAATACTATTATTACAGAGCTAGGACCACAAGATGCATGGCTGATAACAAAGGCAGACAGGTAGGCAGGCAGGCACATTTTGTGGCTGTCGTTCGGTTGAATTGCATTTGCAGCGCACTTGGAATCGCCTCGCTACACTGCACTGCACTGCACTGCACTGCACATATGGGACAGCAACATCATTTACTTCTTCTTACGCTCTAAGCATTGCCTTCCCTGTCCAACCATCAACGACGAGATAACTAGCTTCACTCATGTTTTGATTGTTCTGTCCGTCCCCTTTTGTATGCATTGATCGTACTTGTCGCCGGCCTCCAATCTGATCCTCCCACCTGCAGCCTCTGTATAGTAGTCGTTTTGAAAATCACAAAACCATGTCCCAAGTGCCGTTCTCGCATAACTAATACAGCATCCATCTCCTTTTGACAAGCGGTACACCGCGACCCACATCATGCAGGGATCGGCGATGTCTCTTTTTGTGTCTCTGTCTCTCTCTCCCCTGTTGTTTTTTTTAATCTCTCCTTCCGAGGAAAGTTTGAACCTGAGTGTGTAAACCAAAAAAAGGAGTTGGGCGGATGAGCGGTCGCTCGCGATCCAAATTTGCGAACAGAAACAAGAGCCGAGCGAGGACGTTGAGCAACAGTGTCGTCAGCTCGCGTCGGGCTCAAATCCAGAACAACACTGCTGCCAAATTTTATCGATGATGGAAATCATTTGTCGCCCTGGCTTTTTCGGCAATTGCAGAATGGCTCTCATCCCAGCTACACTACATCAAGCTCACACACTCCATCGCTGCAATATCACCAGAGTCACCGTCTCTTTTTTCTTTTGGTGGTGGTGGTGGTGGCGCTCCTCAGAACCAAGTGCTCGGATATGTGGGACAATGTCATTGGCCATTCAAAAGAGCTCGATCTCTGCTTGCTGCAGGGTTCGCCCCAATGTCCAGCCTCTTTGCGATACCTTGAAAAATGAAACAGCCAAACGTGGTAGATTGCGAAAGGCCAACAAAAACGTAGGGTCGCGGGGCATGCGGCGATCATGACTTGGCATACTCTACTGCAGTCTCATACCACAAGAGAGTGGAAATCATTTCACACGCTCCGTTGACCGATCCGATGACGAGCGAGCTACATACTGTACCTGTACTGTAGCCCCGACCCGTCAGCCCTCGCAAGCGCCTACACAACTAGCATCGACACCCACTTTGAGTCCATTTCCAAAAACCTCCAGCCATCCTGTCAAAAGGACCCACCGGTATCTCATGTCTCACTCTACTGCTGTAAATTGATGGTTCGTGTGACCTCTTTTTGCTCATTTCCCGTTCTTACGTTTACGGCGGTGGTTCTTGTGGGTGCATCTCCTTTCGACTCGGATCGGAATCCGCGGCTAAAAATGGATCCGCCGATGCAAATCCTGTCTTGTCACAATCGGGCTTGTCCACCTTCAAGCTCAGTCTGATCATGCAACACACCAATCCATCTCACAGCATCAGACCAATACAAACAGTACCCAAAGAAAGTTGCAACTTTGAATGTCATTTCTCCTGCGCACATCCTCGCATAATCAATCTAACGCGACAGGTGGTAGTCGTCAATCCTGAGCAACAGCGACACCGTCTCGGTAGCTAGCTCGATAGCGCTCGTGTTGACCAGCAGAGGCTGCAGCACGTTCTCCTCGAGAATGTTGGTGATCTGACCCTTGCGTACGTTGATACCGGCGGTCCTCTCGCCCAGTGCGTGTCGGTTTCGCAGCTCGGTGACAATGCTAATCGGGTTCAGACCTGCGTTTTCCGCAAGCGTGGTTGGAATCACCTCGAGAGCCTCTGCGTACGCCTGGAAGCAGTAGGCCTCCATACCTTTGAGCGTCTGCGAGTACTGCGACAAGAGACGCGAGACGTGCACCTCGGGCGCACCACCTCCGGCAATCAGCGCCTTCTTCTTAACCAGGCAGCGAACTACACAGAGTGCATCGTGCAGACTGCGCTCGCTCTCCTCGAGCACGAGCGAGTTGGCTCCCGTGCACAGAATGCTGACCGTCCTGCCCATGTTCTTGATGCCCGTGATCTTGACTACGCGCGCACCGTTCTGCTGCACTTCATCGATGAGGTCGGCCGAGGCAAGCTTGTCCTCGGTAAAGGCCTCAATGTCGGCGATTGGCTTGGCACCGAGCGTCTTGGAGACAAACTCGATCTCGTCGCGCTCGACGTCCTTGACCACCAAAATCTTGAGCTTGGCGAGGAAGTGGAGGGCAAGCTCATTGACAGCATCGCGGAGGATAGACTTCTGAATGAGGAGCACGTTGCAACCGGTCTTCTTGATCTTCTTGCACATGTTGAGCAGGTACTGACGCTCCTCCTTGAGGATCTTGTCCATCTGTCGGTAGTCGTTGACCACAATCTGGTTGTCCATGTCAGGCTTGGGGCTGCTCAATTGAAACTGGCATACGGCGATTTTAGCCTTCTCCATTCGTGTAGGGCCTCCGCTGCCGTTGATGACGTTCTGTGCCAAGACAAGACCCTCGACGAGCTCAGTGTCGTCGATGGTGCCGCCCACCTTTTTCACAATGCGAATGTCGCGCAGGTCGACGTTGTCCTGACCCTCTTTGGATCGGGAAGCGTGCGAGGTGGTAGCGTTTTCGGTGGTGGACGAGGTCGAGGACGAGGGAGCCGAAGCAGCGGCCTTGGACGAGTTGCTCGACGCGGCAGGAGTGACAAGACGGGTGACTGCATCCACAGCGATAGGGGCAAGGACGGACGAGTACTGCGAGACAATCTTGGAGTTAAGCGAGGTGCTGGCGGCACGGAGGAGCGACTCGCGGTCATTGAGCTCGACGGGCGTCGAGATGTCGGTCAAGAACTCGACTGCTTTGACAGCAGCCTTCTGGAACGATTCGGCAATGATGGTCGGGTGGATACCCTTGTTGAGCATCTTTTCGGCGGCACCGAGCAAGCTTCCGGCAACAACGACGACCGAGGTGGTACCATCACCGGCCTCGACATCCTGCGCTTGCGAGAGTTCGACGAGCATTCGGGCAGCTGGATGCATGACAGCCATGTGCTTCAGGATGGTGGCACCGTCGTTGGTAATGACCACTTCGCCGTTGGAGGTCTGGATCATCTTGTCCATGCCCTTGGGACCGAGCGAGGTGCGTACGGCGTCACTGACAGCCTTGGCAGCCGAGAGGTTGGATCTCCTAACCTCATCGGGCTTGTCTGCATTCTTGAAGGCGTTTTGGGAAGGTCCGCCACGAGCGACGGGAGCGGCGGCGGGTGCTGCTGCCGACATCTTGACGAATATTGGGAGAGGTTGAACTTTTGCGACAAATTCCGGTGCTTCAACGTCAGCCTATGTATTGGGAGAGCTGTCGCGTTTGAGTGAAGCTGAAGCTGATGTGTGCAGAAGAGATACAGGTCAAGCTAGACGAGGACGCAGTGGAGAAAAAGACGATGAGAAGGTAGACCCAAAAAGAAAAAAGTAATGCTGGTTGCCAACCTCGGACAAAGAGTGCAACACGAAATCAAAGCGGTTTCTCTGTTCTTCTCAACACAGCGTTGTGTGTGCACGAGCGCGCAACACAGCAGCAGACAGCAGCAGCAGACAGCAGCAGCAGCAGACAGGTAGCAGCTGAGCACAAAATCTGATCGTTGTTGGCTCTGCAAAAATGCAACGCGCGCGCACGCCCTCTCTCGCCTCTCTCTCGCCTCTCTCTCAGCTTCACACAAGAGAGAGGTGTTGGTTGCGGAAGAATCGAAAAGAAGGAAAACCTGCCGCATCAGAATTTACGCTTATTTCTAAGCATGACAAAAGCAATCTTGATAGACCCCTCCACGAGAACAGCAAGGACGCGCACCTGCCCAATTCCAACCAAATGTACTGCGCTGCTGCCTCTTTTTTTTTTCTATCATTTTTGGGTGAGGCTGCTAAGCCACACACAGCTTTGAACCTCCACTTGGCTCAGTGCGTGGGCACGGTGACACCAGCCATTCACGCCTTGCTTCCACCTTTGCATCTTCTGACACATCCTCCTATCTTGCTCTCCCCCATCCATTTGGCATCCATAGGATCGCTTCGATCGATCAAGGAGAGGCAAGCAATACCTGCTTCCCAATCACTCACCGAGTTTCGTCCGACCTAGCACCATATCCAAAGGCGTAGCATTCCCTTTTGACAAACTCTGTCCATACGTCTTGTTTCACGACGACCCAAGCTTGCGCTTCCTTCACGACCTCACATACGCCTCTACTGCAACGCGATCAATTCATAATGTCGATGTTCGGCGGCCTAGATGGCGGATTCGCCAACTTGAATCGATTCATGCAGAATGGCATGGATCCACGATTCCCTCGTCCACCACGGGCCTACGACGAATACTTCAAGGCGTACAGCATGGCCATGCTACCCGGAAAAGAACGACTCAACGTCAGCTATGGAGGCAAGATCATCATGCCACCTTCCGCACTTGCCCACCTTACAAACCTCGAAATCGAGTCGCCATGGTTCTTTGAGCTGCGCAGCACAGGCGCTTCCGAAGTGCGTCGTACGCACGCAGGTGTCCTCGAGTTCATTGCAGATGAAGGCAACGTGCACCTTCCCGCATGGATGATGCGTACTTTGGGCCTTTCGGAAGGTGATCCCATTCGATTGACTGGTGCCACGCTGCCCAAGGGCAAGATGGTCAAGATTCAGCCTCAGACCGTCGACTTTTTGGAGATCAGCGATCCAAAGGCTGTGCTCGAGCAGGCCTTCCGCAACTTTTCCGCATTGACGCCAGGAGACATTGTCGAAATCAGTTACAACTGTCTCACATTCGAGATCCTCATCATGGAGATCACACCCAACGCAGATGGCATATCGATCATCGAAACGGATCTAGAGGTCGACTTTGCACCCCCAAAGGGCTATGTGGAGCCCACACCACAGCCTCGTCCTCCACCGCCGACGATGGCGTCCAAGCTCAACATTGACAGTTCGCGTGTCGAATCGATCCCCCCCACACGTACCTCAACACCCGGTTCGTTGGCAGGTACAAGCGCAGCTGGTGGATCCGGCGTAGCTACCCCTGCCGGACCCTTCCGTGGATCCGGCCAGACGCTGAGCGGCAAGAAGAGCAAAGGAAAGAAAGATCGCCAAATTGAACAGCTCGATCCGTTCAGCATGGTCCGACGCACCGACATCCCACGCATCGTGACAAACGATACCCAGCTCACCGAGAAAAAGATCCCCGCCGCCCTCAATCTGCCCTTTGGCAAACTCTTCTTCGGTTACGAGGTCATTCCCGTGGGTGGCAAACCGAAGGACGAGGCCAAGGAAAAGACGACCGAGACGTTTGGCGGTTCCGGTACAACTCTATCCGGTCGAGCACCGCGGCCCAAACCGCAAGAGAAGCAAGAACCCAAGCCGAGTACAGAGGCGAAATCGGCTTTCACACTAGGCGGTGGCCGTGTGCTCGGTGAGAGCTCGAGAAGCAGTCGATATGCGACTCCGTCAAGTTCAGACGGTCGCAGCCTCAATGACTCGAAGCGCGATGTGATCGAGATCGATTCTGATTGATTGAACAATGTTGCATCAACACTTGATGACCACGCAAACATTCGCTGACACCTGGTTACTTTGCAGAGCATCGCATCGTTGGCATTCATTCGTAATCCCTGAGCCCTCCTTGTGACTCCTTCATCTCTGACCCATCTTTGTACTTTTACTTTGGCCAGCTTGGCCCCATCACACTTAGCAATTTGGTCGCTCCAAATCGTCACTTTTCGGCTTTGAGATGCTGTTCGTGTGGCATGGCAACATCATGTGAGCCAGAGACTTCGCCGTCAGGGCGCACATAGGTCACAGGCACCGACGCGGCTCCTTTTAGGAAAGGACCGGCTGCCATGTCAGAGTTGGCAGGTTTATGTGCTGACCATGAGCTAGCCTTGTCCGAGCGTCGGAGCTGACTCTCGTCGCGGGACAGAGTGGGAAAAGAGCGAGAGCCCAGAGACTTGCGCTGAGAATTCTCTCCCGAGACACCATATTGGCCAGGTCGCTGGCAGATGGGCGAACTTTTAGATGATTGTCGCTGCATAGAGCCGGCTTCTTGTTTAGTCGGGCTACACGGAGGACGGATCAGCGGCACCGATGGCTGATGTCGAAAGCGCTCTGGTTGGTCCGTTATTGAGACCACAAAGAAAATCGAAAACACCTCGCGTCAGCTTCGGAACTATACAGAAGCTGCTGAGATGCGTATTTCGACGTGAAATTCCTCGTCGATGCTGCAACTCACCTCGAACAGGGGTCCTCGGTCCTCGAGTGGTCGGGGCCATTTCTCGAAAGGGCACGGGCGGTGGCTTATATGCGAAGACGTCCGAACAGGAAGTGGTTGGACGTGTTGGCGGTCTTTGTTGTAGATAGAGCAATCTCTGAGTCAGCGTCGATCATTTTCAGCAAACGAAGGGTTCCAGACAGCGAGTTTGAGCGAAAACATACCGATATCGCTGCTGATCATGATCATAGAGAAGCATCGCCCGGAATTGGCCATTCGATGCACTTGCGTGCGGATGGTGCTGGTCGCGCGGCTGCCCTTGATGGAATGCAAATGGTCTAGAAGGTTGTAGAAAAGGTCCTCCGCCCCCCCTTCCACCCTCGCTGCTAGCTTGTGACACGCTATCGGAGATGACATGACAAGGGACCGTGGGTACTTTACACAAGTAAGCAGTAGCTCGGCCATATTAGATCGTGCCGATGGTTGCCCACTTGTCGGTCACGGACCAGTATACCGCACTCACCCATTTTGAGGATGAACGACGCCACCATCGTTGAGAGGCGGTGGTTGCAGTGCTACGATCTTTGCCTTTAAGTTGCGATTTTCGGCTCGTGCTTCTTCCAATTCTCTGTCTCGAGTCGGGTGCAGTCGAGTCAAGTCGAGCGTCAAGATCAAGTTCAAGCTCCATCAGTACCGACATCGCTCAGCAGCTGTTCAAGGGAAAATGACGAGGGAAGAGACGCACGCTTTCAGGTTGCGAAACTGACGAAATTCTTTGCGGATGCCTTCGAATACCTGCTTTTGCTCGAGCGTCTTTGCTTTTAGGAATCTGAGACGTCCGATCGGCAGCGATGAAATCAAAGAGCAGGTCGCAATAAACTCGTGAGAAGGCTGGCTTTCTTGCTGCTTGGTGTCGTGCGTCAGGCCTAGACCTACGTGATCAACTCCGACATTTGCTTGAACTGCCTCGTCCGAAGATAATCGTGGTCAGATCCTGCCTACATGACACAGCTTGCTGGTCCATTCGATAAACGATCTCACCTGAAACTGGATTTGGCGCGAAACTCAAAGATCCGCAAAAAAATTAGTGGAAAGGTTATTGACATGGTGATGACGAAAAAGGACGGATGGTCGATGGGACCTACCTCGTATGCGGCCGTAAGCATGCTCATTGACGTCTCAACAGGCGCCAGCAAGTGACAGACAGGCTCCGGAAGCTGCAAGACACGAAAGCATAGCAATCAAGAGGACACATCAGCCTTGACGCTGGTCACTTTTTTAGATGAGGTGATGAGGTCGAGAAGCCAAACTTACATGATCGGGTCGCAGCCTGATCCAACGAACATTCTGAGAGCAGGAAGCGCAAATTCCTTGAATCTGTTCGGGCAACAGGTTTGTATCTGGGCCATCACCGCCTGTATTCGAGTGCAGGTCATCAGTAGAATTTCCTTGTGCTTTTTCGCCGAGTTGAAACTCACGGCTGAGATCTTTATAGCAAAGAACATGCTTGCACTAAAGCAGGCGATAAGAAGGATTGCGATGCGCGGTGTCAGCCGGAAACTGATGAGCACAGAAACAGGTAAGACGAAAAGGAATAACGAACCTCGCCGATCCAGAAAGACTCTTGCCCGCCTTCTTCGTAGTGATGATTCGATGAGGCGTCGCGAGAGCTGACGACATAGCTGCGATAACAGACCGAACAGTGCAGGTGATCCAAGAAGCTTGGGGATGGCTCTGAGATAATGGACGCCATATCGAGCTGATGGTGGTTGTGTGGTTTGAGTAGGTGGTGGTGTGTGGCATCAAGATGATTCCAAGTCGGATGTGGCGACGCTACTGTACAGAACAACAGCTCAGCCTGCTGCTGCGCATAGCTCAGGCAGCTGATCGTCTGCGTGTTGGATCCATCGGTTCGTCCGACACTTGTTCTGTCACACTTGTGCTCCATCAGACTACACGGCTACGCCAAAAGCAAGTTGTGATGATACAACGGAAACGAAGCGATGGCAGTTGATCACGTATCAAGCTTTTCTCTTTTCCCTCCCTTTTCTAAGGGATTTTGTTCTCGCTCATCACTTGCTCGATTGACTATCCTACCATGGAAATTGTAAACTTTCTCGAGACGGCTCATGATGCGTCTGCTTTGGCGGCTCGGCCAACACGACTCGCTCGCAAGACTTCGCCATTGTATGGGCTGTGTGCATCAGATCGGCTGTATGTGGTCGAACAAAGGCTTCAGAGACACTTGACACCGGCCAACGACGCCAATAATCCAGCTCCTTTTTTTTTCAAAAATCACCTTAAAAAAAATCCACGCAAACTTGCATACGATCTGTGATTTCCAGTTCGTGCTCTCTCCATTTTGTCGGCGCTGATCCGATTCTGAGTTCCATCTCTCCACTGTTTCTTGCCCACTTGAGCTTGCTGGACACTGGAGCAATAGCCTTGAGTTGGCTACGCAGATCTGCAGCCGCTAACGCTGAGCTTGTCGCCAACTGCTGCGGTTAAAGCTTCTCGGCGCGTCAAATACAGGGCAGCGCAGCGTAGACTCGCCTCGCCAATCTGTCGGCCGCTAGATAGCGCGCCCGTCCCTGACAGCCCATCTCGATCTCAATCTCGTCTCGTCTGCATCCAATACGAGCAACGCTACCAACTCGAACTCACTCTACACAACACGGTGTTGATGTTTGGCCATTCGATCCCAGGCGGCACTTCTCAGCAGGCCCACAATTCACCTCAAGTATTGTCACCCTTGTCGACCACCAAATTCAACAAGTTGCTTGGCTCAACTCTTTCTACGTTGCAACATCCGGTGACGTTCCGCGGCACTGTCGCCGTTTCATCTCGAATTCAGCGCGAATTGGCTTCATCTCCCCTTCAACGATCTCTGGTGTCACACGTGTCGACACTGACGACCTCTCAAGTCCTGGCGAAAAGCGATCAGCTGCCTTCCTTGTCCAGCACAAGAGTCGAGCTGCTTTTGTGAACTGTTTGAAAACGACGGCGGCCCACACAGCACATCGATCGCGCAAGAAAAACGGGTGGAAATTTTTGCCACAGGATACGCGCTCAAATTTCAAAACGGAAATCGAAAACCAGACACAACCCAACGCCCACACTCTTCTCTGACGTGAATCATACCTGTCTCGATCGTTTCAAGGTGCACACATCCTCGAATCAAGCTCTGTCCCTTCCCGTCTACCATCACGCTGCCATTCAGGTCACGTTGCCGGACCAGACCTGCTACGTCCAACAGCTTGGTCGCTTGAGAACTGAGATTCGCCGAACTGCATTTGGTTGTCGATTCATGGCTCAAGTGGCCTGGATTCCGATAGCAAAATGTCGTATTCCCATTTTCATCGAGACTCGGACGCGTTGGCGCGTGCGCAAAGGCAGTCGCAGTCGCAATCGCATACACACGCGTCGCAATTGCCGCAGCAGCAGCAGCAGCAGCAGCAAGAACAGCAACGGTCCATTCGGCCACCTGTCAGCTCGCGTCCACATCCTTCACCTCGTAGAAGCACAAAGTCGGCTGCGCTTTCGGCTATTGCCACTTTGCCAGCATCCTCTAGAAGCCCCACCACAGCATCGTCTTCCTTCTTGTCGCCGTCGAGTTTAAACTCGCCCGCATCACCCGGTACAATGCCGTCGAACAGTACTATCACTTCGACGAGCTCGTTTCCGAATGGAGCTCAAGCTCAAGCGGCTCTAGGCACAGACGGACGCGCCCCAAGTGGCTCGTCCAATTGCGCTGCACTTCCTTCTGTCCCGAACATCAGCCATCGCAGTGCCAGTGGCTCGCTCGATCGCATTGCCAGCCTTCCTGTCTCGAACGGTATCATCGAACAGGAAACTGGACTGTCGTCGGATTTGGACGCACAGAGAGGCGCAGTGGCGAGATCTCCGAATCTGACAAAGACTGTGCAGCTTCAAAATCAGAGTAAGACTACTCAAGCTACATCTTCATCAAAGGCACACGGAATAGTTGTACAGCCCGAGCCACAGAGTCCTCCCATCGTGCCCAGCCAGGTCGGATCGACAGTCTCGTCACCCGTCCCACGTTCGAGTCAGCCTGATGCTCGAGCACAGACTCAAGCTAGCCCACCGGTCGAAAATCGCCCACAGCCTCATATTGCCCCACCAGTCTCTGGACAGCGACCTACTCTGAAGCCGCCACAAAGTTTGCAGCCTCCAGTGCAAGCATCGACAGCTTCACCCAACAGTCCCTCGCGACGAGCACCAGCTCCTCCAAGGTCCCTCTCACACGTCACCGTCACACAAACCGCACCACAAACTTCAGTGACACAGCAGGTTCAGTCGGCCCAGCCATCGCAGACGACAGCAACGAGCCACAAAGCACCTTTCAGCACATCTCAGACTCTGGTTCCGGCTCTCGCGGCAACAATCTCAAAACCCCAGGTCGTACCTTTGACTCATGGGTCAAAAGTTTCCCAAACGACAGGGACCGTCACTGCACAGACACAGTCTCCAGCCCTTGCGAAGTCGTCCCCCAAAAAGCAACCTGTCGCTCAGGCCCAGGCTCAAGCCCAGCCTCAGCCTCAGCCTCAGCCTCAGCCCGAGCCTCCAATTCCAGCACAGGCCGCTGGAGCTTCGAATGTGCGTCCGCTCGCCTCGCAGCCTACGTCGACCGAGATTTTGCCGACCTCCAATGCCAACACACTGCCGGCCGCTTCGCCACGCATCACCAGCAAGAAGAGCTTCAAATCTGCAAGCTCCATCTCAAAAATCAACACTCTGCAAGCTCCGCCCACAAGCTTCCTGACCTCTTCAGAATCTGTGAATTATGGCACGCTGACCAAAGAAGGTGGCAAGTTCAAAACGATTCCGACCATCAGCTGCCTGGACGTATCCGAAGACGAGCTCGAGCAACTCATCAGGGGCCTCGTTGAGGCTCAAGGCGAGCCTCTGATTATTTCAGATCTTCATAAAACTGCGGCATGGTCTTCAGCTCTCTTCAATCCCAACAAATACGAGCAGCTCAGAACAAGTCAGCAAGCGGGCCGTGACACGGTCAGGGTTCGCAATCTCACCAATGGGATCGACCAAGAGCTTCCTCTGTCCGACTTTCTCGCTCGCTGCGAGAAGGAGAGGAACTACTCTCCGGGACAGACGGAGAAGCTCTACGGCAACGCCTTGCCATGTCCGCCGGAATGGGCAGAGGCTTTTGCCACCATGGTGCATCCGCGTCTCGAGTATCACGGCGACCAGGATATCGCTGCCTCTCTCGTTGAAAACGCGCGCTCTGCGACCCAGAAGTGCTTCTTTGGCCCTGGACGCACGGGTACACCGCTGCATCGCGAATTGTGCTCCGGTCTGGGTCAGAATCTCATGGTCTGGTCGGATTCAGGTGCCTCTTCCATTTGGATGATCACTGACCCGGCGGATGCTGATGCGGTGGAACGATACATTGCGTCCAAGGGCGCTGACCCTTTGCAGGAAAAGTTTGCCCCTCATCCCAACGAGCTCCAAGATGCACCTTTCCCCATCTTTTCCTGCCAGCAGACTGTTGGCGATCTCGTGCTGATCCCTTCGCGCGCTATGTATATGGTCATCAACACGGGAGGCCGGACCATGAATGCGGCGTGGTCTCGAATGACGGTCGAAACGCTTGCTAGCGCACTCACCACCGATCTGCCCCTCTATCAACGCTACTGTCGTGAAGAGAGCTACCATGTTAAGCCGGTCATCGAGGAGACGCTGATCAGAATGACCGAACAGGTCGAGGCCAACTTCGAAAAGCGCATCGAGACTCCACCCAGAGTCATTCGTGAATTCCGTGGGCTTCTCCAGCTGTACGACGCTATCCTCACTGACGAGTTTCTTCCCAAATGGCGCGAGATCGAGGTCGTGGGAGGCCATGACAGCTACGTCGAATGCGACTTTTGCGGTGCCGATGTCTTGCACGGTTACTTTGAATGCCCTGAGGGTGAGACGTTCTGCGCCTTGTGTTACTGTCAAGGCCGACTGTGTGGCTGTCCCGATGCCGAACACGAGCTTCAGCCCCGTCAGCACTGGCGCAATTTTGGCGAGCGCTTGCAGATTCGAAACGACGCCGCACAGACTCTGCTCAAAGTGCGGCCGACCCTAGCAGTCTCGACGCAGCCGACCGCGTCTGCTCAAGCTGACGATCCTGACGATGCCGAAGATGACGACGAGGAACTTCCGCTGCGAGAAGTGGAGATCTGGACTGAAGATGCTATCGGCAAGAAGACGTGGCCGTTTAGCTTCATGGCAGCATACAAGCTTTACAGCATCCGGCAGACCCCAGACTGGCGTCAGAACAAGGCGCAGTGCAAGATCTGCAAGGCGACGCTGGACATATCGCAGAGATACGATTGCAAGCCGTGCCGCCATTCGTACTGCTATGGATGCCTCTTGCACAAGATGCACATCCATCCGGTGCATGCTTTGGCCCAGAACGACCCCGATCTCTTCCACCGATACCATCGAAAAAACAGCACGCTTGACTATAAAGAATGGAAGCAAGACCCGCTCGATTTCAACGACGAGGCACGCGCGCATTTTGCCCTCATCGAAGCGGCAAAGATCCACAAGAAATGCACACCCATCAACAAAAAGTGCCGCATCGGCTTCCTCGATGTTTCGGAAGAGCATCCACATGGACTCTCTGGCACGCTCGGTGTCAAGCAAACCAGAAAAGCAGCTGTTGACAAAGTACAGGCTGCGGCTGCTCAATCCTCTTCCGCTTCGTCTTCGACGACGCCGGTCTCGCGCAAGCGCCAAAACGACCTGATCCAGTCGCCGTCCACTGCTTCACCAAAGACGGTGTCCAACAAGAAGGCCAAGCTTGACACGCTCTCTAACGCTCAGCCGATGGAGGAGGACGAGCCGGTCGAACAGATTTTGCGACCTCAAGGGGTGGTTGGTGTTCCGATTCTCGCTGCAGCACCTGTGCAGCAGCCCAGACTCGTTGGAACTGCAACGACAGCCGATGTGGCTATGCGTTCTGTGGCCGAGGACGATGCGTCCTCCTTGGCACCGACCCTGGCCAACGGCATCAGGAAGTTTGTGCTGCGAAAGGGTCAAGGCAATCCGGTGTCGCCAGTCAGCACAGCCCTGTCCATGGGATCGTCGTCTGGTTCGTCCCCATCTTCGGCCTCCTTCTCCGAAGTCTACCCAACTTCGAGCAAGCAGAGTGTGGCCAAGGTGATCTTGGCGCAGGCTCCCATTCATTCACGCCCTGCCCACGTCGTCCAGGAAGCCACGGCCACTACTGTCCCTCTAGCATCAAGCGATGCGCCCGTTTCCGCTCAACCGGCTTCTGCAGCTGCGGTCGTACCGACCAGGGCTACTCTTCCTGTCGAAGCAAATGTGTCGAGGGTCGCACCCTCGTTGACCTCAGCGACGGCTTCTGCTACTACCGCACCTCCTTCTTCGTCTCCTCCTCAGGTCGTCATTTCGCCTGCAGCAGTGCCCGCTGTGGTAGCTCAGGCAATCGCGCAAGGCGAACCCGTTGCCGAATCGGTAACATTGGCGACGAGCGTAGTGCCTGACGAGGTTGCTGCCCCTCCCACCGCATCGAGACCGGCAGCCTCGGAACCACCTTCTGCTGGGCTCGGTTCGCTCGATAACATGAATCTGCGGGTGGTCACCGAGATCCTGCGCATCTTTAGTCAGTCGAATCAGAAGATGATCGCAGGCCAGGTGGAAGAGATCAAAAAGCTGCAAGCCAAACAAGCCGAAGAGCACGCCAGAGCATTGGCACAACAAGCACAGGAACACGAAGAAGCACGCGCAACGCAAACCCAAGAGCACGAAAATGCACATGCAAAGCTTGTCAACGAGCACAAGCAGGCGCTGGCCAAGATGGAAGCGACCTTATCTCAGCTGAGTGCCGAGATGAAGGATCTGACGCACAAGCATCACGCCGAGGTCAAGGAGCTGATGAGCCAGCACAGTTTGGCGATGAAGGATGTCAGAAAGGAGCTGGATGCGAATGCACAGCGGACGGAGAAAGCAGTGGAACGAGCCACGGTGATCGAGACGGTGCTGGGTGGGCTGATGGCAGACATTACTCGAGGAGCGCAGCTTGAACTGGAAGCAGAACGAGCGGGACAATCGTCTCAGCCTATTGCGAGCGAATTATCGACGTCGAGCAGCAGTCAACTTGCTCCCACCAGCGACACTCGCATCCATAATTGAGCAATTGGACATTCTCTTCTCATTATATAGTTTTCTGTATCTTATGACATTTTACATGATATTTTGAACACCACTTTGAATGAGCAACACGCTACGAGCTGATCTTGTAGGCCAGCTTCTCGGCAGAAACTTTTCCATCCTGCAAGTACTTGAGACCCTCTGGGATAGCCTCGAGACCACCCGACATTTCTTTGATCTTGTTTCCTCGCACGAGGCCCCTCTGGAACAAAGTGTGGAAGAGACCCTGATCGCCGTTGAGCCACTCCTTCATGAGGTTTGAGTCGGCGGTGACGCGTTCCTCGTCGAAGACAGCTTTTCCGTAGCTGAAAGGGCGACCGAGGGCGGTGTAAGCCAAAGTGTGAATGATGTTGACTTCACCTTTACGAAGAGCGATGGCTTCGGCATCGGGTTTGAGGAGAACGACAATGTCTCCACCTTTTGAACCTAGGGATTTGACGCAGAGCTGCTGGGTTCCATTTTCGGAAATGCAGTCGAGAGCCTTGCTCAAGTTGGGATACTTGGAAGAGATCTTCTGGGGTGTGGTCTCGTCTCTGTAGTCATAGACATCGTCTGCACCGAGGACTTTGAGGAGTTGATGGTTCTTGGGGCTTGCAGTGGTGATGACTCTGAATCCGGAGATGTGGGCAATCTGAATGGCCCATTGACCGACGGTGGTGCTTCCGGACCAGATGAGAATCTCGGGCGAATCCTCTTTGACGGGAATCGCTCCGTTGGAAAAGTCCGGGACAGGAATCGCAAGGCGGTGGAAGAGCGCCTGAACAGCCGTCTCTCCACCAACGCCCATCGAGCTGGCGCTGTAATCATCGACATTGTCGGGAATCGTGGCAACCAACTCGCTGTTGGTCTTGAGATACTGAGCAAAACTGCCCCGTCCAGCGTCCTTGCCACCGTGAACAAAGCCACAGACGCGATCGCCCTTCTTCAAAGTAGAATTCTTGACATCAGGTCCAAGCTGTTCAACAACACCGGCAAAGTCGCATCCAACACCAACACCGGGGGGAGAAAGGAAAGCAATGTGCTTCCAATCGGTAGGGTTGAGTGTCACCGCAGTGGTGCGGACGAGAATTTCGTCCTTGTCCAAAGTAGGAACGGGGACCTGTTGAACTTCGGTCTTTTTGCCCTCGACCGTGACGAGGGCTTGCATCTTGGATGGAGTGGCAGACATGCTGGCTATGCTGGATCGATGAAGAGATAGAGCAAAGAAAGTTGTGGTGATGACGATGGGATGAGCTCATGCGAAGCAGTCCCAAAGATATATAACCGTCAACATTGCTGCTTTGACACGCTACTGTGCTCGAATGGCGGGGCAACTGAGACTGTAGATTCGCCGAGCTCTTTGGCTGTGGTCGCGAGCGGTCGGGACTGTGTACTGTATACGTTGGATGACAGTGAAAGGCTTATGACCGCTCTCTCAGCCGCACATGTCATTGCTGCGTGACTGTTGGCTTCTAACGCCGAAGTGGAGGTGACACAGCGAATACCCAAAAAAGGAAAGCGGGCTGGCTGGCTAGCTGGCTGGCTGTCTGTCCAGTTGCCTCGCGTTTCTTCTCGTCCGTGCGTCGGCGAAAGAATTTTTAGAGTGTGCGAGCCAAATCATTGCCGTGACCTTTGCTCGAGCTTTTGTGTGAACTGTATAGCCATTTGGCAAACCATCTTTTCCATATCTTGAGCCAGAGCATCAACATCCAGTCAATGTCAATCCAATCTCACAAACAGGTCTGGAAAACAGTTGAAAGGAGACCAAACCCCGAGATGGGAGGATCGCGCACCGCAAGTCTTGGCAGTGTTGCTCATCAAACGAGACCAAGAAGAGGAAACTTGTGCTTAGCCGTAGTAAAGAGATTGAAGGTCGTCGGAGGAACACTAAACTGTCCATCGGGAACATCGGGGGTTCAGCCAGCAGGAATGGCCCTGGTTGTCGAGATCCAACAAGATGCTCCGTGGAGCTTACCCAATCTGGCCGATCGTACAGCTGTCAATCAACGAGGATCACCTTTCCCAACACCAGCGCCAAGTTGGGGAGGAATGCAAAGTGACTGAATCGGCAAAGCAAGGCAGAGAGAGGCATGTGGTGTGGTCATGATACGAACCAGCTGATTTTGGCACCCAAATCTACAGTAGCAATTCAGGCGCGTAGAAAGGGAGAAGCTGGAAAGGCTTTTCCGCGTTCTCGCGTTCTTCAGCACTGCATATACAGTACATTATTGACAGGCCTCAGCCCACTTTTTCGAGCGCCGAAGCCATCAAGAGGGATTGCTATCGGACTCGTTCCGACGACTGACAAGAAGCAAGGAGTCCGGAAAGTCATGTCGGCAGCTTTTGCCTTTTTTTTTTTTGAAAAATTGAGAGCCGGAGCGAGCTTGTCGTGCATCTCTGCAAGAGACTCTCTCACATCTGCCGCTCTCTCGGGAGGCGATTTCCGACCAAACGAATCACATGTTCGGAAATCGCGACTTGACTTGGCTAGTTACTCCTCCGCATTTTCATACATTCGGACAGAGAGAGTGAGAACCCTGTCGAGGTGAAATTGTCGAGACCCTTGCGCTGGAATCAAGCAAACCGTTGGAAGTTCTCTTTTCTTTGATCATCGTCTTTTCAGTCGTTTGCCTCACACTCTCGCCTCTTGATCAGGCTGCCGTCCGTCTCCTGCACCAACTCAATCGCTCACGCCAAGCTCACGGCAGTCCCTCACTTTTGCTTAAGTAGGCCTGGATCATGTCTACCGAGCTCATCAACGTAGACTCGTAAATTCGGTCCATCGACTTTGGCTTGGCTTCATTACGCCCTTTGCCCACCCATCTTCTCATCAGCCTCTTGCTTGCTGAGCGGTTGCACTCCTAAGCCGCAACGGCCGACATGGCCCAAGATGGCGTGGCTGCGCGCAAGCCCACAGCTAGGAGAGCGAGGCGCTCGCATCCAGGCTCAGCCTCTTCGTTACCTCTAGTTCGCCAATTCCGCTCTCGAGGCGAATCCATTTTCCAACATCATGGACGCTGGATCTCGAAACATCAAATACGGACTTTGCTACTCTGCTCTCTGGTCATCACCTCGCTCTTTTATCCCGCTGTCGGAATCTACTTTTGGGCATCCAAGGGTGGCCCCGGTGTCTCTAGAGGCGATGCAAAGAGCGTCTGGAGGTCCCTTAGCACGCCGTTTATGGACTCGTTTGCGAGCAGCGGAAGGAAACATGTCAACAGCCTCAGCGACCTTCGCATGATCTGGGATGATGCCCGCGATCTTCGAGCTATCGACGTCAGCGATGCCCAAGTCTTGCTCCACCAACAAGCCCGCCAGGCCTCTGCCGCTACCGAAACTGCTCCCGCCTTCTCCCGCCCACGTTGCCAGTCAATACGTGTCGAACATGTCTTTATAACTACGGACGACGTCATGGCTGGTAGAGGACCTCGTTTTGGTGTTCTCGAAAAGCGCATCTTGAACTCGGCACTCCAGTTGCAAAAGTCGGTAGAGTCCGAACTTCGGAAAAATCCCGATGAGGACGATCTCGGTCCCTCGTTGGTGTGTGTGCAGCCGCGCAACTCTTTCCCAGGGCGTACAGCACTCGTCGGCGAGGGTCCGAATGTAGACAGCGAGGCTGCATGCCTGACACTCTCGCCGCTCGAATACTGGAATATGGACTCGCAGGCCATTCTTCAAGACGACGATCCTGCCCACTTCGTTTCGCAATCGTCTCTGAATCGAACAAGATCGGGAGCGCCGCTCTCTTATTCAACCACTTTGGCTGGACGATGGCATCTCTTCCAACGACTACCGAGAGCTGAGTTCCTCGCCTTCACCTTTTTCTTGCGCCAGGACCACAACGAAGCATGCGCGGATGCGAAGCCAAGCTCCGCGGCAGTTTCATCCGCCGATGGCATCTCGCCGAGCCACAACAGCTGGCATGACCTCCTCACTCGAGTCACTGGTGGCCAGGTTCGCCTCATCGCTTCGCCCGAAAACATCTCGCATAGCCTCGTTCTCCAGTTTGCGCCCGACACGCCTTCATCCAAACGCAAACCTACTCACATCTTTCTCTTGACCGCATACGCATTCGTCATCATCTACATCTCACGCGGCCTCATCAAGCTGCGCAAGGTACACTCACGTTTCGGTCTCGCCTTTACCGGAACCACGCAGTTGCTCATCAGCATGATCATGAGTGTTAGCATCTGCGCCCTTCTCGGCATACGACTCACGCTGGTTCCCTGGGAGCTGCTGCCCTTTGTTATTGTCGTCGTCGGCTCCGAAAACATGTTTAGCCTTACCAAGGCCATCGTCGACACGCCTCTGTCACTCACCGTGTCATCACGCATCGCACATGGCTTAGGCAAGGTCGGAGTACCCATCACCCTCACCACGCTCGCCGACATTCTCCTGCTCCTCGTCATTGCCCTCTTCATTGGCGTAAGAGCTGTACGCGAGTTCTGCATCTTTGCCATCTTCTCCCTCATCATGGACTGGTTCCTGCAGATGACCTTTTTCATCACCGTCCTCAGCATCGACATGCAGCGTCTCGAACTTGCTGATCTCTTGACGCAGGGCACTCGACTGACCAGGAAACAGGATAGCTCTTCGAGAACGCATGAGGGAGCGGCCATTAGTACCCACGGCAGCAGCGAAGACTTTGACGGCGAATCTTCCACCGAAGGGCAACGACGCATCGGCAATGCTCGAGTCCAGGCTCGGCCAGGCAACATTGTCATTGCAGCGCTGTCCAAGATCTGGAAGGCAAGGACCGCCAGGACCGCCAGTCTCACGCTCATCTTGGTCTATATGGGCGGACTGTATCTCTATTACGGCACCGGCTTCCCTAGCCATCGACAATCCAGCTACGTATTGCCAGCCGACTGGGATGCAGTCCGCCAGGCGCCTCCGACGGAAAACTCCTTTGATCCCTTCGGACATCTAGACGCAAAGCCACATGCTTCCCTGCCATGGTGGACCTCTTCACCCAGCGCAGACCTGTGGACATCGCTGAATCCGCTAGGCGCTCAAGAGTTGAGGATCAATGTCGAGCCATGGACCATCTTATCGCTCCGATCCTCCGACGAAGGCGCTGTTCCTCCTTCGACCGCCACATTTGCAGGCTGGGCATTGTTCCGACCCAGAATACGAGCCGTGGTCTGGTTTGCCAAGCTGGTCGTCCTTCCCATTTCGGGGACCACAGCACTGCTCTGGATGCTGTTGCTCTACCTGCTCAAGGACACTGAGCTGTTGGACGCTCAACGCGACAAATCCGAGGCTGACCCTTCTGAGAACCTCGACGACCCTGCTCTCGCATCCGCGCCGTCCTCTCTGCAGCCGCAAACCTCCGTTCTCGCCAATGCTCACTCTTGCGATATTGAGTTCCTTGTTCACGACGGTGGACTCGCGGCCTCGATCGATAATGGTGGCGGTATCCGTATTTGGAGACTAGAGACCGGAAGCGAAGATGCAGAACGTAGAGGCAGCGTCTTTAGAGCACGGGCAGGGCTCCCCTCCGATCAAAGCAACGTGACAGCTCTTGCACTCTCAGCCGAGGCGCGGTGGTTGGCCTTGGGGCACCCCTCAGGTCACATCACTTTCATCTCCACAGACACCCTGGAAGCCGTCTGGAATTCCCGACCCAATGACTCGGCCTCGCCAATAACGTCTCTGACGCTGCAGCATCACGAATCCATGCATACGCTCGAGTCTGCCACTGCGCTATCGGCGCACCGCGATGGCACTATCCGCATCTGGAACGTAGCACGCAAAGAGGTCAAAGTAGTAGCTTCCCAAACTCAACTCGACTCACGCTTGCGCTGGCGATCGATGCAGGTCCATGTCGCCCAGAATAACAGCAGCAGTAGTAGCCCGACACCGCCTCGGACAACTTTCATCGGGTTTACTACCACTGACGGCCAGTTCCACATTAGAGCCGTCGAGTCGGGAGGCTCAAGCACCAAAACTGTTTTCACGCTCAGCATCGAAGACCGAGGCCACGTATGCTCGGCGCTGCTATGCCAGCTTGCAAGTCGACCGCCATTGGCGGACGAAGCGCCGCTCCTCCGAAGTACACTCTTGCTTGGGTTTGCCAACGGCCGAGTGCGATTGATCGACTTTGAGACGGCCGAAACCGTCAGCAGCGTAGACTTGGACGATGGCCCCGTAACCGGCTTGAGCACAATCGACCCAGGCGATGCCAACACCTCGGCATTCGTTGCTCATACGACCGGCCGAGCTTCTTTGCTCATCGTGTCAGGCGGCACACCAGGCGCAGCGGCAATGATGGAGAAGAGCGGGTCCATTCACAGCAGTCTGGGCGCCTTCATGTCCGGCTCCCCACTTCGTATTCGAACCCCGAACGGTTCTCGCACCAACGCTGCCAACTTTTGGGCGGCGGATGGCTCAACGCCGCCAAGTCCCGCCTCGGAGCTCGCCAATCCTCTGTCGTATCCCATGTCATCGCACGGTTCCGCGTCAAGACTGCGTCGCGCCAGTGCACACATGCGAGACAGAAGCGGCATCAGTGCCGCGACTGACGCCACTCCACAGGGAACAGCGGCATCAACAAGCCTTTCGGTCTTTCCGAATCTACCTCCGCCTACGAACTCTACGCAGAAGGCAGACGACAGGCAGCTCAGGCTGCTGGGCTGGGTTCGATGCCAGAGAGGCGGAAGCTTTGCGGTGGGAGCAAGGAGCATTCTCGTCGGTGTCGGCCGCGCGCAGCGAAGCTCGAGTCAGAGCCGGTGGGAGTGGTGGTCGCTGGATTTGCGGGAAGAGCTTGTTTTGGGACGTGGTGGCGAATTGCTAGTGTCACGACAGCCCTTGCTTCTGCGATCAGATGAGATCGCTTCGCCGCCATCACGACCATCACTGCAACGCCATCAAATTGGGAGACGATCCCAAGGCTCGCTTGACGATGCCCTCTCCTTTTCGCGCCTGCATCCGGTGCATGGGTTTGCTACGCCTCAACGCGACCAAATCGCGCTGCTGTTTGGCTTTGGAGGCTCCATCGGCTTGTTCCGCGCCAAGTCAACTTTGAAGTGATCCCATTCCACACATTCCCATCCAAAGACTCGTATTTGCATGTATTCATTCTGTATTTTTAACAGCTCCCTCTCTAACGCACTTGACACTCGTAAGGAACCGCAGGTCTTTCCTGTTCCTTTTTGGTTTGAACGCTGGTATTGTTGGGCTTTCAGAAGCATCGGTAAACTCGTTGTGAGTGAGGAAGGTTTGGAAGACCGGCGATCTAGAGTGGGATCCGGCAATCTCTGGGTTCAGGATCAAGAGCAAACTCTAACCAGGTGAACCCTGGCTTGCTGGTCGCGTGGAGCCCACATTGCCCATCATCTTGACTTTGCGCCTTGTAGCATGCCGATCTACCCCGCGGGGCTTAGTATGGGGTCCGAAGCACAACACCTGCATCTCGAGGAGCTCGGCAGACAGCTCAAACAACTCTGAGAGGATGGCCCGGAAGGACTCCGGACCGTGTTCGGAAAAGGGCAAAAATGTGCTATGTTAGACTGAAAAGAAAAGAAAGAGTTGATCGACAGACCCAACGCTGCAGGCAGCTGTCTTATCGATCGATCTCATCATTATGCATTGGCAACTTCAAGAGGGACAGGACAGGGCAGGATCTCCGGACCGGTTATTCTCTCTCCCTCTCTCACACGCACAGTACACCCACGCTAGAATTTGGAGAGAAAAAAAAAGAAAAAGCGTCATACTTTTGATTTTTCTTTTGGAATTTCGTCGAAGGATGGCATGGCATGGGCACGGACGCACCCTTTTTTCAACAGCATCATCAGGAGCAATCTGACATTGTGTCGCGCATATCGGAGATCTGTGATTGTAGTTAGCCATCCAATATGTTGTTCATTCAGAGAAGCGATCGTGATCTTCCTTTGACTGTTTAGAACATCTTCAAGAGCCTGCTCTGGAAGGCATCGCGGGACACCTCGCGGCAAGCAAAAGAAGAGAGAGAGAAAAGTCAGCGCGGTTTGCGTCCGGTCATCTTTTTGGGGACGCGAAAGAGACGTCAGAACATACCGTAAAGCTAGAAGAGTGCGTTGCTGCGTCACAGTGCTGTTTGGCCAGGGGAGTGATTATCAACAAGCTAGAGATCACCCCGTGGAAATTTCCCTCAGAGTCAGTTTGCAGTGGAGGGTTGTCGGTAAAATGAAGCTTGTGACAAGCAACTGCAGACCACCTCTTTGGTTTTCATTTCTTTTTTTTTTTTTTTCTTTTCTTTTTTTTTGGTTTCGGATTGACAAGATGTGCTGTGCTCAACGCGCACGGTTGCAGTCTGCGTCTGCAATTGAGCGTGCGATCGGCTGCTTTCCTCTCTGTCTTTCTCCCACTCTCTGTGTTGGCTTTGACTCGAAATCGATCTCGGCGGACGGACCTGAGATGTGTGCTCACCTCGCAGTTCGTCCGTGCACTTGGCGAGTTGCGCGGGTTGGGCGCACATCTGCTCTCTCTCTCTCTCCCCCCTCCCTCGCTCCTGCCTAGAAACACACTCTCGGCTCCACTTTGTCAGTCAACTCCTCAGACTGAACCTTAGCGTGGCAGTCTGTCAGCCTCGCTCGCAGCTTCGGTCCGCTTTCTTCTCGCTACCCAACACTTCCTCCCTCTCTTGCTGCTTTACACCATCCATCTTACTTCGTCACCGAAGCAACTTTTCTTCCTCTTCAACCACATCATCCCATCCATCCTCTGCCTTTTGCTCTTTAGCAGTTGCAAGGATTCTCTCTACAGCACGGACCCGTATCTCCTCTCTCGCCGCCCAGCTCAGTCCACGCAAGATGTCGTCCCAAGCTGTGTAAGTTTTCTGCTCTGCTCGGGTTGTCAAGCTCGATCGTTAACAGCTCTTCACGAGACAATTTGGGAGAAAGGCTGCACAGATCATCTTTGCTGACACTTTGCGCACAACATCGCCATGCCTCGCTTGATTCTAACAGTGCCGATATCGGCCTCATCGGCCTTGCCGTCATGGGTCAGAACTTGATCCTCAACATGAACGGTGAGTATCTACCTCAATGCTCGAAAGCTGTTGTGCCAAGTGCACTCGCTTCGACACTTTGATGGTGCTGCCTTTTTGAGAGCGACAACACTGATTCTAAGCACATTGCTCTTCTTCTTCTTCTTCTTCCTCCTCCTCCTCCTCCTCCTCGCCTCATTGAAAACCACAGACAAGGGCTTCACCGTCTGCGCCTACAACCGTACCACCAGCAAGGTGGACGACTTCCTCAACAACGAGGCTAAGGGTAAGTACACTCGATTGCCTTTTTCGCCTGCTATTTCAGAACCTTGCGGCTCCTATCAGCGGCGTCTGTAGGTGTCAGAATGCAATGTCTGCGCTCCTGCACATGTTACGAGGCCCAGGGAGAAAGGAAGCAAGGGACTGCTGGAAGAAGCCGAGTTCTGACATTCCCCCTTTTCCCTTTCTTCTCAACGATCTTTCCTCGGCTGATTGGGCTGCTTCAACCATGCCAATCTCGTCTTTCTCGCTTGCACTGCCTCTCCTCCTTGCCTAAATTGGTAGGCACCAACGTCGTCGGCGCCAAGTCCATCGAGGAGTTTGTTGCCAAGCTCAAGCGCCCCCGCAAGATGATCCTCCTCGTCAAGGCCGGCCCCGCCGTTGACGCTTTCATCGAGCAGCTCGTTCCCCACCTCGAGGAGGGTGACATCATCATTGACGGTGGTAACTCGCACTACCCCGACTCGATCCGCCGCTGCAAGGAACTCGAGGCCAAGGGAATCCTTTTCGTTGGCTCCGGTGTCTCGGGTGGTGAGGAGGGTGCCCGTCACGGTCCCTCGCTCATGCCCGGTGGATCCGACGCCGCCTGGCCCCACATCAAGGAGATCTTCCAGAAGACTGCTGCCCAGTCTGACGGTGAGCCCTGCTGTGACTGGGTCGGCCAGACCGGTGCCGGCCACTACGTCAAGATGGTCCACAACGGTATCGAGTACGGTGACATGCAGCTCATCTGTGAGGCCTACGACATCCTCAAGCACGGTCTTGGCCTCCACGAGTCCGAGATTGGTGACATTTTCGCAAAGTGGAACACTGGTGTCCTCGACTCGTTCTTGATCGAGATCACCCGTGACATTCTCAAGTACAACGACGAGGACGGCAAGCCCCTCCTCACCAAGATCCTCGACTCGGCCGGACAGAAGGGTACCGGCAAGTGGACCGCCATTAACGCCCTCGACCTTGGCCAGCCCGTCACCCTCATCGGCGAGGCCGTCTTTGCCCGATGCCTCTCGTCGCTCAAGGGCGAGCGTACCCGTGCTTCCAAGATTCTTGGCGGCCCCCAGATCAAGCCCTTCGAGGGCAACAAGGAGCAATTCATTGCTGACCTCGAGCAGGCTCTTTACGCCTCCAAGATTGTCTCGTACGCTCAGGGCTTCATGCTGATGCGCGAGGCCGCCAAGGAGTACGACTGGAAGCTCAACAACCCTTCGATCGCCCTCATGTGGCGTGGTGGTTGCATCATCCGATCCGTTTTCCTCAAGGACATCACCTCCGCCTTCCGCAAGAACCCCGAGCTCGAAAACCTTCTCTTTGACGACTTCTTCAACAAGGCCATCCACAACGCTCAGGAGGGCTGGCGTCGCGTGGTCGCTCAGGCCATCCTCTGGGGTATCCCCACCCCCGCTTTCTCGACTGCTCTTGCCTTCTTCGACGGTTACCGTCGTGAGCAGCTCCCCGCCAACCTCCTCCAGGCCCAGCGTGACTACTTTGGTGCGCACACCTTCCGCGTCCTCCCCGAGCACGCCAGCGCCAAGCTCCCCGAGGGCCAGGACATCCACATCAACTGGACCGGCCGTGGTGGTAACGTGTCTGCCTCGACCTACCAGGCATAAGCGTGTGCGCACTGCCCCGTGGAAAGCGCTCCGATTCCGTTGCTTGGCTTCATCAAGAGGATTTTTCTGACTGTACCAAAACCACTTCAAAATCTCTCTTTCTGATATGCTCCTACTGAATATGATCGAATAATCTCGAAGATTTGCTCGTGTGTGTGTGTGTGTGTGTGTGTGACAGAGAGAGAGAGAGAGAGTTGCTTGTAATGTGGCACAGAGCATGAAACGTGAGGAGGATGAGGAGTGGACACCTTGTCGCACCATGAGATCACAAACAGTCCTGTCTGTATCACACTGCTACGCGTTGCAAGTTCATAGTTGAGTCAGCCACAGGAGAACCGGAACTTTGCTGGACAGGATAAAGTTTAGTCAAGAGGATCTTTGTACGATCTAGATGGTTGTACGACTTGTTTTCGATTGATACGAACTTCTGTCCATAAAAAGAGAAGAAACAAACCCGAGAAAAAACGGTGAGAATATGGATCAAAAAAATTAAAGCAGATGCTGCTTACAGGGATCGAACCTGTGACCAACAGCGTTTGAACAACGAGTTGTAAAGCTGCTGCGCTAGCCACTGCGCCAAAGCAGCGAGATGTATATCGGGCCCGCTCCAACAAAAATACAAGAGCCCCATTTTTTCCTTTGAGACAAAGAGAAAGAGGCGAATTCAATTTCTGGATTTTTGTGGAATTTAGTTTTCAAACTTGTCTCTGTGCTTGTGCTACAGGAACAACTCCGTTTCAGCTCGGTTCGTCCAACAGTCTCAGCTTCCATGCTGTACAGGACGGCTAGCAGACGAGAGAAGAGCCTTTTTCCGTAGATCGATCCGCTTGAGTGCGGGGAAATCCTCTCTTCAAACGGTTGTCAGACGTCAGAGTTGATCAGAGACATGATCGCCTTACAGAGATGTGAATATACTGTAGTTGGAGATTGCATGGTGAAACGAAAGTCGCACGACACGTTTGAGCATGCAACACGAGGGCGGGACGGGAGCGCGCACGGACCTGCGGCACATGTCTGAGTGGGAAATTTTCGCTCACCTTACAGAGTGCAATGCCCGCTTGGGGCCAACGCCAAGCTTTTCAGAGAGCTGTCAAAGCTCTTCAGACATTACGCTCTCGTCGAGTTGAAAGCTTGAGCAGCGGTCATCTTGAACAGAGCGACCGTCACAGCCACGCAACATGAGGTCTGGGCCTTTCAACGCACAGAGCACACACAGCCCTCGCACACCTCAAATCAGAGCTCAGTTTCTTCATCACAGTTCTTCCCTGCAGCTCTACGCCCAATTGCACATACTGTACTGTACTGCAGCGAGCCTGGATTTTTTTCATGCCTGACGAAGCTTTGAAAGAGCGTCTACGTCTCCTCCGTCAAGGGTTGAAATCCGAGACGAAATCGACATCATCACCTACCGTTCCCACCTCCAACACACCGCCACCTGCGAACCCGTCTATTCCTTCAACTCCCCGTCAGACCGACAAAGCGACTGACGCGGATCAAGAACTCTTTCAAAGGCTTCGCAAGCTACAATCTTCCAATCCATCGCAATCGCACAAAACACCAGCAGCCTCTTTGCTTACCAGCAGAACGGTCCCGCAGCTCACCAAGTACCACGACGAACAGGAAGAGATCAACGCTCTCATCCAATCGACACAGGATCAGCTAGATTTGGAGCGATCCACCGGAGACAACGTGCTTTCTTCCTACGACGACGGCTCTGATCATCTATCAGACTCGGACCTGGAACGAGACATCGAAGCAGTCAACAAGGACGCTGCTGACATCGTCAACGCCGTTCGTGACCAACTTGACCTCGAGAGACGCTCGACTGTAGCACCTAATACTTTGCTTTCAGATTCAAACGTCACAGAAGAGACAGCTGAAGAAATGCAGCCCACCATGTTGAGCTCTGATCTCGAAATCGAAAACGCTCTGGCGGACGCCGCGCAGGACTCTGACTTCTTTGCTTCTGCCGATGCTTCCGTCGAGGATGCCCAGCCCGCACCCGCTGCAGCTGCCAACAAGGGCCGCCGCAACTGGCTCGGTGGCCGCTTCTTCTTTGTAGCCATGGTCAGCTTGCTCATCATCGCCCTCTCCTCGGTTCCGGGCGCCCACGCTTTCGGTGCCGGCAACATCCCTTCCTTTGCCTACATGGAAGGCAAGGCGTTCCGCCATGGAGACATTGAGGACATTCTCGAGGAGCTCGCCAAGAAGGTCGGTGGCTCGATTTTTGGTTCAAGCAAGTTCGGAGGCCTTGACATCAAACGCACCTACTTTGGTAATTGGCTTCGAGACTACAGTCAGGCGATGGACGTTGCTGCTCTGCAAAAGATGAGCAAGCAGGCCGTCCTCAACATTGTCATGGTGCTCGGCTTCTTGGCGCACGGATACGCGACTGCCGAGTTCCAGGTCACCGATGAAAGGCTCGGCGTGTACCTGCCCGAGGAACACCTCGACAACCCCAAGGGCTACGCTGATGGCAAGGACGCTCGTGAATTTGATCCTCGCCTTCGTGAGCCGGTCAATCCTCAGGAGCTCGAGATCGACCCTCGTTCCGGCATGAAGAACTACCTCGCCAACGAGAATGGTGGCTGGCGTACAGGATCCGGACTCGTCCGACGCACCCTCACCCGTGTCATCGAGACCGGACGTCAAGCACGTGAGACCGGCCGTGATGCCGATATGTACGAAGCATACCGCCTCCTTGGTCAGGCTCTCCACACGCTCGAGGACTTCCCCGCTCACAGCAACTGGACTGAACTCGCACTTCACCGTCTTGGTCATCACAACGTCTTCCTTCATGTCGGTGACAATGTCAAGGTGCGCGCTCCCGACGGCACCCAGATTGCACCCCTCGTCACCGGTACCTTTGGAAGTGCCGACTTCATGCACTCGATGTTGGGTGAAGCACAGGACCATCTCTCCGAAGCTTCCATCTCGGATCTCAACAAGGCCATCGACGATGCCAAGATGAAGTCGAGCGGCGGCAACCGCAGCCCTGTCCAGGATCTTCTTGGAATGCTCGCCAAGGTGCCCGGCGGTGGAGGCGACAATGTCTCGCGCGATCTTCAGGATGTGTCCCGCGGCCCTGCCTCGAATCCTGCCGACATGTCTCCCCAGGAGATGTACGCCAACCTCTGGAAGATCCTCGAGCTGCGTGACCGCATCATGAAGGGTATTGAAGGTACCATCGAGAAGATCCCCGGTCTCAGCTCTCTCGTCGAGAAGCTCACCAACGAGCTCAACATTTTCGTCTTCACCCTCATTGAGCCGTATGCTAAGCCCATCATGCAGCAAGGTATGAGCGCTCTTAAGCTCGGCTCCGGTGCCGTCATCAACAAGCAGGAGCAATTCGAGGTCTTTGACAACCCCAACGCCTCGGATCCCACCCACTCGATGCTCAGCAAGGACCACTTTGGTCTCATCCTCAACGAGGTCGCCGGCAACGTGGCCAAGATTATTGTCCGTCACACTGTCATCAAGATTGTCAAAGCTTGGGATGACCGTAGCATGGACCCTGCACACGTTGCTGACGAGTGCCTTGCACCCATGTTCCACCCGTACTGGTTTAACGGCAACGCGCAGGTGCAGAAGGACATGATGGATTACGTTGCCGACTGGGCGAGGAACCACTCTACCGAGATCGGACGCTTGAGCAAGCAGAGCGTGCGAAACCACACCAACACTCGCTCTGGTAAAGCTGAACCCCACTCGCATGGCGACGACCAGCCGAGCATGAGCTCCTTCATGGGTGGCGGAAATAGCCAGGCTGCGCATAACTTTAACAACAACCACCAGTACGGGGGTGGTGGAGGCTATGGCAACAACAATAACAACCACAACAATAACAGTGGAGGTGGAGGCAACAGCATTGGGTCACAAATGGCAGGCTATGCATCCAACTACGTCTCTAACCAAGTCCACGGATTTGTCGGTAGCCACGTACCCGGAGGCAACAACCTCTTCCGCGAGATGCCCGAGGGCAACGGTGGAGGACGCGAGTCTTCTTCCTCTGGTTATCCCGGTCGTCGTCCCGATGAGAATTCTGGATATGGTGGTCGCCACGAGCAATCATCGTCGTATGACAACGACAGACCTTCTTTCCCTCAAGCCGAGCCTACGGGACACGATCGATACGGTAGTCAAGAACACTCGAGCTACTCTGCTCCCGGCGGATATGCCCCTCCTGGCGGCCCAAATCCTCCTGGACAGGGTAGATATGGCGCTCCTCCGGGCTACGGTCAGCAAGGCTATGGTCAGCAAGGCTATGGTCAGCAGCAAGGATACGGTCAACCACAGCAGTATCCCCCACCTGGAGGCTATGGTCAGGGTGGCTACAACAACAACAACAACAACAATTACCAGCAAGGTGGATATGGTGGAGGATACGGTGGTGGATATTGATCGATCTCGGATTCGTTGTATGTACATTTTTGAGTGTATCGCTTTCACAGGTGAGCCTTGTAATCACATGAATTGTCCTCTTTTTCCGCTGCACACTGCCTGCTTGCTCGCTCGCTGAACTGATTGCGTGAGAAAAAGTGTGTTTGGCGGAATGCTAGAAAGACGTGCAATGGTCACCCGCTATAACGAAAGGAAAGCGATGAGATTTTGGAAAAGACGGGATGACCGATGAGACATTCGATGAGTTACACTGGAAACTGTTGGGGTTGCACTGGGAACGTCTTTGTTCTCTTTTCAAGAAAGTGAAATCAATTATAACGAGAAAGTTTCTTCTGGGACAAGAAGCAGGATGAGCAAAAGTCTTATCGTGCTTGGCTCCGCCTGGTTCCACAAACGCGTAACCCCCACTCAACTGAGTGTTGACCATACACAGGAGATTCAAAACAGCTCACTTCTCCCACCCAAAACTTGGACGAGCTACAAATGCATTGAAATCGATCAAAGTACACAAAAAAAAAAGAAAAGAAAAAGAAGAAGAAACAGAAAGGTATCACAACTTTGAAAAAAGCAGCCTCAAGCAGTGGGCAAGACGTGATCATCATCAGCAGCAGTGTAGAGATAACCCTCTGAGCTCAATTCCTCGACGGCATTCTTGACCTCGGACAATTCTACACCCTTAAGCTTCCTTGCGATGAGAGCGACGTGTACACCATCGTGATGATTCTCGGCTTCCGAAGTTACGATACTCATAATCTGACGTGGAAGCGGGTCGAGACTCTTGTACTGATCAAGGACGTTTTGATTGTTGGAGCCAGAGTATGCGTTGATGTCACTCGTCTGCATCGCCTGTCCACGGTCCAGACCATGGGCAGCAGCACCGCCATTGGCCTGAGACGATTTGACTCCTCGAGTGAGCTGCAGATGCGCATGGACCGCTTCGAGTCGGTGGAACATGACCTCGTTGTAGTCGACCACCGGTCGCATGTGGCCGGCAGAGATGGAACGTCGGTTTTGAAATGACTTGAGGGTGCCGAGAACTCGGACGTAGACGTTTTGGCTGCGTGTTCGGAAAGATGGATTGTGATTCCCTTGTGGTCAGTACATGTTGCGATGCTTCCGTGATGTGTTTCCGCAACCTCTCCGCAAGGTCTTTCGAGACATGTCCCCACTGTTCCAGTGCTACAGCCATCCTTCGTCTACCCAGCAGATCAAAAGGTGCAAGGGAGGGTGAATGCAGAACCTCCCAGGCTCAGGTGCGGAATCATCGGATGCCATTGCAACTTACCGAATGTCAGAGGCCTTCTGTGTGTCATCGCCAGAGCTGTCCAGCCACTGTCGCACCTCAATCTGTCCAGTACCGTCCTCGACGCTGTAAGCGACGTTGGTGGCGTTCCTCGAGATGTTTCGGACGACTGCGACAAAGGTCAACTGACCGAGCTCAGCACCATCGAGCGTGAAGTCGGCATCCGGGTGAGGTTGATCGGCATTGAGAATCTGTCGGATGGTGACGGGCCTGAGCGTGTTGTTGCCCGCTCGCTGTGGTGCGTAGCCAGAGACCATGGCCGTTCCGGATGATTTATCGGACAATGGGAAGGCATCGACACGAATGATCGACGGATCGGGGTGATGGTGAAGACGATGAGACGGTGAAGGAGAGGGGTCAGTTCATTACTGCTATATATGAGTGTGCTCGAGCGTTGCGGACTTTTGAATGCCTCTCAGCTAGATGAGAGATGAGGTGTATCGCTTTCGCACCTTTCCACTTGGAGAGTCGTTCTGACTGCCGTTGGCCAAGAAACCACCTCCGCTTGCTCCGCCTCCTGTCGCATAGTTTTGAGCGTATGGGTTGCTCTCTCCTCCAAATCCTATTCGTCGGAAATCGAGTTTTCGTCGTGTATTGCAGAAAGAAGGAGTCAGAGAAAGACGGTCAGCATACTTGATCTAGCCTCAAACACGACAGCTCAGAGCAACGAGCATCCATCGATCGACAATAGCTTCGAGCTCCGCTGAGCCCAGCTCGTGATAAGAGCCTGACATGTTTCCATAGCGATCGAGACTTACCGTTGTTGAACATCTTGAGGGAGAGTATATGCTTGTTTGAGCTAATCGCTGTGTGGTGATACAATCTCGGATGGAAGTTGTGGCGAAGAGAAGGGTCTTTGGAAGATGTCACCTCTGCGCAAACTGAGCCATGGCCAGAAATCACGGTGTTGCACTTTCTTGACTCAACGCGCACTTTCGCAATTTACGCGTCTGTGTCACTTTTTGACAGTCCCGCCAAGGCGTGGAGGCAGATTTCGTGCGAGAACCGCTCCACATCCCCAACCACTTCTCGAATTTTTACTTCTTCTCAAGGTGTTGGTGTTGAGCATCATCGTGAGCAAGACTTCCCTCCCACCGTAAGGGAGCTTCGAGCTGATCACCACTCCAAAAGGCACGCCACAGTGTCCTCCGTCATCGACACAAAATATCGATCCGGACGCAACAGTCATGGAGGACGGCCAGGGAGGTCCAGGACCATCGACGCTGCAGCATGCTCGGCGGATCATCCTGATCCAGTATGAAGCACGAATCCCACCGCGGTCAAGCTCATTCGTGTGGCCATCTCATTCCATTTTACTCCGTATTCAGGGCGATCTCGACCAGGACCTTTTCGAAAATTCCAAGTTCGAGGCGACTTTGAGGTATCGGACGCTTTTCCTGCGCGAACTTTGTGCGCGGCTAGATGCTGCAGTTCAGGAAGAGTGTGCGATGCTGCGGACCCAGGGCGTAGACGAGATCGATCACCCGGAGATGGACGCAGCACTGCTCGAGAGGTACGTTGAGGTTATGGCCAGCGGCTCTGCAGGTGTAGCTTCGATTACGCCAGGCTCTGCTCCCGACACCGAGTTCACTACGCACTACTGGTCGGGGTCCGCCAGCGCCTTAGCAGATACCGAAGCCGGGCTGCTAAACAACTACGCCAAGGTGACCATCAGGGAAGAAGGCAGCGCAATCTCCAAGGGCACCACAGGTCTGCGGACGTGGGAAGCTGGTCTAAGGCTGGCGGGACATCTGATAAGCGAGCCAACCATGATCACGGCTCCCGGTACGCGTATACTGGAGCTTGGATCTGGGGCCGGTTTTGTTGGAGCAGTGTGTGCCACTCAGCAGATCATGTCAAAGCACTCGGACGTGCATACATTCTTGACCGACATGCCCGGTCAGGTGGTCGCACGCATCAGAGATACCTTGCACGTGAACAATCTGAACTCATCGACTTCCATCGTGGAGATCAAGGAGCTCGACTGGCTCGAGCTCAGCGCCGAACGTCAGCAGAGTCAGCAGAGGGACGATCTGCCGACCATCAACTTCCTTGCCGAAGCCAAGCCTACACTGATCCTTGCAGCCGACGTGGTGTACGACCCCTATCTGATCGATCCGCTGGTGGAGACGATCCGAGCCTGTCTGGAGGCGGGAGTGAGCACGTGCCGCGCGCTAGTGGCCAGCACGATCCGCAATCCGGAGACGTATGGCGCTTTCAAAGCATCACTAGGTGAGTGGACGACTTTCGATTTTGCCAAGACCTGTGAGAGGAGCCCTTCTTTTACTGACACAAATGTTATCACCCCCTCTTTGCATCTCGTATTGCGACTGCCAGCCTCTTATGGACTGATCGCGGAAGTGGTGGAGCTGCAGCGTCCCACCTTGTCCTCGCCAGAATCGGGGCTGCCCGATGTTCCGGAATTGTCTCTCTTTCCTTCGGCACACGATCCAACAATGAATGGGCGGGTGGAGCTGCTCTGCATCACGCTGGGCTGATCAAGGCCTCGAGCCCACGCTGTGCTCGTTATCGTGCGCCGAGCGCTCCAGGTTAGTTTGTAGTTGTCGATGAACGGCCGAGCATTGTAGTGCACGACTCTGGACAATTAATCGCGGTATTTAGGCGCCTCGATTTCAACGTTCTATTTCGTCGTCGGTGAATTTTCAAGACTGCTGGTTGTGTGACGAGTTGGAGATTGTCTGCCAAGCCACCGGATCGACATCAAGCCGGCAATTCCGGTGGCCTAGACGTGATCATTCTGCCTTGTCACTTGCCCTGAACCCACCGCTCTCTATTGATGACCTCACGATGGATCAGAGTGGCGCGACGCTGACGAATGAAACTGAGATCTGTTGGACCATCTTATTCTGCAAGCCCGCGGCGCGCGGTAAATTTTCGGCATCGACAAAGTGTGGTTGCGCAGAATTCGAACTTTGCTCGACGCTAAAATTCCTCGAGGGCCAAGGCTCGGGCCACGAGGCTACACAAGCCGAACAAGCTACGGCGATGCCGCAGTGGAACGTTGCGAAGACGACGTTGCCAAGCGTTTTGAAGTACGTTCTGCCAATCAGGGCTCAAGGGTTGAATGTGTCAGGTGAAATGTGACGCGGTGGAACGCTGGCTGTACGCGGCTTTGTCTTCCGATGCAGTCAGTCGACCGGCAATCAGCTGGCGAATCTGCCTCGAAGCTTCGTCGTAAGCTTGAATAGACCATGAATCCCGGAATCGAGATTGCCATTGCCGGCACCGTCGGTTCGCTACCAGCATGACGACGGCACCGGCTACACACGGGATTGAATTCATCCGAAACTGCAAAGTGTCATACTGTACTGCTGCCTTGTAGTTAGCGTCTCCCGATAGGCTACGAGATTGATTATGCTCGACGATGGCTGCCCAACCCATGTCGCACTCTGCAAAGCTCAGGTTCGAGACACGCAATGCAGTCACGTCTGCAGCTGTCATCTCAAGGTGTTTGGTTTCGCCCTGGATCAACATACGCCAACGAGAGGTGGCCCTCTTAAGTCGGCCGAAAGAAGCCTTCGCCAACATTGGAATGCGACGAGCGATTGGCGTCGACGCAAGACACGGTTTTGACTCAAAACAAGACTCGTCCAGTTCTTTCACCAGATCGTCAGGCCCAGAGACCGGCAAATGAGTGTACTGTAGCCACTATGGCCTCGAAAGTCGACTCGGAGAGAGCAATCCACCTGCTCGGTAAAATTCGCCGCTTGGTACTGCCGTCCCGAATGGATTGCCAAGGCAAAGACAAAGTGATGATTTGTCAGTTCCGGAGCACGGCGATGCGATGTACGTCGACGACATTGCCAAGGTGGCCTTTCCATGCGGAAGCGTCGCTGTGATTGGCTCTCAGGGGTACACGATCGGCAGCCGTTCGCCCTGACTCCAGCTTTTATACCTGGAAAGCTGCTACAGTATACTGCACTGGGTTGAGGTTCCATGCGTGCCGTTGGAACACGGTAGCCAAAGGCGGGGGTGTTGGGTTGTTGTCGAGCTGCGAGCGAAACTGAACCGACGGGAGCACGGCAATGGAGATGCAATGATCAAACGCGGCTGCAGACCGCAACAAGCCCAGCAGCGCGGCGGAGAGTGCGATACAGGCCCGGATGGCATGTCAAGGCGACGAGGTCGACGACGGGCCCAAGTTCGGTGCTTATCGCCATGATCGGAGATACAAAAGGCATTGAGCCGAACCAACGAGGGACACGAGCAAGCACTTGAGTCACAATGTCGAATGACGGCAACCTACTCGTGCTGGTGGAGTGTGACCGACCACCCACCCCAAAACGCACTGCGATGATCATGGCATGCTTTGTCTATTAAATCGAGCTGGTTTTTCATGGTGCAAATTGTGTGAATGCGTCGACATTCGGTCTAGACTGACGCGCCTCGACGACAACAACAAGACATGTTTTTGCAGTCTGCCCACGGCTGCATCGAGCCAAGAGGGAATATGAATGGTGACCACAGGTTTGTTCCTGCTGTTGTGAAGATTTTTCTAGTCGAGAAACGCTCGCAATCGGACGTCTTGGCCCCAGACGAAGGTAGTCAAGATGACACGATGTCAAGCGTCTTTGAGATCGGGTATGGCGTGCATTCTTCAGGGGCCGAATAAGGACAAGAAAGCGAGCTAGGAACGCTGATGGCGTTGGTTGCAAAGAGCTTTCACTCACGATAAAGTGCTCGACAGACCCATTTGCTATTCTTTTAACTGACCGAGTCGAAATGGCACATGGTCCCTCGACGACATGACTTGAGGACGCTGAAGAGGGCACTCAGTGCTTGCTTGGCCGAATTTTTCCTCTATACACTACACTGTACTTGCTCCGCAACAGCTGATCGTGAGCAACCGTCGGCTGCTGGACTGTCACACTGCTTCCCCACGGACTGCCACTAGGAAAAAATAAAAAGGTCATCCTTCGAGGCTGGAGGATGCAGCTTGCAAAGCTCCGACGACTGAGTGCATGCATACTGCTGCGTCGCGGCGATCTCGTTGATCGTCAACATGGGCGACTTCTCGTGACGAAAAAGAACCTCTACCGCCGTCGGACTCAAAGCAGTACGAGTGATGCAGACCAGGCTTTCGGCCCGGACAGGATCGAATGCAGGCGCCACTTGTGTTGACGATGGAAGCGTGATGGGCTCGAGGTACCACTGTAGTCGAGGAGGTTGGAAGAGGTGCTGATGCGGAATGGCGTCGGAAATTCCTTCTTCACAGAATGAACCGAAAATGAAAAAGAGACTCTTGAGTTGACATTCTACGTTGCAGCGCTTCTGGAATTCCAAGGCCAAGCGTCAGTAAACACACACACACACCAAAACAATCAAGCTGCAATTGGATATGCAGAAGAATAAGCCATGCATACAATTCTAGGGACGCTTCTCTCGCAACTTTCAAGAGGAAGCTTTTGACCACAGACGTGGTCTGAACCTTGTCTGATGGTGTTGAGACGCCAAAATGAGAGCCAAGCCATATGCTACACTGTAAGGTTTGCAAGCTAATGTCGACGCACTTTGGATGCAGCACTGCACAGACAGACAGTACTGTACAGGGACCCTCTCGATGGGTGTTGTGATGGACCTGAAACCAGGCCATCGACCCTACTGGGTGCTAGTGGACCGAAGCGAGCGGTCCCAAAACGCGGCTGGACTCTCTCACCCTCTGGTGTCAAATTGAAACTTTGTGTTGGAGGGCGAGTGTTCCATTCACCTCGCTTGTGTCGCTCGTTTCCATAATGTGATGTGATGACTGCCTGTGGGCTGCCTGTATTCTGTGAGTTCCGATCTTCCCACCTCTTTTTTCTTATCTTGTTGTTGTTTTTTTTCTTTTTTCTTTGTTTTTTTTTTGTTCGTCTGTTTTCGGATTTCTGTCGCCGTATGGGGTTCGTGAGGCCAGATGCCGTAGGGATCCTGCACCTGTCATCGCAGCTTGCAAATCCCAGCCGGATTCGTGCTGCTTTTCCAGCCAAACTATATGCACGTTCGAAATTTGTATCGACCATTTTCGGCCTTAATTGCTGCTTAGCTCTGGTCTTTTGCCCATCTGTATCGGTTCTCTTTGGACCTGTGCGTTGTGCCGTTGTATCTGCACGAAATGGTCATCCTCCCTCTTTCTTTTTTCCTTTTTTTTTTTTTTTTTTTTTTTTTTTTTTTCCTCCTTCCCCTCCTCGCGTTGCTCCTGGCACACTCTGCAGCCGGGTATGCCTCCTGTGCTGTTGCGACGTCGTGCTTTGTGCTCGTGTTTCTGCTACCGTTGCCGCCGCCGCGGCCTGGTGTCACAGGGGGGCGACGGTCAAGAGATCAGCGTGACCCTATGCAGCGAGCAGCCAACAGCAAGCAGCAGTTGGGGAGCACGGTATCTGGTTGCTCCAAAGTGTTCTCAGTCAGATATCGCTCCTCTTCGCTATTGCTTTGATTCGTTCTCTGACTCTCGCGCTTGTCCAACTCTGCTATCTTGGTCGAGATCGGGTGTTGCTGATGGGCAGCACCACGATGATTCTATGTGCAGCGAGTGAATTGTTGGAGTGGGAGACGTGCGCATCTGGACAATTCTTTTTGACCGATGTTCCGCTTGTCTGCCTGCCTAACTCTGCCGCTTTGCTTCGCTTAAATTTTTTTCTCACTTTTTTCTTTCAAGCTCTCAAGCCATCTGTTTTCCGTGTCAGGCACCCGCCCTTTGGATGATCCAACCTCGGATTTGGATTCCGCGCAAAAACACCAGAAGCGCAGATTCAGCTGATCAATTTTTCTCGAGAAAATCTGCCCGTTCGCCCGTGCGTCGACAGAATCCGGCAGCCAATTCTGCATACTCTGCCTGAATTGCCTGTGTTTTTGATGTTTTTGCTGCTCTCTGATGCTGCCGTGCTTTTGCCCGCCGCAATCGACCTGGCCCGTCCAGAGCGAGGAAAGAGAGAGAGAGAGAGAGAAAGAGCGTCGTCCCCATTTCTCCCTCTTTCTCTCGCAGTCGCTTTCGCATTCCGACTTTGGCTGCCCGTTCACCCTCTCTCTCGATACCCGTTGCCCGCTCCTGGTCAACGTCGCCTCATAAACAAAGGCTTCCCCTCATCACCCTCTTGGCCCTTCGTCTACATCTTTGCCCTCTGTCACCTTCCTACTTCCGACTCACCACCACCACCACCATCCTCAAGACCCCCCTTCCCCCCATCCCTCTCTGCGAGTGACGACTGCTGTCTGTCGAATCGCATTCTACTGACTACCTGTCCTACTGTTTCACGTCTCTGAAGCAGTACGTTTGGTAGAGTGAGAGAGTCATCCCTACAGCCGCATTCGAGCGAGCCAACTTTTCAACAACAAACGTAAGTTTCACAGCAACACTCTCTTGATCCATCTAGACAGCCGGCACAATCACGCACACCGTCAGGCCTGCTTCACGTCGCATGTTCTGTTGTTAGAGGCGACATAGGACTCATCAAACCGGTCAAAGATGGACTCAAATCCGAATCATGGCTTCGTGAAAACTGGCCGCAATCAAGCCTGCCATTCATTACAACTCTGAATTGTTTTCTTGATGTGCTCTAGGCCGAGGCCCACCTAACCACGGATTCTGCGCTCATCGATTCATCTGTAATGTCCCTGTCTGGTATTAAAAAGTTCAGACTAAGCTGACACGAAGTCTCTTCCTTCGATTCCAATGTTCTGCTTTCCCCCCCCTCTTCTGCTCTTATTCAATCGGTTTTCTCTCCTCTCCCTACTCCCTTCCCCCATTCTTCGCCTGTCCACCTCCCCTTCACCCGTCTAGCGTACTACAAGCTTTACATCGCCATGTCAGACTCTTCCGCTACCCAGGAGGGTAGGAACGAGAAGGGCATCGCGGGCGTCTCGGAAGAGTACGCCCAGCTCATCGAGTTCATTCGTGCCCAAAAATCTGCTGGCTCCGATGAGGAGGGTGCCGACGAGTCGCGCATCGTCAAGAAGCGCGAGTGGCCCTTCTTCTGGAAGACCAAGGAGATCCGCGTTAACAAGCATGGCGAGGTCGAGGAGGTCGCCCAAAAGGTCCCTGCCTCTTGGCTCGAGACCGACATGCAGAAGGGTATCAGCGAATCCGAGGTCTCGCACCGCCGATCCCTCTTCGGTTACAACGAGCTCGAGTCTCCCAAGGAGAACCTCCTGCTCAAATTCATTGGTTTCTTCCGTGGTCCCGTTCTGTACGTCATGGAACTCGCTGTCATCCTCGCAGCTGGTCTTCGTGACTGGATTGATTTTGGTGTTATTATCGCCATTCTGCTCCTCAACGCCTTTGTCGGTTGGTACCAGGAGAAGCAGGCCGGTGACATTGTCGCCCAGCTCAAGGCTGGTATCGCTCTTCGTTCCACTGTGATCCGCGACGGCCGTGAGGTCGAGATCGAGGCTCGTGACCTGGTTCCCGGTGACATTGTCGTCATCGAGGATGGTAAGACTGTTCCTTGTGACGGTCGCGTTCTGGCTGCTTACGAGGACAAGGACGGCTCCCAGGCCGCCGCCATCCTCGAGAAGGCTCGTGCTTCCCGCCGCGGTGATGAGGACGACGACGACGAGGGTGTCGACAAGGGACCTGCTATCATCGCTTGTGACCAGTCGGCCATCACCGGAGAGTCGCTCGCCGTCGACAAGCACGTCGGTGACACCGTCTTCTACACCACTGGTTGCAAGCGTGGAAAGGCTTACGTCCTCTGCACTGACATTGCCAAGCAGACTTTCGTCGGTCGCACTGCTGCTCTCGTCCTCGGTGGCGAGACCGAGGGTCACTTCCAGAAGGTCATGGGCTCCATCGGTTCGGCTCTTCTCTTCCTCGTTATCGTCTTCACCCTCATCTTCTGGATCGGCGGCTTCTTCCGCAACACCGGTATCGCCACCCCCACCGACAACAACTTGCTCATCTACACCCTTATCTTCCTCATCGTTGGTGTCCCCGTCGGTCTTCCCTGTGTTACCACCACCACCATGGCTGTCGGTGCCGCTTACCTCGCCAAGCGCCAGGCTATCGTCCAGAAGCTCACTGCCATCGAGTCGCTTGCCGGTGTCGACGTTCTCTGCTCCGACAAGACCGGTACCCTCACTGCCAACAAGCTTTCGATCCACGAGCCCTTCACCTCGGAGGGTGTCGATGTCAACTACATGATGGCCGTTGCCGCTCTTGCCTCTTCGCACAACGTCAAGTCGCTCGACCCCATCGACAAGGTCACCATCTCTACCCTCAAGGACTACCCCGCTGCCCAGGATGAGCTCGCTTCCGGCTGGATCACCCACAAGTTCACTCCCTTCGACCCCGTCTCCAAGCGTATCACCGCCGAGGTTGAGAAGGATGGCAAGCAGTACATCGCCGCCAAGGGTGCACCCAACGCCATCCTCAAGCTCTGTGCCCCTGACGCCGAGACTGCCGCCCAGTACCGAAAGGTCGCTGGTGACTTTGCCTCGCGTGGTTTCCGTTCGCTCGGTGTTGCCATGAACACTGACGGCCAGTGGAAGCTCCTCGGTCTCCTCCCCATGTTCGACCCTCCCCGTTCCGACACTGCTGCCACCATCGCCGAGGCCCAGTCCCTTGGTATTTCGGTCAAGATGCTTACCGGTGACGCTGTCGCTATCGCCAAGGAGACCTGCAAGATGCTTGCGCTTGGCACAAAAGTTTACGATTCGCACCGTCTGATCGGCTCTGGTGGCATGGCTGGTTCGGCCATCCACGACTTTGTTGAGGCTGCCGACGGTTTCGCCGAGGTGTTCCCCGAGCACAAGTACCAGGTCGTCGAGATGCTCCAGCACCGTGGCCACTTGACTGCCATGACTGGTGACGGTGTCAACGACGCTCCCTCGCTCAAGAAGGCCGACTGTGGTATTGCTGTCGAAGGTGCCTCGGACGCTGCCCGATCCGCCGCCGACGTCGTTTTCCTCGACGAGGGTCTCTCGACCATCATTACCTCGATCAAGGTCGCCCGTCAGATTTTCCACCGTATGAAGGCTTACATCCAGTACCGTATCTCGCTCTGTCTCCATCTCGAGATCTACCTTGTGCTCACCATCCTCATCCTTGACGAGGTCATCCGATCCAACCTGATTGTCTTCATTGCCCTCTTCGCCGATGTTGCCACCATCGCTATCGCCTACGACAATGCTCCCCACGCCAAGGCTCCCGTCGAGTGGCAGCTGCCCAAGATCTGGATCATCTCGGTCATCCTTGGTCTCTTGCTCGCTGCTGGTACCTGGATCATTCGTGGTACTCTTTTCCTTAACAACGGCGGTGTTATTCAGAACTTCGGTAACACCCAGGAGATTCTCTTCCTCGAGGTTTCGCTCACCGAAAACTGGCTCATCTTCATCACCCGTCTCGGCGGTGGTGAGTCGGACATCACTCTCCCCTCGTGGCAGCTGGTCGGCGCCGTTCTCGGTGTCGATGTTATCGCTACTCTCTTCTGTCTCTTCGGTTGGCTCTCGGGTGCTCCTCACCGCAACCCCGTCACTGCTCCCCACGGTGGCTGGACCGACATTGTCACTGTTGTGCGTGTGTACGCTTACTCGATCGGTGTCACTGCCATCGTCGGTGCCGTCTACTACATGCTCAACAAGTGGGAGTGGCTCAACAACCTCGGCCGACGCACCCGATCGCAGAAGAACCCTCTGCTCGAGGACTTCTTCGTCAACCTGCAGCGCCTCACCATTGTTCACGAGAAGAACGACGATGGCGAGGAGCTCTGGGCCTTCCACCCCCGTACCGAGATCGAGGACGAGTAAAGGGGACGCCCCCTGGACTCTCGAAATCGAATCTCCATTTACCCCGCTGCTGCCGCGCTCTGCGCAGCAGCCATCATCCCAATATCCTTTTTTTACCCAGGGCCTGTGCTGCCCTTCGTTTCTGAGCTACAAGTTCCGTCTTCCAACTAGAATCACACTCTCTACATGACCGTTAGCCGCCAGTGAAGGATCGGGGCCCCCATTGGCCTGGATTTCTGGTGCTCATGACACCATGGCGTAAAATCTACAATTTTTCGACTTCGCTGTTCACGTATTCTCCTATATTTACATCTTTGCTTAACTCCTTTGGCACGAACTGCAATAACGTTTCTGTTTTATTTAGGCGGCCGAGTTTGGCTTGTGTAGAGTGAGGTTGATCTTGATACCTTGACGTGTTGTTGTGCAGCTATTGAGACGGTGTCTGCCTTCAACGATGTCATCAGGGGATGACTTGTGGTGAGACCTGGGTTTGAGTGCGTCGCCGGCGAGCTGAGCAGCGAAACAAGGGAGCGGCCACGGAAGTGCTTCAGCATGTCAGTCTGGGAGTTTGCGAGAAGAGTGCCAAGCTGACTGAATCGGCACTCATTCAGCGGCCAAGACTCGATCCGCAGAGATTGCGTCGCGCTCCGACTGAATGCGATCGTGAGCAGACGGGGCATCCGAACGCAAACGACAGCGGTGGCTTGCGATTTGGGCTGCTGTTACAGTCAAATCTGAGGATCATACAAGGCGGCTTGCGCCCACGAAAGACCTTGAAAGAAAGGGGTGCGATGGCAGTAGATCATGCCGCTTGCATCTGGTGGAAAGAGGGTAGTTGCTCATTTGAGCAAGGCTGAGGCGAAGAGCGAATCTATTCCCGATGAACGGCTAAGATGGATCTATCATACCTCCGTCGTTGCCACAGCGAGTGTCGGGATGCATGACATGGCGGATGATCCGAACTGAAGAGGCAGACAGGTAGCACCTGGAAAGGAAACGACTGGAATCATGACCGCGGTAAGCTTGCTATGTTGTAGAGATGGTTGCCACGGTATTTATCCCATGAAACCGTCCTTGCCATACCAAGAGGCAGCCATAGCTAAGCCATACAGTTTGACCAGAGGGACGATGTTGGTCCTGGCTTTCATGAAGCACTCTGTGTCCACCATGACATGCGCCTCTTTGCACATCACTAGCCGCTTAATACGCAGCATCTAAACGAGGTGTCCCGAGCTCAACAATAGCAAGCATTTGCCAACAATCCCTGCGCTGACGGCTGGATGCCTATCGAGACATGGTGAGATCCCGAAAAAAGAGGGCCGCGCACGACACTAAACATGAGTCTTTCTATGCTCTTTCGGCGAGCAGCCGTTGTGCAGTAGTCGACCAAGCCAAGCTTGACACTTTTGGCAGAAAAAAAAAAGTGGTTGGGCGGAATGCGAGAGGCAAAGTGCGTTTGGCATGGGATTCCATAATTGACACGGTGGATTGATGCGTTTGGCAAAAGTCGACAGGCGCAACAGCAAGGCACCACAACTCGGCAAACCCGAATTTAAGGGCCAGGCTGCCTATCTGCCTTCCTGGCCCGCATAAGAGTCGGGCGAAAAAAGAGGCGATGGAGGACAGCGCGCACAAAGGGCAACAGGGAGAGAGACCAAAAATCTGGCCAATCTTGACAGACGGCGCAGCTGCACCGTTCTAGTTCTGCACACTTTTTCATTCACAACTGGAAGCTGAGCGCTGCTGGAAAAACCCACTTTTTTTCTTCCTTTTGGTGTGATTTAGAGAGGCTTAGGGCACGCACACCGCACACCGCATGAAGTCAATTCTGTCGTCCTTTTCCTGGAAAGTGCATCGGGCCAGCAATTTCTGTCTTCTTAGCCCAGCCAAAAAGAAAAAAGGCCCAGCATCCCAGTGCAGCCAGCCCGCGCCTGAGCTTGCACACTTTTGGTTTTCGATATCCAAATTGAAGCCTCCCCTTGTCAATGCTTTTGTCTTTGAACATCCTCCTGCTCCCTCTTCTACATCCTCCAGCATCACCGACATCGTCCGACATCCATTTTCTCAACTTATAATCCTTTGATCCGCCTTTTTTCTCCACATTTATCCATCCCTTTGCGCTACTCCAGCGCTACGCGGTGCTCATCTGCAGGAGCACAATCACTTTACATTTGGGTTCAGCTGCCACAACCACATCGGTCGCATTCCGATTGGTTTGGCAGTCGCGCTCACCGACAAGCCAGCAGTCTGCTCTCATAGCCACAACATCGGCTCTTCCGTCGTTTTGGCTACCGCGCTCAGCACAAAAACGATTGCATGACTGCCACACGATACTCGGCATCCGTTTCACTTGTGTAGTGCCAGTTTTGGAATCGTGTCTCACCCCCCTCATCACCTCTGCCGTTTCCACGCTTGCACATCGATCAACGTATACCCTCTACTGCGCTTCCTCTTGACAGCATTTCCAAAACGTATACCAACAATACTGCACCGCTCTGTTCAATAACTGGTGGACACTTGCAGTCAACAGGGGCCACCTGGACAACAAGAGTAATGACGCCCCCCAAGCAGGGCGCTCAGCCCTCATCCACCAGCGACACTCCTCAGCGCATCATTGTCAAGTCGGTCAACGGTCATGAGCCCATCAAGCTCGAACCAGCATCCTCGAGCACATCATTGAGCCAGCCCGCCTCCTCCCACCTCGCTACCCCACTGTCCTCACCGACAAAGTCAAATGCTCCCTCGAGTCCGACAAAGTCACCAGGGCGTCCTCGTCGTGTAGAGCCGATCGTGATTTCATCCCGCGACTTTGGGCCCAGTGCTGGAGGTGACAGCGATGATGAAACAAAAGATGGCGATTCCGAGCTGACCAAAGGTCCCACCGCCAAAAGGCTCGGTCGCAAGAGCAAGGCCGATGCCATGTCTGCCATCTCGGGCAAAGAGTCGACTCCGGCAGATGCATTATCCACATCCGCACCACCTCAGAATCCACCAACCCCAGTCTCCGGCAATCCGGCGCATCATCCCGTACGCAAGTTGTTCCAGCACCAGCCATTCCCCCCTCTTGCTTTCGATACCCCATCGACACGTACCGACTCACACACGGGTGCTCCGTCCACTTCGACGCAACCCGTCATCCCCACGAGCACAAGCACCCCGCGCAATCCGCCGCCAAGGATGCGTCCACGACTTTTCGATCTCGAAGAGGCGCCCACTTTCTATCCAACGCATGAAGAGTTCGCTGATCCAATGGAGTACATCTCGTGGATCGCAAACCCGCAGGGTGGCAATGGCAAAGCATATGGAATCGTCAAGATTGTTCCACCCGAGGGTTGGGAACCCGAGTGTGTACTCGACCAACAGGCTTTCCGCTTCCGTACTCGCGTTCAACGCCTCAACTCGCTCAGCGCCGACGCTCGCGCTTCTCAAAATTACCAGGAGCAGCTTCAAAAGTTTCATGCCCAGCAGGGTCGCAAGCGTGTCTCGGTCCCTGTCATCGATGGCCGCTCCGTCGATCTCTACCAGCTCAAGCTCGTCATCTCAAGCCTTGGCGGCTATGACGCCGTCTGTCGTGGCAGAAAGTGGTCCGATGCCACCAGGAAGATTGGTTACAGCGAAAAGGACAGCGCCCAGCTCTCGACTCAAGTCAAAGCCGCATACTGTCGTATCATCTTGCCCTTCGAGGAGTTCCTGGCTAAAGCAAAAGAGCAATCCCGCGCCAACGGACCATCTATCAGCCCACAGCTTGCCCAGAATTCCACCATGGGAGAGGCGCAGGAGAACGGTCTCAAGCACGTCTCTATGTCGCCCAGCCTCGATGCTTCCTCTATCGGCGATCGAGCAGCGCAGTCCAACACTCCCGAGCCACTGACCGCTCCTGTCGCTGCCGATCTGCTTGCCAATGCCACCCCCGCCATCGAGTCGGCTACACAGAGTCCTTCGGGAGTCGCAAGCACTCGGCGCAGCGCTCGAAAGAGGTCCGAGGCAGCTAGCACCCCGGCATCCTCATCCAGAAATCCGCTGCAGCTTATTTCCAGCCCCTCCACACCTTTAGTCGCCCGACGCAGGAAGGGCGTCAGTCCTCACGTCGAGTCGGACCCTCATGCGCGAACCCAGTCAGCGCTTCACGGCCAGGAAGAGCAAATGTGCGAGATCTGCCTTCGAGGCGAAGACGGCCCCAGTATGCTCCTCTGTGACGAGTGCAACCGAGGCTATCACATGTACTGCCTTCAGCCCGCTCTCACCTCGATTCCCAAGTCGCAGTGGTTCTGTCCACCTTGTCTTGTCGGCACTGGCCACGATTTCGGTTTCGATGACGGCGAAACCCACAGCCTCTTCACTTTCTGGCAACGCGCCGAAGCTTTCAAGCGCGAGTGGTGGTCCAAGCGACCAGAACGTATCTGGAAGCCCGACGAAGCCGTCCTCAGCGCATCGGACAACGATGTCACCACCAACGGCCTTGCTCGCCGTGTCCACGGCACCGATCTCATCGTCTCCGAAGACGATGTCGAGCGCGAGTTCTGGAGGCTGGTCCACAGCCAGAACGAGGAGGTTGAAGTCGAGTACGGTGCAGATGTCCACTCTACAACCCACGGAAGCGCTTTGCCGACGCAGGAGACGCATCCATTGAGCGCCTATTCTCGCGACAAGTGGAACCTTAACAATCTCCCCATCTTGCCTGGCTCGCTGCTCCAGTACATCAAGTCGGACATCTCTGGCATGACCGTGCCTTGGATCTACGTCGGCATGATCTTTTCCACCTTCTGTTGGCACAACGAGGATCACTACACTTACTCAATCAACTACCAGCACTGGGGCGAGACCAAGACGTGGTACGGCATCCCCGGCCAAGATGCCGAAAAGTTCGAGAATGCCATGCGCAAGGCTGCACCCGATCTCTTTGAGACGCTTCCCGACCTCCTCTTCCATTTGACCACCATGATGAGTCCCGAGAAGCTCAAAAAGGAGGGCGTTCGCGTCGTCGCCTGCGACCAACGTGCCAACGAGTTTGTCGTCACCTTCCCCAAAGCCTACCACAGCGGCTTCAATCACGGACTGAACCTCAACGAAGCCGTCAACTTTGCCCTGCCTGATTGGATCTTTGACGACCTCGAGTCTACGCGCAGATACCAGCGATTCCGCAAGCCTGCCGTCTTCTCTCACGATCAGCTCCTCATCACGGTCTCGCAGCAGAGTCAGACCATCGAGACCGCTGTATGGCTCGAGGCAGCCATGCAAGAGATGGTCGACCGCGAGATCGCCAAGCGCAATGCATTGCGAGAGATCATCCCTGATCTCAAGGAAGAAGTATATGAAGAAGATGTCGCCGAGAGCCAGTACATCTGCGCCCACTGCACCATCTTTTGCTACCTCGGCCAGCTGACCAGCCCCAAGGCCGACGGCGTGGCATGTCTCGATCACGGTTTCGAAGTCTGCAATGCTGACGCTCCCGTCAAGTGGACATTAAAGCTTCGCTTTTCGGATGATCAGCTCCGCTCCATCCTCGCCAAAGTCTGCGAGAAGGCCGCCGTTCCGCGCAACTGGGTCCAGCGGCTTAAGAAGACGCTGGCTCTCGGCCCGAGCCCGCCTCTCAAGACGCTCAGATCTCTGTTGCACGAAGGCGAGAAGATCGCCTTCTCGCTCGAGCCGCTCGAAGATCTGAAGACGTTTGTCGCTTGCGCAAATTCGTGGGTAGAGCGAGCAAACGTCTTCTTGGTCCGCAAGGTACACAAGCGGCGAGGTGAGCCTGCGGCCGCATCCGCCGGACGAGGTCGACGTGCCAAGGGTGGTGCGATTGGCGACGACAGTTCCGCGCGAAGGCAGAGCATGGATACCGCGGCCGATGATGCCGATACCGCTGCTGATCGAAGTCCCGAGACTTTATATGCGCTGCTCGGCGAGCTCGACAGCCTTCACTTTGACGCACCAGAGATCGCATCTCTTCGCTCGCTCGTACAGGAGCATGAGGAATTCATCGGCCGCTGCAACGAAATCCTGGCCCAGCGAGACACAAACGAGGCCAATCTCAAAGACTGCGAGAGCGTCCTCACCCTCGGCAGCTCTCTGAACGTGGATGCTCCTCAGATCAAGGAGCTCTCGGACTATGTTGAGCGCCGCAAATGGATTCAAGAGGTTACAGAGGCACGCGATACGTACCTCTACTACCACGAACTCCAGAAACTCCTGCATCGCGCCGAGAGCTGTGGTCTTGGAGATCACGAGCTGCGCAGAGACCTCGAGCAGAGACGCGATGCCGGTCAGCGCTGGACTGAGAGGGCAAGAGAGGCTCTCGAGGGTTCTGAGCCCATGACGATCGGTCTGCTCGAGGAACTCTCAGATTCGTCGAGCGAAATCCCCGTCGTATTGGAAGTGGCGCAAGATATTAGCAATGCGCTCACCAAGGCCAAGGAGCTTCAGAAGACCGTCCAGACGCTCTACAAGAGCTTGCAAGCCGGAGGTCAAGGCACCAATAGCCAGGATGCTGACGGTGATCTGTCGATGATCTCTGTGTCAGAGAGCAGCGAGGCAGCTGACAAGATGGCCTTACTCCCTGACGCACGCCGCGCTCTACGGGCTGTCAAGTCCAACAAATTGGAGCTCGAGCACGCCCACGAGATTGAGAAGGCCATCCAGATCTATGATGCATGGCGAGCCACGTTCAACCAGATCATGCAGACAATTGCTGCCGGTACTCGTCGTCTTACCGATACGGACCGTGATGCAGAGCTCGACAGGCTGGTGGAGAGAGTCGAGAATGCCACGGATCCCTCGGACGACCAGCCCAAGGCCGTCTCGCGCAACTGCATCTGCAGAAGCTCGGCGCCGATAATGGTCCCTTCTTCATCGACTGCGGAATGCTCGCACTGCCACGTCCGATACCATCTGCCTTGCATCAAGGTGCGCTCGTCCGAGGTATCCCGTGCCGAAGGTGGCTGGACTTGTCCCTTCTGCCCGTGGTACGGCAACGCTGCTTTCCTCAAGAACCGCAAGGCCGTTAGCGTGACGGAGCTATCCAAGCTGGTGTACGATCAAGACCATCGACGAGACCAGTTCAAGTTTCTGCCTCTTGAATGGGATGCAATTGAGGAGGTTGTTGCTAAAGCTAAGCGTTTCGAGACTGCAGCCAAGCGCATGATCAAGACCCTTTCGCTGATGCGCAAGGATCAGAAGCAAGCCATCCTTGCACACTGGTTGCGTCGATCCATTGGATGCCCAGTCGATGTGCTGGGTCCTGAGAAAGTCAACATGCTCGATCTCATCAGCGAGAACCTTCTGGGCCTTGGTCCTATCGAGATCGATGGGCGATCTGCACCAGCCTTTGACAGCATTAAAGCAGACACTCCATCGCGATCGGATGATCGAAGTGAAGAAGTGGTCCAAGCTCAGAGCTCGTCTCGATCGATGGCTCCAGCTGACCGCGACTCAGGCTCCCCTGCCGTCCGTGATGACCGCAAGCGCAAAGCCAAGAGAGGCAAGCGTGCCAAGCTCGTCTTCCGAGAGGAGATTGGTATCGGAGCATATCGGGACCGACAGCCAATCTACTGTCTGTGCCATGAGCCAGAGAGTGGCCGCATGATAGCGTGCGACAAGTGCATGCTCTGGTTCCACACCCATTGTGTCCGTCTCGACGACCCGCCCAATCTCGGCAACGAGCCGTGGATCTGCCCCATGTGCTGCATTAAGGCCGAGCGCAAGTATCCTCAAGCCGAAGTCAGAGTCAAAGACATTGGCGTCACGGATCCCGATTTGTGGCTCGACATTCGCGCGACGCTGCGATCGCTCGAGAAGCCCGTCAGCAAAGTCCAGTCGTGGAACAGCCACGAGGACAAGCGCATCGTTTTGCACCTCGACAAGTTTACGCCCGCCATCCATGCAGAAGAAGTGCACTCACAGATCAACAAGCGGGCCCGACTCGAATCCGACACGCCCAGCAAGGCGCGCGCTTCTCTAGGTCGCTCGGACTCACTCTCCACCCCTGCCAAAGATGGCGGTGCTCAGCCTTATGCTCCAGCGCCCGTGCCAAGCGAGGCCGCTCGAGGTCTGGTACCTGCCTCGTCGACGCCGGCTGCAAAGAGTCAGCCAGTCGCTGAGGCACCCGCACCCCAACCCGCGAGGGAAGACGACTCGTTTGCTGGAGCGTCTCCACCTCAACTTGACGCAAAGGCTGGGCCGTCTCCGGGCAATGCTAGCTTTGAGTGGGCACAGGCGGCTCGCCGTCGTAATGCAGAGGGTATGGACAACCTCTACCGCCGCGGCATCACCGATACGATGCTGATGCGGTTCTATGTCGGATGGAACGGCCGTGTGCTCATCCATCCGATGCGCGATCCATCAGGGGTCATCGTCGAAATTCCTCTTGGCGAGGCAATTCGTCTGCATGCTGATGACCCAGAGGGCGTGAGAGTGATTAGCGCAGCCATCGACCGTCACAATGCCCGGATGGATCGTGCAGCCGCTATTCAGAGTGCTCCGTACCGCGGCTACCCTTCCGAGATGGACGATCCCATGCACTCGCGGATGGTCTCCAGTCGCGAAGACCTACGTTACGCCTCTCAGCGCCACGAGCAGCCGATTGTGCCATCAAACGGGAGCAGGTTTGACATGAGGTCGCCCGGCCTGGTTGCATCGCATCTAGCAAGCGATCGCGAGTTTGAACGCGAGCGGGACTTTTCTGAAGGGCGTGATCCACGTTTCGGAGATTCCGACTTTAGGCCACTGCGATCTCCCGCTACAACAGCTGCTGGTGTACCGGTGACCTCGCCGGCTCTGAGGTCGAACGTGGCCCGCGAGGTCATGCCGACCTACGCTCGCAGCGTTGGCAGCAATGGTGTCGCACCGTCGATCACGAGTCCCTACGCGGGTGCCGCAGAGCTTGGCCAGCATTCCTCGTCGCACGCCATGCATGCTGCTTCGGACAGGGCGCCCCCCTACCCTGTTGGCCCCAGCGATCTCGACGTTCGTAGGCGCCCTCCTCCAGCCATGGCCCCATACTCTTCTGCCAAAGTCGAGCCATCTGTGAATGCTCCGACGTACGGGAGTCTAGCCCTGGACCCTGCCATGATGGCCGATGACGCCGCTGCGCAAGTGGACCCGGCTTTGACCAAGAGCCCCTTGCCTTCCGCGTCTGCCAGCCAGACCGCGCCGGCCAAGACATCGACCGCTCTCACAGAAGCGCCACGGGCAAGAGATGATGCAGAGGAGCGGACCCCAAAGACTGGCTCAAAGGATGCTCCTGACGCCGCGAGCGAGCTCAAAGGCAAAAACATGAAGAAGGAAGACGGGGAGGAGGGAGAGGATCTGGAAAGCGTGCGACAGCAGGCTAGGCAGATGGCTCGCCGGATGCGACCTGACGCTTCCGAGACTGAGATCGAGAGGCTTGTCCAGAACTTTATTGGCGGTGGCGAGGCTGTATGAAGACGAGCAAATTGTATTCTAGTGATGTGGTTAGTAAAGGTCCGCCGAATGGGTTCAAGTTTGTCATCGACATTGATTCATCGTATTGATACCATTTCTCGTCTTTGCTCAGAAGATTGTGCTGGCGCGCGCGAAGGATTGATAGGCGACGCTTCTGGAAGTTAGAGAGGGCAAAAGCACTTCACAATCTCATAGTGTACATGTGGCACACACAAGCGAACATTCCGATTAAAAGTGCGATTCCATCCGAGTCCATACAACTCAACAAAAATTACTGCCCAGCTCTAGTTTCTCGAGGTTCGCTGCCCATTTAGAGCCTGACCTTGCCAGCCTCGATGCTCTTGTAGTGTTCCGGAAGGAAAGGTTGGTAGGCATCGGCGTTGGGAGGCAACCAGTAGAGTCTGTCGCTTCCGCACTTGTCGTGCTCAATACCTTGGTTTCTCAGCTGCACCTTTTGCTGCTTGATGGTTCCGGTCTGTTCCATGGTGGGGACGACACGGATGAAGAGGGGTACGGCGTATTTGGGGAGGCTCTTTCGGGCGGTCTGTGCGAGAAGTTTCCAATCGATACCCTGTACGAATTCGGATGGGATGGCAGCACATCCTGCACGACCGTCATGTTTGGGAACTAGGACACCGTACACATTGGCCTCTCCAACTACTTGACCGAGAGCATTGGCAACTTCAGTGGTAGACACATTCTCACTCCTCCATCTGAAAGTGTCGCCCATACGGTCGCCAAAGTAGAAGAATCCATCCTTGTCCTTGGACATGAGATCGCCACTACGGAACCAAGCGTCGCCTTTGGCAAGGGCATCTTTGAGGACCTTTTTGTTGGTGGCTTCAGGGTTGTCGGCGTAGCCTTGGAATTTGGAGATGGAGCTGTTGCCGATGCGCATGACAAACTCTCCAGGTTCGTTGGGACCGCATTCAACGCACATGCCCGTCTTGGGATCACGATAGATGTCCTCGGTGATGGCGTCGACGCGGATGATTTTAAAGTCGGGTCGAAGCTTGTTGGCAAGTGTACCCAGACGACCGACGGCACCGGCGCCAAAGGGACCCGTGTTGAAGTTGAGCAGAGCTCCGTTGCCCTCGGACGAAGCGAAGAACTCGGAGATGACACGTACGCCATATCGCTCGCGGAATTTCTCCCAGACATCGGGACGCATTCCGTTTCCATAGGCCATGCGAACATTGTGCTGCTTGTCCAAAGGTGAAGGTGGCACAGCGAGGAGGTAGCGGGCGATCTCGCCAATGTACTGGACCACCGTGGCGTCGTACTTGCGAACCTCGTCCCAGTACTTGCGTGCCGAAAACTTGCGACCAATGATGACGGTGCTGCCCGAGCACAGGGAGGAGCAGATGCAGAGGAAGAGCGCGGAAGAGTGGTACAGGGGCATGGGGGTGTAGATCCTGTCCTTGGTGGAGAAGCCGTTGAAAGTGGGCCAGACGCTGCAGGCGGTACCCATACGACCGTGCGAGCAGAGGGCTGCTTTGGGAAGACCAGTGGTACCGCTGGTGTAGATGAGAGCGGCAGTGCTCGACTCGGTTACGTCCTTGCGGTGCTTATCTGGGATCCGCTTGGCTGAGTACTTGAGCAGGTCCGAGGGACCGAATTCGATCTTCTTTGCCAGAGGCTTGGAGACGGCGCTAGGGGGCTTCTCTGCATCACCGTCGACGGGGGTGATACCGTCGTCGTAACGAATGAAGTTTTCGATCGGCGATTTGGCCAGCAAGTCATCCTGAACGTCAGAGACGGGACCCTCGAGGTAGGGCTCGTAGACGAGAAGCTTGGCTCGAGCGACCGTGACAGAGTGCACCAGACCCTTGTCTGTCAACGAGTTGTTAATGAAGGCGGGGATGACGTTGATGCACATGCATGCAAAGTACCATTCCAAGATGGCTACCGAGTTGCCCATGAAGATGGCGACACGATCGCCTGGCTTGAGACCTCGCGAGAGAAGATAGTTGGCGAGGCGGTGAACGTCCTTGGCGACCTCGCCCCAGGTGAAGGACTTGCCGAGGTAGACGTATGCGATGGCGTTGGGTCGCTTTTGGGCTTGGGCGTCGAAGAACTCGTAGATGGAGAGCTTGTTTCGCCAGGCTCGGATCTTGTGCTTGATCTCGCCACCAGAAGCACCACGGCCGAGCAGAAGATCGTTGGAGATGCCATGTTTGGCGTCGAGATAGGCGATCGCAGCCAGACTGGCGGCGGCTTTGGCGATAGCTGCCATGGTGTGCAAGTAGTCGGGGACGAAGTAATGGGGAAACAGAATCAAGCCGGGGTGGGAAGTGCGATCCAAATTCAACGGTCGAGAGTAGAAAAGATTCCGTTCGCTGCCAGATCGAAGGAGGATGACTTCGAGCGGGATAGTCAATGGCGGGGGATCAGGGTGATGGAGTCGTGTTAGGAAGATCCGCCAGACTTGAGCATGGGAAACTAAAGGTGTAACAGGAGGAATCAAGGAGCGAGGGTATACTGCAAAGTAGTCTAGCTGATTTTCAGCGCTGTACGACAACGAAAGATGCACACAAGCAAAGTGTTTGAAAGCGCTCGCTCGGAATCAATACGCTTGAGCCTATCGCCGCTGTGCCCCGCCTTTTCCCCAGCTCACTGTATAAGCTCTCGGTTGCTTGACAAACAAGGAGAACAGGATGATGAGGGGAAAAGAAAGGTGAGGTTGCATGCGAGCAACAGCCGTGACAAAAAAAGTCCCAGGTGAAAGCGATATCGGGCACTGTAGCTGTCATTATGCAGTTGTGCAGTCGAACAATAACAATTGATTATTTTACTCTCACTCCACACCCACAATTTGGGTCAGCGTGAAAAGGCCGTCAATACAAATTCTGAGTGGAGCTTGAAATGCACTCTTCGCAATTTGAATTGAAATCGGCTTTCACAGATCGACGGGGTGGGCCATTTGGTGTGGGGAGAAGGAAAAGCTGGCTTCCAAAAAGCTCCAAGCGTGGAAAAAGCGTCATCATCGAGCGAGCAAGCGGCAACTCTTGAGCCATCCCCCCTTGCCTGTCTCTTTGCGCGCTAGCAGCACCGATCTAATTGACGAGCAAGTGACAAGCTGCGTCCACCGTCTCGCCCGCCCTGAGAGCTTGCTCATCAGATTCATCTTCATCTGTCCGAAGCCAGTAGGCACGTGCATTGCTCTTCATCTCGGTCCTTCTCGTCGATCCACCTTGGCCGTCCCCGCTGTCGACCGAGCCTCGATAATCGGACCAGATACATTGGTCTGGAACTTTACTTGTAGCAGAAGCGTGGCGGAGGCCTTTGATGCGCATCTAGTGCTACCTCTGCAGCAACAATGGCGCTCAATTGGGTCATGCTCGACCAAGACGGTCACAAACCTCTACCTCTTCCTGAAGAAAGGATGTTGTGTCAGGTTCGCAAGACATGCTTGCAGTGAGTGAATCGCACATGGCGATACGATACTCGACCATGTGAGAGTGACCATGCTGATGAATCGAAGCTCGCAATGGCAACGTGCGAATTGTTCTGCGTCGGTTTAGGCTCGATTATACGCCGCAGGGCATAACCTACAAGGCTCAAGGCGATGCCTTGATCTCATCCCATCGTGTGAGTGCATCAACCCCCCCCACATCGAGTGTTTGAACCTGGCTGGCTCGCCGTGATCAAACCGAACTCAACCTTTGATGAACATTGCTCTGTCCGTGTCTGCTGCAATAGTTTGTCTTTATCCGTCAACCTCAAGCGGATTCGGGAGAAGGGGTGATCAACTCGCTCTCAGTCCCACTCGACCACTTCCATTCGACCAAGTACACCATCCCCATCTTCACGGCACCGTACCTCCAGGCCGATGTGTACTCGGTCTCACAGGGTGGGCTGCCGGAGAGACAGCCGGGACAAGAAGCGCACCCCGTGGGAAAGCTTAAGCTCTGCTTCATGGACTCGGGCGGCGTGGCCTTCCGCGATGCCGTCGACAAAGCCAAATTGCTCTGGCAGGAGCGACGCCAGACACAGCTGGATCAGGATGCTTTACGTAAGTTGTTCTACCCTCTTCAAGATCCCAATGTCGAAAGAGTTAGCATGGCGGCTGACCGGATCACCCTCTCTTGCATTTGCCTTACTTGACAAAACCTCGCGATTCTAACATACTAGCCGCATACGAGCCACCTGCTGCTCGGTAGAGGCTCGCAATCTGATCAAAGTTCATCGTGTGGGCACACTGGCGGCATGATTTCTGCAGAGGCCGTGACTGATAAATCCTAATCTCGGGCGCACATGGCGACGAGCTGGAAAGGTTAGATGCGAGCAACTGACTACGAACCGCTCGGCATGGTCTGCAGTCGATACAAGCTCAAGCGCAAGCTGGGGTCGTGCCGCATCGGGCTCGGTTGGCAAGCCAGATCGAGATTTCGGCCTGAAATTCGGAGTTAATCGCCGGTGTCGGCTCAGACGCAAAACACGGCAAAGTCGGTCGCTTTTGCCCTTTGACCTCTCTTTTTGACCCTGCGTCGAGAAAATCAATTTCTCCATTTTTTAAAATATTTGAAAAGAGCAAATCCAAAGACCGGTCAAACCACCGACAGAGAAGGACAGACCAAGTTCTCGAACAATATCCTGGAGCTTTATGGGGTTTGGTGCTAGTGATTGCTATGGTACAGCAACGTGCCCATCTGAGCATACAAGGTGATCACGAGGCATCGTCCAAGCGGCGGCGATGTGTGACTTTTGTACGAGTCACGAGATGACACGCGAATCATCACAACGAGTCATGGTGGATTTTGTTCACATTCCATCATCCTAAACGTGAACGATGGTTTTGGCGACATGTGTCAAAGTCAAGGCACAGTCATCGCTAGTGCTTGGACCCATGATAAGGTTATCTTCCATACAATCCACCGAAGCTATGACCGCTTTTGATTACCTGCCTAGTGTTTGTCTGCGGCACAACACGCAGCAACCTCACCCACCCCCCACCCTGGCCGTAGCCTACTTGGCTTTTCTCAATATCCATGATACCCTGTTGGACTGGTTGCCTTTGCGAGGGTCCAGTGTTGATATCGGCATCTGGGCAGATGAAGCAGGGTGTGAGTGCATGATTGTAGATGAGGATTGCAACTGCCGTCTGTGTCATAGGATGGGATGGGATCGCCCACGCGGACAATGTGCGTTCATACAGTATGTTCGGTCAATTGGTCGGCTTTGCATTTTGGATTTTCGATTGAGACGGTCATACAGTACAGTTGTGACTGCTCTGCAGCGCCAAGGTTAGCGTCGCCTGTCGTTGGTCCGCGTCCAACGTCAAACTACGCCACGCCCACCGTCGAATTATAGAAATTCGTTTTCTCGGCTTTTCTTCCCTTGTGCGCAGATTCTACCGGGATTGGCGCAGCCTTCTCTCGCTGTAGGCTTCCATACCTGACCCCTTCACCCCTGGCCACCTCCTCCCTTCACCGACTCTGAACCATTCTTCTCTCCTTTCTTCATCACATCATCTCTCCCTTCAAGCCACCTATATAACCGCTTTGGTCTTTCAGGCACGATCGCAGCCGTTTACCCGCTACGACCCACCATACCCCATAGACATTGTTCTCCTTGCCTAGTCTCGGCTTGACATGCACCAGCATAGAGTCTTTTGCTCGACATTGTCATCATGACTTCCAGCAGTAGAAGCAGTAGTCAACATCGCCCGCATCATCCACCTGCATACTATGGTGCCGAACAGCCCCCTCTCTCATTACAGTCGCCCTCAGCCTCTCAACCCGCGTCCCGCAGCAACTCGAGACCACCATCTCTGAGGGTACCGTCCTCTTCAACGTCAGAAACTCGTCTAGAGTCCTCGACAAATCAGCTGTCTGCTTCATCTTCCACCGCGGCCAACAAGAAGCACCACCATGCTCCGTCTTCTTCCGCATCTTCTCGTTCCTCCTTCGAGCACGAGGAACATGCCGATTTGCCCGGTCCCCTCCCCACCGCACAAGCGCTCCAGCCGTTAGCATCCCGTCTCTCCCGCGCAGACTCGCGCAACAAGCCGCAGCAAGCCGCCGCTGTCAATGAGCAACCCACCACCGGTCGCTCACGATCCGCCTCGAATCGCTCCGTCTCCTACGTCGACCCGTCCAACAAGCCTTCCGACTTGCAACGTGCCTCTTCCCGCGTCTCTTCGATACACCGATGCGCCGATCCTCACTATCCAGCTTCCGCCCTCGCACTCACCCTTACCAAGTCGGAAGATCCCGGTGCGGTCTACATCGACTGGCCCGCTGATGATCTCGAGAACCCTTTCAACTGGTCCAAGTCGAGAAAGTGGATTCTTGTCTCAGTCTGCTTCCTCTTCACCGCATGCACTGCCTTCAACGGTTGCGGATATCCTTCTGCTTCAGAAATGGCTGCACGCGATCTTCATACCACTCAACTTGTCTACCTCGTCGGTAACACCGTCTTTCTGCTTGCCGTGTCTATCACGCCCCTCGTCTTGGCACCACTCAGCGAAGTCTACGGCCGAAACCCCATCTACCTCATCGCCGTCCTCGTCTTCACATTGCTCTACATCCCACAAGCGCTCGCCAAAAACATCACCACCATCATCGTCGTTCGAGGTTTCCAGGGCATGGCTGCCTCGGTCGGAAACTCGATGGTTGCTGGAAGTGTCTCTGATGTCTTCCACGCCAATGAACGAGGTTTCCCCATGTCCCTGTACGCCATTGCAGTCTACATTGCACAGGGTGTGTCGCCTTATCTCTCCTCGGTCACCGCCAACCGTGCCAGCTGGCGAATTGTCTTCTGGTGGCAGGGAGCCCTCTCCCTATTCACCTACGGCCTCATGTTCATCTTTCTCAAGGAGACGCGAGGGCCCGTCTTGCTCTCGAGGCGCGCCAAGAAGCTAACCAAAGAGACCGGCCAATTGCACAAGTGCAGGGCTGACGACGAGAGGCTCAACTTCCTTGTCATGGTCAAGGTTTCGCTCGTCCGACCCATGCAGTACCTTGTCTGCGAGCCCGTCGTCCTCAGCTTTGCACTCTGGATCGGCTTCCTGTGGGGTATCATCTTCATCTCTCTCGAGGCCATTCCCATCGTCTTTTCCGGCTATGGTTGGAATGCCGAGCAGCAGCACATGGCCCTTCTTACCATTGCTGTTGGTGGTACAATCGGATACTTTTTCAACTTCCATCAAGAAAAGCTGTACGCAGCTACCGCGCGCAAGTATGGTGGCAAGCCTCCCCCGGAAGCGCGTCTCTACTACGCTGCCGCCGGCGCGGTACTCGCTCCTGTCGGTCTTTTCATCTTTGCCTGGACTGGTCGACCTGGAATCTCGCCTGCGGCTCCGATTGTCGGGTTGACACTTTTCAACCTGGCGTTGTTCCCTGTATACCTTGCCGTCTTCTCCTACCTTGCCGACGTCTACGAGAGATACGCATCGTCTGCACTGGCAGCACAGAGCTTTTTGCGGAACACGTTCGCTGCGTGCTTCCCGCTTTTCTCGCAGCAAATGTACGGCAAACTTACGCCCAAGTACGCGTCCACGTTGCTGGCCTGCATCGCATGTTTGCTCGGAGTGGTACCTTTTGTACTGCTCAAGTACGGCGATCGTATCCGAAAACACAGCCGCGCGGCAATGGCGCTGGAGCGAGAGGAGCAAGAGGCAGCCGAGTTTCTCGCACACGAACAAGAGAAGCGCGGGCGTCGAGAGGCTCGTCGAGCCGCACGTGCTGCACGTGCTGCGGCAAGCGGCGGCCAGGATGGGGATGAAGTCAAGACCTTTGACGAGGAGAAGATGATTGATCGTGACGAGAGCCACGATGATCATGACGACCACGATGACTCGATTGACGAAGAGAAACGCGTCGCACAGCAAAAGCACCAGCACCAGCACCAGCACCAGCACCAGCGTGGCGATGAGGACGCAGACACTATCAGCTCGGGAAGTATCACTCCCGCTATTGTAGCCGAAAACGGCAGCGTTAGACCAGAGGATTGCGACGATTGCAATAGCAACACCTTCCGACGTATGCCGCCCACTAGCATTTTGTAGTAGATTCCCACAAAGCATATCATCATCCAGTACTCGCTCTGTTTAGTCGCAATCGTATTCTCAGAGTGTATTTCACAGATCTCTCTCACACTCCCAAAACAATCTGTACTTGTATGTGCTTGAGTTCATAATCCAAACCCCTGCTTTGCACGTGTATCAAAACCCGAGCACAAGTAGCAGAACCAAGCCAACTCATGATCGATGTAAGTTACTTTACCGATTCGTGTTGCAATTTCCAACTGACCCAGTATGGAATGGGCTTGATGAATTCGACCCGCTTCATGTACTTCCTGTACAGTACAGTACAGTACTGTATTCATTAAGTAGCGGTTGGTTTTTATAAAAGTTCAGACGATGCTAGTCAAGTGTGCAGAGTTTTGGACTGTGGTTTGTTTCACGTACTGTAACATGAATCTACTTTGTTTTTCTTGCTTGCCAAAGTCGACGGGAGTTTGGCTTGGTTGGTAACGTCAACGTTGTGTCTGCATTCTCAAGTTCAATTTGCGCAGATGATGCGAGGAGGAGCGGATAGCAATGTAAAATGTTCATGGCGACTTCAGAGAGAATTGCATAACCCAGCTCGTGTCGTGTGTGATGATACATGATGGGATACTTGATATCCAATCCATAGCAAGAAAGGCTCAACATTTTTTGGGGAGCTGCTTGAAGAAAATCTCCGTCAAAATTCAACTGAATACACTTGGTGCTTCTACAGCATTGCCTCATTTCCCTTTCTACCCCTCACCCGAGGATTGCAACGATACAAGCTGCAATTAATCGCGGCTTGTCCAGAAACAAGCTTCTTCAAGCTCGCCAGACCTGGTAGAATCCCAGACATTCATAACTAGCTCACACCGCCACGGAAACAATCACAACCACAAACGACAACACCCAAACTCTGATGGAAACAACTGCAACCCTTTTGTCATTGTGCACAACACAAAGCAACCATCACATGAAAAGCTACGAACCTTTCAACCCCGTCTTGATCGCCCTAGATTTTATCTCACCCTTCTCTGCCACAGCTGAACTCTTCGCTTCCTCACTGCAAACCCCTTGCACCTTGTCCTTGACTCCATCCTTACCATCCACCCGCTTGTTGTTCTCCTCTACCTCGGTATCATCTTTCTTCTCGAGAGTCTGTCCAAATTCGTTTCGACGTGTCGGATCAACGCCATAGATCCATCTCTGATACAAAAAGATGAAAAACACCAAATCATCCCTGAAGCACGCCAACCTGTGCAAAGTTGGCATCTTGATGCAGAACGCAAACAAATCGTCTACAAAGGTGCCCAAAATCTTGTAGACAAAAGTCTTGCTATTCATCCCCGCCGTGCTCTTCAATTTGTAATTGACGATTAGTTGCGGGACCAGAGATACGAATCCAAACGCGTATACAAACGACGTTGCAGTGCTAATGATAAAGCTCCACCATCCTCTGTGAGTCTGGTAGAGGGCCGAATAGATGGTATAGCAGACCAGAATGGGACCGATAGCGATACCAGTGTATTTGAACGCGAGTTTGTCGTACTCTTGCGTTTTCAGCTCGGTCTCGCTCAACTTGTGCTGCGATTCAAACTTGATCTTGTATCCAACCAGCGAGGTAGGACTTCGAACAATCGAAACAGTGACGGCCTTGGTAAGCTTCCAGCATTCGACCAACACTCCCACAGCTTGACCGGCGAGAATCATCCAACTCGTATCCTCATTGTTGTCGAGCAAGTAGAGCGTGATGATGACCTGGACGACAATATTGGTCATGATGCTTCCCACCGAAACTCCGGCCAGATCATCCTTGTTCTTCCAGTGACGAACGTCAGAGGAGAAGGCGAGGAACTCGAACAAGCTGTGTAGGATCGAGACGATGATGGTCAGAGCCAAGAACCAAGGGTTGGTCTCGAGGAGCATCGTCTTGAACATATCCAGCTCTCCACCAGTGACGCCAGCCTGCTTGTCGAACGAGTCGGACAGTGCGGCGAGCGATTGGAACTTGAACCAAGACTGGTGGTAAAGGTGGATATGCAGATCGAGCGAGGAGACGGTAGAATTGATGGGATGCATGTGCTCTTTCAATAGCCAAAAGTCATTCGGAAAGACGGTAGGATAGCGGAGGACGTTGGGTGGTCGACCTGCTGCGTAAGCTTTCTCCAGCGCTGCAGAGGCAACAGGGTCGAGAGGAGGAGGTGCAACAACCATGGCCTTGGTGTTTGGATCGCGAACTACCGAAACATGCTGAAGCAAAGGTGGAGGAAGCTGGCTGAGCTGGACGCCCAAATCGCCTTTGTCTTGCACCAGAGCAAGAGTGAGATTCTTGTGCCAGTGACCTACGATCTTGACTTTTTCCTCTTGCTCTTCCTCGGCAGCGACGGTGGTTGTGGAGTTGTTCTTGTCAAACAAGTTCTTCTCGGCTCGCTTCCTCTTGAGCGGCATGAGTCGAGAGAGCAACTTGCGTGTCCTGTATACCCCGAGTGGATGATACGTCTTGTCTTGTGGGTTCGGAGAAATACCGTGCTGAGTGACCACAAAATCAGCCCAAACACTGCCATTGTGGCTCTTGACTCGTTCATCAAGCGGCAGCTTCACATCGACATCCCGCGTCATGGCAGTATCGCTGAGCGAAACATTTTCCCACTTTACCAAAGCCATCGGCCTCACCTCTGCTCCCACATTCGCGCCTGTTGCGTAGACTACCTGATCCCGTTTAGCAACGTGCAAAGGGTCATGGAGCAAATCCGCAAAAGCGTCGAATGGGATCGCTGGTGCATTGGCCAGCCCGCTTTCTGGGATCAAGTCCGACTGCTGCGTCTTTATCATCTCCAAAGTGGGAGCGGGACCGGAAGTGATGTAGACGTAAAAGTCGAGCTGGGTGTCGTCGTTCCAAATTGGTACTGCGACGTTGGGTGGGCCTTTGACTTGCACCGTTGCCGCGGCACCGAAGGGTGATGTAGCTGATGCTGCTTGCGTCGGGTTGGTGTTGGTCATGCCAGCAGCAGGAATGGACGAGGAAGCTGTGGCGGGAGCAGCGGAAGGCTCATGGCCCATCAGCTTGCCCAAGTATTGCGTGATGGGGCTCTTGGGGTTGGTGACGGCGTTCACACCCGCGTACATTATCAGTGCGCGGAAGGCGGTCCATTTCCAATCAGAGCGTTGAGGCTCTTGCGCGGCCGCTGGTGGACCAGCACGAGTTCCTCCGGTGGACGACATGGTGATGATGTCCTATGTGATGGTGACAGGCAGGAAGAAAAGAAAGTACTTCATACAGACGCCAAATTGAGAAGAAATGTAGACGCGGCCCACAACGAAACGTTACGCGGACCCGTGCGGCTTCAACTTGCGCCACAGTGGACTGGCTCTATTCTGGCCGCAAATCACTCAAGGCACGTGTCATGAATCGGTTTCAGGGTCTTTTTCCTTAGCGTCTCGAGTCAGTAGCAACAGATCGTTCCTGCTCTCACTCAAAGTCAATGACCTCTCAGAAGCGGATCAAGTTGGTATGAATGACTATTCCATTGGTACTCTTGCAAGAGGGCAGACGGGACAGAGAGACCCGTAAACGGCGGATCAGAGCTCCATGCTGATGTCATCCCGGTCATCCGTGTCGTCGAGCACCTCGTCCTCAAACGATGCCAGACGCGAATGTGCCAAGCTGCTGACACCCTGTTCTGATGCCGCATCGTTCATCATGGCGACATCCTCGCTATCATATCTCACAGCGCTGCTGCTCGCTGGTCGTCTGTCCACTTGGCTCAGAGTCTGAGCAGCCTGTTCCAGGCCATTCACGACCTCAGTTGTGTCCTGCCCGCTGGTGCGGCGCACAGGTGTCTGTGCAAGTGGAGACGAGACCATCGATGGCCTGTAGCCTTGCAGTGTCGACGTCTCGCCCATCGACTCGCCGTAGCCGAATCGGGCTCCATGAGCACCAAACTGGTTGAAGCCGCTGGCAGAGCGTTGCTGATGAAGTCGGTGGTGAGGTTGCGGCGTCTGACCGCGCACCAACCCAGGATGAAAAGGAGCTTGGCCGTACAGGCCCGCGTATCTGGCTGCTCTCGACGTTGCGCCTAGATCCTCGTCGTCAGATCGAGCGCCCATGGTCGCTTCGGTCGTCTCGCCGTACGCGCTTGCTTCTGGTGACAACGATCGTTCGGGAGAGGGAATCTCGGCACGCACTTCAGCAACTCGATGCTGCAGACCGATTCCTCCTGGCCTTCGGGTAGCCCAGTGGCCCAGCATCTGGTCGATCTCGCCGGTGGCAAAGTCCTGTTCGCCCGCTACACCTGGAGTAGCGCGACCGCCAAGCGCGAGTTCATCTTCCTCGCCATTTTGCGAAGCGATAACCGGAGGCGGCAGAGGCCTTCCTGCAAGATCGGTACGCTGAGGCGCTTGCGGTGGTGCTTCGCCTTCGCGTGCGCGCAATCCCGCAGCAGCGGCAGCGGCCGCAAACGCCGGATGGATGCCCTGCGTCTGTGCAAGGCGTCGCTCCGTCTCATCCTCACTGACGTCAGAGCCATCGACGGTATCGATACTGGCAAGGCTCGTCACCCTGCGATCGCGCAAGTCTTGGCGCAGCATGGACGAAGGCAGCCCCATCGATCCAGGCAGAACGCCACGGCGAACGGCTCGAGAGGTCTGCGCACGGCTATCGTTCAATGAAGTTCGCGAGGGCGATGAGACATTGGAGCCAAAAGCTCCGCCCTGTCCGGTTGTGTCGTCAGTGACGCCGCCACGTCCGGAAGCAAACCACGACGCCGTTGAAGGCTCAGCTGTCGTATCTGTGTACGGTGAAGGCATCATCCCAAGACGCGGCGCACCAGGTCCAGGGGCACCGTTCGTCCAAGTCTCGTCATCCTCACTGGCACTGACGGCATGCCTCTGTTCGCCTAGTGTGTCCATCGAGGATGACGTGGAGGAAACCAGGCGATGCATCTGTGAAGAACCTGCACGCTGACTCTCCGAGCGGCTGCCGGCGCCATTCGTTTCTCTGACCGAGCTCGTACCAGCCTGGGGATAGATACCTCGCTGCTGGGGAGCTCCGAGGCCGAGAGGCTGCGCACGCGCTTCTGGCATTTCTGAATAGGCATGCGCAGAGTGGCCAGGGCGGCTTCGACCATCGAGGTGCTCAGAGTGTGAGACTGTCGGCAACTCTGAGTGAAGACCGCGAGCCGCGTCGCCCGCCGGCCATCGCCTTCCGCCGCCATTGCGTTCATCCATGCCGTCTAGGTCAACATCTTCTGTACGTCCGAATGCTCGCGCCGCAGGCTCACGGAGTACGTCGGCGGCTTCATTGGGAGGTCCAGGTGCAAATGCTGCAGCATCTCCAGTGTGAGCAGCCATTGGAACGATGTGTGGAGCAGCCGCATTGGCATTTTCTTGACCTTCAGTTCGGTGAGGATCGATGGCCTTTTCACGCTCCTTGTCTTTTGCTTCGCTCTCATCCGCCTTGGCACTGCACCAGTAGCGGTGGCCCATCTGCCAGCCTTTGCTCTGGCACTGCTTGCTGCAATATTTGGCTTTGCGGCACCGACGGCACTTTGCAAATTCGCGCGGGTATTCTTCCCACTTTCCGCACAGCATGTTGGCGCACTGACGGATACCCCCTCGCGATTCGTCCTTGCGACACGCATTGCGCATGATGACGCCGGCCCAGTACTGAATCTCCATCGAGAGACGAGGAGCAGGATACGCCGAGCTGGTGCGCGAGGATTGCAGCGTGAACTTTTCGGCAATTGAGAAGACGTTGCGACGCGAGGGCTCGGACGGGTCCCAGCTCTTGTTGCGCTTGGTAGCCTGTTCGAGCACCTCGTTGAGCCCATCGAGGGGACCCATGAGGGACGCTCCCGTAAAGTCGGAGTTGTGGAAGAGAATTCGAACGTGCGCGTACTTGGAAAGGTAGGCGAGCAGCTGAAGACTGAGCAGAACTTCCTCTTCGCGGTACACGACGTCGATGCCAGTACGCGCATTAGTGTCGGCCAGATTGCTGAGCTGCACGACTGCAGGGTGGGCAGCAGCTGCATCCGCAGTGGGCTGTGTGGTCCGAGGAACTGCAGTACGGGGTTCGTCACCGGGAGCGGTGGTTCGTTGCTGGTGGCGATGCTGATGATGGTGGTGATGGTGGTGAACCGTTTCTTGTCGTCCCATCTGGGTATTTTGCTGTTGGTGTACATGTTGCTGATGATGATGATGATGATGATGATGATGATGATGAAGGTGGTGGTGGTGGTGGTGGTGGTCAGGCTGCAGCGGCTGCTGCTGTTGATGAAGGTGATTATGGTGTGAATTGTCATGCTGTGCACGTGCTCGAGCTATTTGATCGTCGTGTTGCTGCTGATGTTGGTACAGCGGCTGTTGTCGATCAAACAGTGAGCTGCGATGGCTGGAAGTATCTTGCGAGCCGACCTGTGCTGCGAGCGCTGTTGAGGCCAGAGTGCTCGAAGCAGCGTCGCGAGAGCCAGATGCAGTTGAAAAGTCTCGCGAAGGGCGCACGGTGTCCTGTCTCTCGAACAAAGGGGGTGCAATGGCACTGGTCGGCCTGTTGGGAGTGATGTAGCTCTGAGCGGGACGCGGTGGCGAGTCCTGGCCTGACAAGGGCGCCAGGGCGCGACGGACTGGACGTGGGGTTCGACGTTCCTCGACGTCGTCATCAGCGCCAGCCTCATTTTGGTTGCTGATGAGCATGTGGTTGGAGTCGTTGGAGCGTGTCGCTGAAGATTGAACCGCGTCGATCTCGCTGTCGTCGGCATCATCTGCAAACATTTCGGCATCCTCTGCGCCATCGGAACCGCTGCCGCTGGCCTCGGCTGCGTGACTGCGGAGATCCTCGGACGAGCTCACACCTGCGAGTTCGCGATCGTCGGCCTGTGACGAAGAAAGAGCTCTAGGCGTACCATCGGGGCGTACGGATGGAGCGCTGCCAGACGAAGAAAGCGAGAGAGGATCGATACCTTCGATAAGAGGCATGGTGGTATGATTGGCATCGGCGTCGACAACGGGCATGGGAGAAGCTTGAGGTGGAAGAAAGTCGTCGACGCTGCTTTGTGCGTCCATACCAACAAAGACCGAGGAGCGTCGCGCAGAGACTGGGTCCTCGAGAGGCGTGGTTGGCCGTGTCTCTGTGAGCAGACGATCATGAGATTGAGCATGCACCGATGCGTTGCGCGAAGGCTGTGCGGGATTAGCGTTGGAAGTTGCCTGGGTAGCGTTGTCACGGAGAGGGGCCTGAACGAGGGTGTCGTGAGCTGCGTGGTGGAGTCGGGCGCGGTCACTGTCACTGGAGGCGAGCTGAGCAAGCGGGGGAGAGGCAGCTTGGATGCGATCTCGGTTTGAGCGATCCTCGCGACGTGCTTCGTGGCGCTGGTGATGCAGAAGAGCCTCCTTACGCCTCTCGTCCTTGAGTCTGTCCATGCTGCGAAGATAGGACTCGAGCACACGGATGGTGACGGGCACCATGCCGGCTTCGACGACCCTTGTCCTGACACTCTCGCTGCCGCGGACGCCGATGTTGACAACGCACTGGAAAGCCAAACTCCACTTCCATACGGCTTGCATCTCCTTGATGGAGAAAGCACGAAGCTGGGGCGAAGGTGTTTTTGGGACGGTTCGGAGGATGCGAATGAGACGCTCGAGACCTCCATCTAATGTGACCATTTCCCTGATGCGTGGCGAGGTGGAGGTGAGATAGGCGAGATGGTTGAGCGAATTGATGAGCGGCAAGGTGGCCGTGCAGTCGATGGCTGTAAGCGGACAAGGAAAGGGAAGGAAAGAAAGATGCCAAAGTCAGACAAGAAGAACAAGCTGGGCCGAAGGTGCACGGAAGAGCACTCACCTCTACGATCATAGACGGCAGATGAGATGCAAACGCTCGCCTTGTTCTGGGCGGGGTTGCAGAAGTTGGACTCTCTCATCGCGAGGGAACAAGGTCACGTACGCAACGGGACGCGTACGGACGGCGGTGTGTACGGGGATTTGGATCGATGCGATGGTTTGTGTCGTTGCAGGGAGCGGCAGTGCGATGAGTGCAGGTGGCACGCGGGTGTATGGCGAGTAAAACGAATGCAAGAGCCGCAAAGGTTTAGACGGATTGCATCGACGACCGAAGAGAAGGTCGTGCGCAGACAGATGGCAAACGATTGTTGATTTGAAACGGGGTTGATGTCTGCTTTGTTGCAGCTAGAAGTGTTGGGGTGGGGAGCCGAGTCGGCTGCGTGAAAGTGACAAAAAGATGCCCAAGGCTGGGTTTATGTGGAAGCTTCGAGCGGCGCTTCAAGCAAGAATGTTGACGATGATGGCAGAAGCGTGGTGAAGCAGGCAAGAGCCGTGGATTGGCTCCGAATAGAGAGGGAGTTGGCAAGATGTAGCAAGACAAGAGCTAGCGATGATGAGCTGGTGAAGACAAAGGGGGGATTGCTAGCGAGTGTTTGTGGAGCGGAATGCAGTGATCGCGCCGGTGTGGGTGTACTAGGCGATGGCTTGTGAGCGATGGCGAAGGGTGGTAAGGATGATGATTGAAGCGGCGCTTTGGGAACACTTTTGGTGCGAAAGAAGGATGCTTTTTGCGACGAGATGCGAAACGATATGCAGATGCTAAAGAACGATGTTGACGAGGCTTGATGTGATTGAGAGCGTTTTGGGAGCCCTAACGAGGATGCAAAAGGGATGCACAAGCGATGGGTGAGGCGAATTTTTAAGCGCTAGGTTGACGTGGAGACACTGGCTGAGCAAAAGATGCTGAGCAGTGTGGTAGGGACTGAAGGCTGAGCCAAAGATGGAATAGTGAAGAGAGAAGGTCAAGCTCAAGTAGAAGAGGTAACAAACGAGGGTTTGAAAGAGAGATGACGACGAGACAAGAGAGGGGCTGAGCAAGACACGGCTGAGATAGAGTGTGTGAAGCCAAAGCCTGAGCGGTCGCCATTCGCTAACTTCCTGGTGCTGCTGCTACTGCTGCTTGTCGAGCTGCTGCCTGAGTCAAGTTGAATGCAATTTGCTGCAAGGGCTCGCTCTCTCATTTCACTGGCAGACTGACCGAACCTGCTGCTCTCCGTCTCGACACGGCTGCACTCTCAAAAAAAGAGTGGGGCAAAACCCGAGCAAAGTCGAAAGCCAAGTCCTTAAAGCCAGCCCACGAGCAGCGGTTAAGTGAGTGCTTTTGTTGCGTGCTTTTCACTTCTCTTATCCTTGAAATTCAACTGCTTTGTTTAATTTCATCGCTTTTTCCCTTTCCACTGCCGCTTACCAACCGACAGGGTCCGAGTCAACGGGAATTCGCCTGCCCGATATCGTTCTCGATGAATTAGAATTCTACTCCCGATTCAAAGCCTTGCTGCTATTCTCAAGTCAGATCTTGCTTGCAGTCACAAATTTTTCAGATTGCCTCATTTCCGCACAGAACTGCAGTAAGTTACCATAGTGCGCTTGTGGTTGGGTCAGCTTGTAGCTAGCTGGCGGAGCTTGGCTTGCTCTCACAGAGGCTGGCATCAAGATTCTCCTTCGCCCACTCGACGTTGCTGTGTTTGCGTCTAGCAAGTTCAAGCACTATACACTCCTTGATCGAGTAGAAGACGAGGTCAGAGTGCTGCGCGATAGGCTGCTTCATGCGCAACCTAGTCTTCAGAAACAGCCATGGCGTACATGCTCAGCAGTCCGAAGGGCTGCATCGTTGGGAATAAAGCCGACGCAAGAGCCGACACGGATGCTACAAGCAAGAAGCGGAATGGTTCCACCCGAGTACGAATCCCTGCCACGACTCCAGTGCACATGCACACATTCGCATAAATGCAATGTTACTTTGTCTGTGATATTGCGACCAAAAGGGGAAAAACAATGTGTGTAGGAGAATAAAGTGAAGATGGGATCGTGAATCGTTGAAACTGAATCAGATACAGACCAAGAAGTCGAAGAATGAAGAATGAGGCATGAGAAGATGGATGATGGTATGATGATCGAACCGAATGCAGATACCAAGCAGGTACAGCAAAGTGCTCCTCGAGTCGAAGCAGCTCGTGATCAAGGGAGGCTGGAAGGGTAGAATGCAAGCGTACTCGTACAAAGGATAAGCGGATAAGCCGACAGTTGTGGTCAGCAGGAGATGCGTGTCATTACAAGATGGAGATGGGGGACCTTCGATGGAGAGACTAAGACGCGATGAGCTGCGGCAGGGTGCTAAGGTGAACAGTTGGAACAAGAAAATGAGAGACTGAAAGAATGTGATTGTCACCTCAGACAAGCTCGGCCGCAGCTGCATCATGTCGTGACAGCTCGAAAGCTGGTGTTGTCCATCCGTGCAAGGCGGTGCTGGTGTTGGAGCATCGCTGGCAAAGGGCGCGCTCATTGCGAAGGCTGACCCGCCTGAGCTGCAGCCGCTGCAGCCGCGGCAGCTAGCAATGCGCTGTGGTTCTGGTAGGCCCAATCGCGAGCAAAGACGCTGGCCTTGAGGAATTTCTTGTTGGCATATTTGCGGTACACGAACTGCTCTTCGAAGCCAGGGTCCAGCAAGCGCTCTAGTAAGAGATTGGCGCCAGGCACCAGCTGTTCTTCGGTAAAGTCCGAGTAGTAGACAAAGGCATCGTCCCATTCACCGCCAAGCATCTTCTTTGCGAGGAACATGCCCACCGCAGCGATCAGGCTGGGTCGAGCGCGCAGGAAGCGGTGGTCGAGCAGTGCCAGCTCCATCAAGAATTTCGACAAAGTACGTGTGCGGATGTCGTAGTCGTCGGCCTTGGAGATGCGACGTACCCACGAGTAGGGCGAGCAGTACGAAGAGACGTTAAAGTCGAGCGTCGAAAGGATGATGCGCTCGCCTTTGAGGATCTCCTCGCGTGAATATCCTCCTTCTGTCATGTAGACGAATTCTTTGACACTGGGTGCCAGAATCTCTTCGTATTTTGCTGCGATAAACATGGCGGTGACACCGACAAGCTGGAGCTTGGCCAGGCTGACGACACGCACGCTCAGGAAGCGGTCGACGACGTTGATGGCAATCCAGAGTGTTTCTGGCAGCATGTGGTATCGCATGTGCACCTGCAGAAGCCAATCGACGAGGGTCGCGCGCATGTGCCAGTGGATCTCGCTCTGGAAGTCCATGTAGTTAGGGTTAGCCATGGTTTCACGTTCACATCGCGCCATGTAGGTAAAGATCTCGTTGGCGTACTCGGCGACCATGCTGGTGTCGCGCACCTCATCGGGGTCGAGGCCCATGACGATCAGTTCGTCTTCGTGCGCAGCCAAGTCTGCTGAAAGCTGACCAGCTGCAACAGCTTCGGCTCGTTGCGCTTGCGCACGGACAGCTCGAGGCTGGATGACTTCCTCATGGTACCGAGACTTGATCAAGGCTACCTTGCGACGCGCGGCTTCCTCGAGCTCAGGATGCAGCGAGACAAGGCCTTCAGGGTCAATATTGAAGTCGAGCAGGTCACCGTCTTCGGCCGATGTGACGCTCTCGGGCCGTGGATCAGCGCCAAGTCGCTCGGATTCAAGCCAGTTGGCCTGGTCGGCGCCAATATCTTCGCCTGTGTCATCATCGCTGCTTGAAGTAGAGTCTACGTCTGACATGTGATCCTCGTCAGCGTCGTTATCGTGTAGAACGGCGAGATCCTCGATCTCTGCATCTTCGTGAGCGCTCGATTGGGATTTCTGAAGTCTGCTGCTGCTACTGCTGCTAGCCTCGTTCTCGATACCTGCCTGGACAGCGGTCGAGCTCTCGAAAGGAGGAAGTAAACGAGGTGCCTCGACATCCATGGACTGGACACCGCCAGAGACCAGGTCACGTTGCTCAGAGATGGATCGCGTTGGCCCTGGTAGCCTTTCTTCTGTTGTGGACCGAGATCGCGCATCACGAAGACGGGTCATGCTCTTGGTGTGGTGGGCCCGCAAACCATGGTGACCCGGTGCGAGCTTAGCGGCGCCATCGACTTGTGCGAGGCCTCTGATGACACCGGCCCGGTTGCTGACATCCGAGAGTGCAGCACGTTGTGGCATGGTGTTGGAGTTGGATCGGAGCTTGCCGGCAGCAGAAACGCCGATGGCTTTCTGAGTCTTGGCTGCTTTGGCGAGGTGACTGGAGGATGCCTCGGTGAGATGGATTCGGTCACCACTACGAGATGCTGGGATGCCTCCTGGTCGGGCAATACGGGACCTGGTCACCGTAGGTTGCTGCAGAGTCAAAACCAAATGAGCACGAGTGTCAGTTTGGAACCAGAGTCTAGAAGCAAGTGGATAAAGAAGTAGGGATGAGGAAGTATACATACTCTGACAGCGGGCTGAGCCATATTGGAGGAAATGCAGAGAAGGAAGAGTCTTCAAGTCTCGAAAGGAGACTTGTGGCTCAGATCAGAGGGATGTGGATGGACGAGATGAGAGGTGCATGAGACGATGAAAGGAGCCGACGGTTTCTGCGGAAGGGTCAGGCAGCAGGTCGATTGGGTGTAATATCAGCGGCAGGACGTGTGTCGCGGCAGCTGGGTCTCGGAGAAGGGGGGTGGCGCGACGTTTGCAGGAGGCAGAGTTGCGTCGAGTCGATCACAGCAGCGAAACAGGTGAGGAGGTGCGCTGTAGAATCCCTAAATACGATGTAGATCGAGTCGGGGGAGCAAGATCGGGGTGCTAGAGACAGAGCTGAATGTCGAAATTGTTGAAGGTGGACTTGAGGATGTATATGTCTCAGGCAATTGAATGTGTGGTGGCTTCTGCGAATGTATGCAGAGAGGTATCTAGATGCTTTTGAAGTGGTATAGCAAAAGGCGTATGAGAGATGCGAAAGTGATTAAGGCGGGTGGATGAAAAGGACGGAAACAGGGATGCGTTGCTGGAGAGATAAGTGCAAAGACGAGGTGGATCTGGCGTCGGATGCTGGATGCTAGATGTCTGTGTTTGCAAATATGCGCAGGAGGAGGCGATGCGCGAAAGTGGTCGTGAAGGAAGCGAAAGAAAAAGCAAAGGGGAAGATGAAGAAAGGTGGTCGACAGAAGTGATGCGAGTGGGATGCAGCGTTTTGAATGTACAGATGAGATGCGATGCAACTGCTGTGGTTGCGACCTAGCTCGATCCGTCGGCGCTGTATGATGCACAAGAGGCAGGAGAGATGATGAGAATGACCACGAAGCGGTCTAGGGAGAACGTAACGATCACACGAGGTGAAGAGATAGGGAGATGTGAGATGGTGAGGATGGCGAAGAGGGGAACAGAACGAGGAGGGGAAGGAGGAGGAAGCGATGGAGAGAATGGAAATACCAAAGTGAAAGGAGACGGAAGTGAGGTGGTGGGTGAAGAGCATCAAAGGGACACAACAGCAGCAGCAGCAGCAGCAGCAACAACACAGCGAGTGTCGTTGGAGCCTTGAGCTCTTGGTGCTGCTACGGCAGACTAAAATAAATAACGAATTAAAAGGAAAAAGAGATGAAAAAGACAAGAAAGAGAAATAAAAATAAAAGAGGCTGCAACAGGCGGCCACCAAAATTCATCTCTGGAAATCGAGGAATTGATGCAAATCAATAACATTCCCTGACTCTCTTGATCGTGCTCTCCCTCTGTTTTCCTGCGTCTGATGAGGACTGTAAGGATTGCAGAGCCTAGTGTTGCAGCATCAGCTTTTCAGATAGCAGCTATAACGAGGCGCTCGAAAGGGAAAGCGAGATAGATTGTTCGAAAAGGAGACGACCAGGATGGCTTGTTGTGGGCAGCCTGGCGCACACATTTGGGATGCGACTCCAAGGTAGGGAGCGACCCTTCAGCCGGGACAGAGCAAACCAATGGTTAAACGCCCTGGATGAAGACGAGGCGGAGAGCAAAGGGGCCCACGGGAAAGGCGCATCGGACAAAGTGAGGTAGAATACAGTAGAGGACCACAGAGGGTCGAGAGATAGTCAGCCGCCTTTCGGTACAGACAGCTGGTGTGATTCCAGGACAAACATAGTCGACCTTTGAAAGCCAACAAGAGCCATCCATGAGAGATCACATCACACAAAGCATGGCATGGCATGGCATGGCAAGGACCACGGAGCGGGCGCTTTACTTTGAACGACCAAGAAAATGAAAAAACAAAACAAAGCACCCGCACGCATAAGCTGCATTCGACTGCACGGCGCTGCTTGAACGCACAGACACAGACACCGGACTGTCACAATTCAAACTAAAGCAAAGAGCGGCGGCAAGCGAGACTGTCTCCAAACCAGATGGTCACATCGGCCGCGTTTCGGAACCTTCCAAACGGTCGGCAGCATGGAAGCCCACAACCAAACAAGATCGCCGCAAAGGCAACACGAGGAAAACACGCCAGAGAACAGCACCAAGAATCACAATTTGATCGAGCAGCACCTCAGCTGGCTGCATCGCGAGCGAGCAGGCGAGCATGACAGCTTCCTTAGCGTGACCACGCACAATACCAGACCAGACCAAGGGATAGACAGTAACTAGGTGTCACGATGGAACAAAATGGTTTGCGTTGCGTATGCAGACCAAAGCAGGTCGCACAGAGAAGCAGCTCTCCCTTGCCCCTTCTCTCTCTATTTCACACACACACACACACACACACTCTCTCTCTCTCTCTGCCTCTGATCTCCTGCAAAGAGTGGAGCGAAATGCCGAGCGGAGTCGAGTAGGAGATGATAAAAAGGGTCTCAGCCTCGCTTGGCTTCGCAGAAGTCACAATACTCTGACTCTCACTCCTCGCTTGTGCACTGTAGCGTCAGACCAGCCCCCGTGTGACAGACGCAAAAAATATAAACTGCAGCAACCTGCATCCTATCCACGATCCTCATCATCTCGAGAAAAACAAAACAACAACACCACCCCTTCCTCCTCCTCCAAACACAGGAATTTCTACTTGATAAATAAAAGTCAAACCTGCAGCACGCTGCATTCGCGTGTGCGTCAGTGAGTGTCGCTGCAGCCAAACAAAAAGCATGAAAAATCAGAGCAAAAGAATTCGAGATTTTCTCTCGGTGGAGCCAAAGCCAGCTCCTGTGCAGCGGAGCGGAGAGTGGATCTTTTTCTCCAAAAGAGAGAGAGAAAGCCGTCACACACTGACTCCCTGCTCTCCCCCGTCGGCCAAAACAGACCACAGTTCACCGGGCCACCAGCAGCTCAAACCCGAACTGCTGCTTTCCAAGAACAAAACTCGACATCACCACCAACTCGTGTGTCGATAACAACATGTTCTCATGTTCTCATCTTGTGTTTGCAACCCATCCAATTGTGGTGTTGGAATTGGCCGCTTGATTGTGTCGGTGATGACCGCAACAAAGTCGAATGCTTTGCATCGTGTCAACTATAGTACAGCACGGCATTTGCTAAACGCTTCATCTTCAACAAAACGCTTCGACATCTGCCTCTGTTGTCAGCCTGGCGAGATCCCTGTACGTTGTAGTAGTGTACTGTAGCTCGGCGATGGCTGGGATGATTGGCACGGAGAACGAGGTCTTACCGCCTTATAACAGTCATGCTCGCTAGCGGAAAGCAGCACAACCAGACGTGCAATGGAACTGAACTGGAATCCAATCGCATCGATCGATCCAAACTCAAGCAAGCGACCATTACGCCGCCTAGCGCCCTTCCGATTTCAGCGGCACAGCCCACACAGTTCTCTGTACAATCACATACTGTACATTCTGCCTAATTAACTCACAAATTAAATTAACGTAAAATGTCAAGCATTGTTTGCGGGTTGCTTCTGCGTCGGTCTTTCGGTCGTCCGCTGTAGGACAAGCCTCTCCGACTTGTTCTCCGACTCTACCATACTGTATCTCTAAAAGAAAGCTACTCCGAACGACTCGTCCGGAGAGCCAACATGATCGACCAGCCTTGGCGATCATCTTTCGTAGGGCGGATATCTTCGACGCAACGCCGGAAAGAGCGCGACGACATGAAATACGACGGTGCAGATTCATCAAACTGAAACGCCTACGCCAAGTTTCAAGCCGTGCTGCAACTCCAAACTTATAATTTCTCAGAGTTCACCACTTTATGCCATGATCCCTCCGTCCCCGCTTCTCCGATGGACTGAATGGCCCTACGTACGAAAGGTACCGTCACGTCCAGTGAAGGCAATCTGGACCGTATGCGCAGTGCAGGTGGCATGGGAGACTTGATGCGAATGATGGCAAATGCGACATCCTCATGAATTCTGTCGTTTTCCCCTTGCTGCTTCACATGCGATCTGCGATATTGACAGCAGTGGGACAGGAACCGATTCAATCGCAATGGTCAACAGCAAGCTCAGTCCTCTATACTGCTGTTGTCTTGATCGCAGTGGGAAGAGCGCTTGTTGTTCAGACACAAACGATGATGTGTCGGCGACGACGACGGGAAAGCTTCTAGACGATCTGCAGTCGAACGACGCGATGAACGAGCAGGATCGGTTGTTGGGCGCGTCATCTCAACCTAGCTCTAAGCGAGCCCTTTCGATATCGTTCTGACAGCTGGATCGTCAACGTGTCCGCGTCGTTCCTGGAAGCGTTGCGCGGTTGTTTCGATGTCGGCCCGTAAACAAACAGAACAGCGAACACTGTCATTACGTCACATGCGAGCAGCGTTGGCACGACGTACTGTACAGCATCGCATTCCTGTCAACGTCGAGGAGCGTCGACATGTTTCAAGGGTGCACCTGCAATGCTCCGCTGAACCGCTATCGGGTCGCCTTCGGATCGCCCCTTGCTCCAATTCGGGTCTCTCTAAACAAAGCGACAGGGGCGATGCGAGCAGCTCGGTGCTGTACGCGCTACCTTCTTTGCAAGTGTTGCCAGATGTGATGATACAGAGGCATCACTGTGGCGGCAGCAAGCCTGGTACCTTGACTTAGGCGGCTGGGCGTGACGTGCCGATCCCGCTTCGCATTCTTAGCCCGCAGTGCGGGGACAAAACAAACAGGGTGATGCTTCGTACCAACTTCGCTTGGGTGGCATCATTGTTACGCCGCTCAAAGGACCGACGGCCTTTCATGCTTGTCCCGTCTACCCAGCATTGCTGTCAAGACGAAGTGCTAGAAAGCAGGCAGGATGGGTGGGCTGCGCTTGCCGAACGAGGTCGAGAGCCTCTGCAAATATAGTGAGGGAGCGCGTGGTGCAAGGATTGGCGATGTGACCTTGAAGAGGAAGTCATGGGAGCTCGCTGACCGGGGTCGCCTTGGCGCTTTGCATGGGAAAAGTCGCGGGCGCAAGCGACGAAAAGTGCCGTCGATCGACTCTTCTCTAAAATCACATTTTCTTTGGATTTCTGTCTACGCTGCAGCACGTCGCCTTTTTGACGATTTTATCCATTTCCATATCACCACCACCACACAGGACAGAAGCGGCCGTAATGACGGCGCTCAACTGTGTTTCGGCAAGACCCCCCTCTTCTCCCCGATGCAGAAGCTCTGGTGGAGCCTCTATCAGTGCTCTTGGTCTAGACCCGTATCTAAGAGAGCCGATATGAGTAAGGCGATATGAGGGTCCAATTTGTCGCAACCCCAGTCCCGCTGCGGGGAGTGTTGGTGTCGATGTTCGATTCAGGGTCCATGTAAATCCTTCGAATTTTCCTTCAGTTTTGCCGAGCTTGCCAGAGACGCGCAGCCCGCGAAGCCGTCACGTGGAAGAGCTGTCGAAGTCTTTGATCGAGCCGCCATGCTTTTTCAGACACTGTATCCTTCTGTCACTTTCTTGGCACAGCTGTCACAGTGACCGGACTTTTGTCTGTGGATATGAGCTAAGGCATGTATAGGGTCGATGAATCTGTAGCCTGCGTATGTCGCTCCTTCTCGTCTTTGTGGACTGATCCGGCTTCTTTTGCATAGCGAGCCCTCCAGCACAGGACCAAGTCTGGAAATCCAATGGGAAAAGAAGGCCGCGAAATTAGGAGAGAAAAGAGCACGCCGAGTTCGGTGTTCAATGAGCCCAGGCTACCAAGTTACGACTCCTTGAGCAGGCTTCTAGTACGCATTGGATACAGGTGCAACCTCGATGCCTTCAAGATGCTGAGACGAGGGGCAGGCCATTAGGAACCTTCCTTTCAGCACAGGATGGTGTTAGACCGGCAATCTACAAGGAAATTGCAAAAAAAATGGCCTCGATTTGGCTGACTCTCAAAAGTCAAAAATCCAGAGTGTCTACTTTTTTGAGGCAAGTGTACTGTAAATCTGCCTCTTCTCTCCTTGCTTTTGCTTACCCGTCTTTGCTGCTCCGAACCAAATCTTTGCCCGATCGACGTTGGTTTCTGAATCGAGACAGAGGGCAACAAGGTCGCTTAACTAATTCCGATGCGTCATGTTGCAGCGTGAATCCAAGCGCCATCAAAACCGACCAAAACGGCTGAGACTGCTTCACATTCCTGCCTCACGTTTCAACTCAAGGCACAGTAACCTCTTTACGCCTGTGCTTTTCCGCGTCTCCAGTCACCACTTCACTGCCTCGCACCACCCCACGTCCTGCAGGGCTGAGGATTTCAGAGACACGCGGTTGCAAACGATAACTAAGTTAGAGCTCGAGACAGCTGGCTTTCCCCGCCCCATGCCAGGAATGCTCCTCTGCACTTCGGTCCGACGCCCTCCATCGACTGCGCCTCCGCCTTTTGTGACACTCATTGTGATGCTGAGCAGCCGCCGGGACGAGGAGGAACGTGGCCAAAGGTGTCGACCAGTTAATCACTGCCTACAGTACATAGCACAAGAGACTCGAAAGGATCGTGGAGATTTGCTGTTGAGAATGATTGAGGTGCGGGGAAGTAGTTTGCAATCCTCTTGCGCGCGCAATCTCGAGACACATCCGCGATTTGACGTGAGAATCTTGTTTTCCTCCACAGATGAGCTCTTCTTAGCAATTCGATTTCAGGACGCCAAGCGAAACCCTTGTCCTTGTCGCCTAAGCTTCCGATTCGCATGGATTGGCTTCTTCTTCATGCAGAAGCACTTTGACCTTGAGGGCCAACCGATTTATACGCTCTTTCAAAGTAAGCAAAGTCCATTTGTTCTCGACGCTGCCCTAGGGTCCTGAACCAGCCAGAACTCCCCTTCCTGTCTTCCATCCACGTACGAGACACGAAGCTGTCATTGCTACGTCGACCACAAGAAACGACAACAGCCTTCTTCTGCAGGGCGATAGCTCCAGATCAGCGTCTCGAGACTCGGTCACAGCTACAACATTCTTCTACTTTATTTGACGGGCACGGCTCAGACACCGCACAGCATGACCCAGGACAGGCAAAAGGGAAGCCCTGGCTTCTTCTCGGTGCTCTTGGGACGTGGCACTGCCGATCCCAGCGGCAGCACTCAAGCAGCAACTGAGAAGCCCCCTCGAAAAGAGAGCCGTGCGCCTCAACCAAGTCAGAGCGCATCCGTACAAGGACGGGTCTATGCTCAAGGTCGAGCGCCGTACGCTGCTGGGGCGTCAGCACCGCATCGATCTTCCATGGCACGCGATCGTGTTCGAACACATGCGAGAAAAGACGGTTCAGCACCTCGAGCCCACTCGACTGCGGAGGCTGCCGGTGGCAATCACGATGCATCCCTAACAGTACGATCGAAAACCGACACACGTCCGCCAGTCTCATCGATGCGTTTGCCTCACAAGGATACCTTTGTAGATGCCAAGGAGTCGCAGGAGGGACAAGGGGGAACCTCTAGCCAGGCACGTCACTCACGCAAAGTATCGTTCAACACACCAACCAGCTCACTGCGCAAAGGCAAGATAGGTGCATCGCGGTTGGATGAAGCTGGTAGCAGCCAAGATTCGTTCTTTTCTCCATCAGCATCCCGACCAATGTCTAAGTCAACCAAGCCAAAGTACACGCGAGATGCTTCTTCAAGAGCCGAGATGGAAGAGCGCAACTGGAACTCTTCCACAGCGACGTTACAGAACAAGGACGAGCCGCGATCTCAGTCGATCAAGCACCGCCGCTCGAAGGGAAGCTCGTATCCTTTGGCGACGGACCCCTATGGCGACTCATTCCAGGCTGTTCGTGTGTCTGGCCCTGACCGCGTCGTCATCGTGCCTGTCGCACCTTCATCGGCAGAAGATGAATTCGGGCCAGAGAAGAGATATCTACCTGCAGCAGCATCTGCACCAGCACCTGCACTCAGACGACCAGGACCTGGGCCGTTGGTACCACATGCATCTGCATCTAAACGAGCATCTCAAGACGCGAGCAGGAGGAAATCAAGGGACGTGCAGCGCAGCCAACCTCATCGGACACGGTCGAGTCACGATGCGGACGCAAGTGCCGCCAAGGAGTCCGGCCGTTCGCGAAGCAGACTGGACAAGGTGGCTCCTCGCACTTCGACGTCGACTGGCCCGTTCCCGGAGCCAGTGGGTACCGCTGTCCTCTCTCAGAACATGGCTCGGGAACGCAATGGCGATCGAATCCAGAGGAACTCGTATCGGGGCTCGAACCCCCTGCAATACGACATTACAACCATGCCCATGTTTCACGAGCGACCCTCCAACGCCCGTATGAAGGCGTAGCGTGCTTGATCGGATCCCTTGATCGGACCAAGATAGGCAGCATCTCACAAGGACAATATCAACTGGACAATTTCTTTACCTTTTTGATGACCACATTGATAGAATAATGCTGCAGCTGAGCATTGGCTTTGAAGACGACTCTGACTCAGTATCGGGAGACATGCGCTGATCCGTGTCGGAGGTGGTTCGAAACTGCATGCTCTGGGTCCGGCCGGCGTTTCCGACAAGCTTTGACAAGCGTGGGAGTGAAAGCCATTCAGTGCGTTTGTGAGAAAGTCGTCGGATGCGCCATCACACAAAGCATGTTGAGCTAATCAAGAGGGACGCTGGTCGAGCTTGGGCTTTCTTGACAGGAGTCTCGTACCAGCAAAAGCTTGTCTAGCCTATAGTACACAGAGCTCAGCGATTCAGGCTTCTTGAGCGTCGGAAGCATCTCTGGGCGGCTCGTCGCGTTGGGTGCAGGCTGAGCCCAAATCGTGAGACATCGGACATCGGGTTGAGAAAGAGTAGAGTTTGGTGACGGTTCAGCTCCTCTTTTCTGAAAATGGAAATTGAAGCGACGCGCTGAGCTTTTCAGAACACGACGCATTTCGTGTCGTGCAGTTCCCACATTTCGCTTGAATCCGCATCCGCATTCGCATGTCGCATTTCGCATTTCGCATTTCGCATTTTGTCACTCTCTATCCATCCATCCAACCTCGCTCAGTCTTGCATCCACCATTTCATCATTATCCTCATCCATTTCTCCACCATCCAGCATACTTTAGCCACACTCGCAATCGAATCAGCAGCGCCAAAGCTGGTGCTAACTCCAACTCGCCATCGACCAACTACAGCGGGCCCAGGACAGATTACAGTGTGGTCCAACATTGCTGGCGAGTCGCGGCGACCATCCTTGCTTGATTTCTCTGTCTGCCTATTCGGTACCTTCGAGTTTGCCATCTATCACAGATAAGCAGCAACAAAAATACAAGGCCGAACCGTCACCTCGTAGCCCGTCGTCTGCTTCCGCAGCCACCGCCATCGACTCGTCTTCCTCCCACATCGTCCCGCCGACCACTTGCTACCTTCAACATGTTCTACAGCGACGTCATCCTTGCCAAGCGCGGGCCGCTTGCCCGAGTATGGCTGGCTGCTCATTGGGAGCGTAAGCTCAGCAAAACTCAATTCCTTCAGACCAGCATCGAGAAGAGTGTCAGCGCCATCATGGGCCAAGAAGTCGTCCCCATGGCACTTCGTCTATCTGGTCAGCTTCTCCTCGGCGTCGTCCGTATCTACTCGCGCAAAGCCAAATACCTGCTCGAGGACTGCAACGAAGCTCTGCTCAAGATCAAGATGGCTTTCCGCTCAGGAGCTGTCGATATGACCAGCGACCAGCTCAACATCTCGAGAAACGCCATCACTCTCCCAGATATACGCACAGACCTCGACATCTTGCTTCCAGATCAAGCCATGAATGACTATGACATCGACTTTGAGAAGCTTGCTGCCAAGAAAGCCAAAAAGCTTGCTGACAACCCCACTGCCTACACTGCCCGCGCCGCCGACATCACCCTCCCCACCGTAGACTACAGCGCCTTTGACGACACCTTTGACGTCTCTTCCGGCATTGACGGCATCGCCTCGCAGGACTTTGACCCAGATGGTGGTCTCGATCTCGGTCTCGAGGATGACTTGCCCGAGGTCGAAGGCTTGAGGAACGAAGCTGGTCAGCTCGTAGACGAGAACGGCGATCCTCTCCCCGAGGACGACTCGCTCAGTATTGGTGTTGGACGAGACGCTCCCAGTGAAGCTGGCCGTCAATCGGTGGCATCGATGCTAAACCTCGGCATGGACAACGATATCACTCACGGCTCAGCAGGCGGCTCCCAGGCTCCCAGTGTCGGTATGCCCGACTTTGATTTCGGCGGAGATGCGCTTGATCTCGGCCTTGACAACGACGGACTCGACCTCGGACTTGACGCTCCCATGGACATTGATCGACAGGTAACCCCTCCTCCCGGCGACAACAGTATGGCGCTTGCCATGGCCGACATGACCCCTACCACAGCGGCTCGTATCCGTGACGCCGCCCAGCAGCGTCAGCAGGACGAGGCCGCCACCCGACAGGCCAAGGCCCGCAAGCAGATCGTCGATGCACGCACCGAGCTTCCCGACGCTCAACTTGGCGGCCTCAGCCAAGGTCTCAGCCAAGGTGCCGTCGGCCAAGCCGCCAACCTCTCTGACATCCTCACCGAGGAACGATACCTGCCCCGATCGCGCGCCTATCTCCGCCTGCTCACCATCCGCGAAGACCCCCTTGCGCATTTCATGCCCTTTGCCGACCCATCCAACAAGGACAAGAGCTCGCTCTTTATTGGTCCCAACGGCCTCGCTTCTGAACTTTCCGAAATGTTCACCTTTGACCTCGGTGCCATGCGACGCCGTCGCGCCGCCGCACTGACCGAAGACGACGGACCCAACAAGCGTGCAAGACTCGGCGACGATGACGATGAGATGGGTGTTGCTCGCCGTGCCGAGGGCCGTGAGTCGGTCGGATTCGGTGACGTGGACGCAGACCAATCCGGATTCGATTTTAGCATGGGCGGTGACGGAGGCTTCGACGTACCTGGCTTGGACACTGCTGGACTTGACCTGGGCGACGATGGCCTGCGTCGATCTTCGCGCAAGTCTCGCGCTGAGCTCGAGGCCGAGACTGAAGGCGACGTCACGGGCCGCTTGCCCGCTCTTTCGCGTCTCTCGACCCCGGAAGCAGATGATGGCCGACTCGACTCGCTCACCATGTCCTCCACCAATCCACTCGCCATCTTCGACGTCCGACCCACAGAAGAATCCCAAGCCACCGAAGAAGTCGCTTCAGTCTTGCGCGCCTCGGAAGACGACGAAGCATCCACAAAGGGATGGGCCAAGAGCACCGTTCGCGCCCTCCGCGTGGTTCGCTCCCAGCTCTCTGACGACACACAGTCCCTAGCGTCACAGACTAACTTTGTCAACCTCGACGAAGAAACATCAGAAAAACATCTCTCGTTTCAAAAGATTTCTACCTACGCATCCCGCCGAGCTGCAGCCGGTTTCTTCTTCGAAATGCTCGTCCTTGGAACAAAGGACTTGGTTAAGCTGCAACAGGATCAAGCCTACGGCGATATCAAGGTCGCTGCCAAGCCCAAGCTGTGGAACGCTTCGGCGCCTTTGACGCAGTTGGCAAAGTCGACAGCCATGGCTTCGGACGAGAGCGCCATGCAGGCCGATGCCTAGATCCTTTGAAAAAACTTGTACTTGTTCTCACCTCATGTATGCGTAGTTTTGCACAGTCTCCTCTTTCACACAATGATTATTTCTTGATACCTTTGCCAACCACTTGAGCGTTTGGAAAACGTGACCGATAGGATTGCTAGACGTACAGTACAGTACAGTACAGTACAGTACAGTACAGTACAGTACAATACGTCGCGTGACAAAGCTAGACGAGCTGGAACAAGGCGCGCCAAGAAATTTAGGACGAGGGTTTGTGCTCGGACTGAGCCCATTTTTTGAGCATCTCCTTCTTCTCAAACGGCTCTACACCTGCAGTGACCCTGAAGCCGGCGCTGAGGGAGCTCCAGTCCATCTCGGCGCCACCAATCGCTCTTGCCGAGACCATGTGCTGTCGTGCAAGTTCAATAATTGGGAGAGGACAATCGACGCTTTCTCCCAATTTGATAATGTGGCTGGCGTCCTTGATACCGCCGTTCAGCGTGAAACCGTTTTCGCCCTGGAAATTGTTCTCGAGGATCTTTTTGCCGTAACCCAGTGCAGAGGGGGCGGGGTAAAACTCCTGCAACCACTCGTACACTCGGTCTGATCCGACACCGGTCTTGTCTGCGAGCGTCATGGTCTCGGAAAGCATCTCGATGGTCGAGACGATGATCGAATTGCCGATCAGCTTGAAGCTGGCTGCGCGTTCGGGATTGGAGCCAAAGTCCATGATCTTCCTGCCCATCGCAGGGACGAGGAACTGAGAGGCAAACTTCTTCGAGTTGTAAGGTCCAGCCACCGCAAAGACGAGCTTGGCATCGGCCGCCATGGGAGGGGGCCCAAAGGCGGGAGCTGCGACAAAGTGACGCTTTGGGAGAGCCGAGATCTTGCGCTCGAGCTTTCCAGTGGTTGCAGGGTAAAGTGTGCTGGTGTCGATGAGGAGGGTGGAGAAGCCGCTCGAGATGCGCTCCTGAGCGTGCTTGCCGACTCTCTTCTCCTCGGCCTGAAGCAGAGCCTCGTAGATCTGTTCAGCCGCATCATCGTCCGACAAACTGGTGAAGATAAGGTCGCAGCGAGTTCCGATCGCCTCGACCGAGTCGACCGCCTTGACGAGTCCGTCGAGATCCTTCTCGAGCGTCTGTGCCTTGGAAACGGTGCGGTTGTAGACGAGCAAGGGTGGAAGAGGAGGTGACATCTCGCGCATGTGCTTGGCGAGATTGGCGGCCATCTTGACGCCCATGTTGCCCAATCCGATCCATCCCACCTGATGCTGCGGGTGAGGAGTGCTGGGCGTGCTGTAAGGGATGTCGACGTTGATGGCGCCGCTGAGATGCGAGTGGGAGGCCATCTTGAATGATTTCTTCTCCAAAGAAACTCAGGTAGAGATAAGTTGATGGTTGGATGGAAAGGAGCAAGCAAAGTCAGGGAAAGATTGGATGAAGATGACGAGCTTACCGTATTCTCGAAAGGAGGCAAGAAGGGTGGGTAGCGTTTTGGCCTCCGCAATACTCCACGGCGCATCTTCGGTGTAGGCTACGTATGCGTGCAGAAAAGCGCAGCTCAAGATTCCACTTGGCTTACGCACAAGCCAGCTAGCCAGCTCATTCCCGATTCGGACTTGTATCCCGATTCAGACGCGAAATCGGGCTGCTTGGCGAAGCGGACACCACACATGCACGACTCACTGCGCACGCACACCCTTTTGGCAACCCCTGTCAACTCCATCTCTTTGCAACTGCACCTTGACCACCATTCGCCAACCTCGACCTTTATCCTGTCAAGCTAAGTTGGTGCACATATAGCCATGTCGGGCTGGACAACCATCTGGGTCTTTCTCATCGCTGCCGGTGCAACCAGCGCCGTGTGGGTCACAACGCCCAAGGGCCCAAATCAAGTGTAAGTCGCTTGACCGCTGCCCTAGCCTCCTCGCTTCCGAACAAGCCTCTCATCAACACTGTGCTGACAAATGTACTCAAACTCTCTTGATGATATGACAGATTGATCCGCACATCAGTAGCGCTCGCTTTGACATGCATGTATCTTATGTGGTTTATCATCTACATGGCACAGTTGCATCCCATCGTCAGTGAGTATCTGTCCTTTCCTCTTCACCCCTCGACGAATCGACACACCAATCACGGACATGACTGAGCCTGATATCACTTTCATTTGTTTTGCGTCTGCCGTGATACAGAGCCAAAGCGAGGCGACGTTCGCTTTCTCGAACACTAAGAAATCTCCCCACAATCGCACGCAGATCTCATACCATCCTCAAGGCTCTTGCCCTCGCCAAATAGGACCAAGCGTGGGACCTATCTCCTGTACATTATCTCACCATTCGACCCAGCAATACCTTCTTTCCAAATACTCTCGCCGCCGTAGATGCCGCTAAGTTAAAAAAACCTCAACAGCATAGCACCACCAGCAAAGGACGACAAAGTATCTCTCAATCTGCCTCTGAAAATTATGAAAGAAGCCATTGTGTAACTACACATCAGAGTCATAGGAAAGGTCTTGTTCTTCGATCAGGGGGCCCGCTCGCATCCTCTTTGTAAAGTCAAGATGCAAAAGCACACGTTCCGAGTCGACTGGTTGCTCGAGAACGAGCCCATCGGTTTCTTCGAACAGTGGATACTGGTTTAGGTTCCTTTCAGTTGACAGATAGATGCCTGCTTCGTCCATTTGGACGCTGCTGCACTCTCTGTACTGATAGTGCACCAGCCCATGCACCTCCGAGTACAGCAAAACGGGCGGGACTTCCTGATGGGCACTAGAATGATCCCGTTCGGGATCTGTGCGATCCCCGTCCTCGGCTTGCTCCAGAGGTTCCCCCGTCGAGATCGTCGAGGATGCCAATCTCAACTCCTCTGAACGATTTTGATTTGTGCTAGTCTGCTCTTCGCGCTCCGCATTGGAAGCAGCGGGGATCGTCGCGGCATCGCTGCCGCCATCATGGAGCGCAGCTGCTTCCACGTTGAGATCGAGGATCAGAAGAAACTCGTTGACGATGACGGCTCTGCCTTCGTGGACGGTAAGCTGTGCGTCGCCTCGATGTTCCCACAGGCGCCGGCTGTTCCATTCCAGGTCGGCTTCCACATCTGTTCGAGCAAAACGAAATGTGCGACTGTAGTATTCCTGCAGATTCTCGAATTCAATCTCGATGAAGAGGTCAGGGGCCTGGCTAGGGTCACTGAAGAACTTCTTATAGTCTTTCAGCAGCAGCACGGTACCTTGACCCAGAATAACAAGTGTCTTGGTCTTGATGTCTGGGTGGACTGCGGACCAGATCTGGTAGGGTGTCATGATCATTTGGGCCAGATTTAATGTATTTGGACCTGCCTGCCAAGGGCCTGGTGATGCAGGAGTTAGTCGTCGTTGCACGAAAGCGGGGTTGACAAATCCAGGCCAGGGATTCGATTGGCTATCTTCCAGGCGCCATGTTGTGGGAGGACGTGCGCGAGATGCAAAGTGCTGACCCATGTTCCATACAAGTTGTTGAGTGCTGCGTGAGAACACTGAAACCGACTTTGCGCCCATGCCGGTGACGAAGACAAATTCATCGTCAAAGTCGATATACGTGATGTTGCCATCCTTGTGCGGAGAGCCCCGCATGTCGATTGTTTCAACCAGTTGCTGTTGAGGCACGTCCCAGATCATGATGAAGCCGTCCTGGCTTGCGGCGCATAGGTACGGGTATTGGAAGCGATACGCACGTGTGGGCCGGATGGAGCTCAAGATGGCGAAGCGCTGATAGTGACCCCGGTCAGGCTCACGTCCCAGGTCTGGGACCAGGCGCTCGCTGCGCCACACTTCGAAGTGACCTATGCCGGGACGATCAAAGATGAACCATCCCCGTGAGAATTCAAGATGTGGGCATGGCCTCGTGGCAGTTCTGGGAATGTGCCAGAGCAAAGTTTTGGTGCTGTGGTCGAAGACCTGAATGCCACCATTCTGTCCTGAGACGATGTAGGTCCTCTCCTCTGGATCGATCTTGCACCTCCAGACTCCGGACTCTTGTGGCATAATGTGGAGCAGGCGCCGGTGAGGAAAGAGATACGATGACAGAGCTATCTCGGGCAAATCAGATCCTGCGGCGTCGATGTCAAAGTCGTCCAGGCTCGAAGAGGGTGCATTCGTAGTTTGGATCGAAGAGGGTACATCCGTGATTTCTGCCAGTTCTGGCTTGGCGGCGTTGGTTGGCTGGCTTGGCAACCAATTGCAATTGAGGCGCCAAAGACGACAGCAGAGATGGCGCCATGATGCACAGCCATCGAAAAGTGTCGTTGTGTTCCTCGTCCGATATCGCTCAATTGTGGCTTGCAAAAGATCCTGACTAGAGCCTTGCTGCCCTTCGCCAATCTGCTGCAGCACGCTACCGACGACTCGAATGCACGTCCGCCTTTCTTCAGCTGCGCGTTCCAGCTGACAATAGCCTAGTCGGATAGAGAGCTCGCGCCACAAAGATTCATCCAAGCAGAACTCGCTCCAAACGCGGCTGACCTGTGCTGTCTGTAGAAGTGACGGAGGATTGAGGAAGCTGAGGATATGTGAAAACGTCTCTGGAGGTAAGCGCTTGCTCGGATCCGCGTGGTGAGCCATTGTTTGAGCTGGAGAGAGCGTTCTTTGTCTCTTTGCAGATCCCTCATCGCCTGCCAAGGCGTCACTGTTAGGCATATCGGGGTCAAGCGTTGGTGGTTGCAAGCTCAGAACCTGACCGCCAGGATGCTTAGCGAGTAGCGGAGTGGATCTTCCGCTGGCTGGACTTCAGCATGGCCTGGAGCTGTTCAATGGGTTCAAATGACTTGGTGAATCAAGTCTCGTGAATGCAAAGCCTGTAAGGTGCTCTCATGGAACAAGACGTTGGAAGCAGGGTGACAAGATGAGAAGCGCTCGGTTGAAGGGCCCATGCGCGCGTTGATTTCAGAAGAGCCGAAACCTCCACACACACAAACCGTACACACACACACACATACACACACATCCGTCTGCAACTTGAAATGCACACAAGACCTCTCCCCTTTGCTTTGATTGTCTACAGCTTCTTGCTTCTTTCAACATCACCATCTGTCTCATACATACTCTCAATTCTACGCAGACAATTGACTCGATAGCATCGTCGCTTTTCTCGCACGGAATGCTGGTCCAGTCCATGGCCACGATCGTCTCCTCTAACCCTTCCCGACTCAGCAAAGAGGTGATGCAATGCACGTCTACCTTCAAGATGCACCGAGGGTGATCGCACTCGTCTCGGATGAGCTCGAGGCTGCCAATCATGCACAGACACCCGAGAAACTCTCCTCTGCCACGGCCATTCTTGTCTCAAGCCAAGCCTCTCCAGCAGCAGCACCCGACAATGCGACGGCACTCGCAGGTTCCACAGCAGCACACGCTCCATCAGCCGCCAAGGCAGTTGTCGAGGTAGTCAAGGAGCACGACATTCAAGCACTCACGCTGCAAAGACTCACCTCCAAGCCAATATATGGATGTCTCGGCCTCATCAATGTCGGTCAGGATCTCTTCGTTGCTGTGGTCACCGCAGCACACCAGGTTGGCGCTATTCGTCCAGGTGAGGTGGTGATGCGCATCACCTCCGTATCCTTCTACTGCGTCAATCGCTCTACCTGGGATGAAACACTCATCTCTGAAGCTTCAGGCTCGCAACCAGAGACCTACGACTCGTATGGTCCAGGTCATGAAGGTGCCATCACCCAGCCAAGCGTCTACGAACACCCATGTGCCAGTCTCAAAAAGCTATTGAGCACCGGCACCTTCTACTTTGCCCAAGGCGGCACCTTCGACCTCTCGACTCGACTCGACAAGCGCCTGGCCGATGCAAAGCGCGAACAGACTTCGGGACACGACACCTCACGGTACGATGGCCGCTTCGTCTGGAACAACTACATGATTGAACCGCTCATTAGCTTCCGCGAACGCCTCGACCGAGCAGATCGCAATAGGATCGACAACGGCTGCTTCTTGCTTTTGGCAATTCAAGGCTTTGTCGGAGCATTCGAAGTATCCCGGTCCGTGGCCAGTGTCCCTCCTCTAGCTAGTGGAACAGCTGCGTCCAGTACGCCAGCGGTAGGCTCAACGGCAGCAGATACGCTGGCTCTCATCAGTCGCCTCAGCTGGAAGAGGGCGGGCACTCGATTTAACACACGTGGAGTCGACGATGATGGCAATGTCGCCAACTTTGTCGAAACCGAGACCCTCTTCAGCGATGGAAACGTGACCTTTACTTTTGATCAGGTCCGTGGTTCTGTCCCGCTCTTCTGGGAACAGCAAGGATTGCAGACGTTCAATGCCAAGATCCAGATCACTCGCTCGCGTGGCGCCTCGCAACCTGCATTCGATCGACACTTTGCCGACCTCATATCTCACTACTCGCGCGTACATGCCATCAATCTGCTTGGCACACGCGATGCAGAGACCGTCCTCACTTCAGCATATGCAGAACACATGCGACACAGCACAGCAGAGGCCATCGCCGTCCTACCCGCTGACGAGCCATCCACTTCTGACGGTGACATTGTCGGCGACGATGGCTCCGAGCGCGTCGGCTTGACCAACTTTGACTTTCACACGGTCTCCCGTAACACGGGCGGCATCGATGGAGTTCGCAGCGAGCTTCGCTATCTAGGCCCCGTGCAGCTCAAGCGCAAGGCTTTTGGATATACGCTTATCGACAATGCAACCAGCGAATTGCTCCGTCGTCAGAAGGGCATCTTCCGAACAAACTGCCTCGACTGTCTTGACCGCACCAACGTGATCGAGGACATGCTCTCGCGCTCTATGCTCGACACTTTCTTTGAAGCTGCTGCCAATCGAGATGCAGCATACCAGGCGTTCCAAGACCCAAATCACTCACTGTGGGTCCACCACCGCATTCTTTGGGCTGAAAACGGCGATGCTCTCTCCAAGATCTATGCTGGAACCGGCGCTCTCAACTCCAGCTTCACTAGGAGCGGCAAAAAGACGTTAGGCGGCTTACTCAGCGATGCGGCCAAGAGTGCGGGCCGAATGTACATCAACAACTTCCAAGACAAGAATAAGCAAAATGTCATCGATGCGTTGCTGGGCAACATGGCCAATCAACGACCCGTCGCCGTCTTTGACCCTGTTCTGGATAGCGTCACAGCGGAGCTCAACGCCAGAGTCGACGAATATTCCTCCAGCCGCGACATCACCATTTTCGCTGGCACCTACAATTTGAACGGCAAAGCGCCCGGAGAGTCCCTCATTCCTTGGCTCTTCCCGGATGGCGAGGATCGAGAGCCCGACATCTTTGCCATCGGCTTTCAAGAGATCGTCCAGCTGACACCGCAGCAGATCCTCATGACCGATCCAGACAAGATCCGCATCTGGGAGGCCAAGATCATGGAGACGATTGCACGGAGACCAGACAAGAAATCCCGCTACATCCTTCTTCGCAGCGAGCAACTCGTCGGCACTGCGCTCGTCATCCTGATTAAGGAAGAACTTGTCAACGACGTAAGATTAGTCGAGGCAGCTACCCGCAAGACAGGTCTCAAGGGCATGAGTGGCAACAAGGGAGGCGTTGCCATCCGAATGGACTACTACGACACTTCAATCTGCTTTGTCACTGCTCACTTTGCCGCAGGCCACTCCGCTTACGAAGAGAGGAACGCCGACTACTGGACCATCACCAGAGGACTGTCGTTTGCGCGAGGCAAGACAATCGGCAGCCATGATCACGTCGTCTGGCTCGGCGACTTCAACTATAGAATCGATCTGACCAATGATGCCGTTCGTTCCATGGCAGCGCGGGAAGATATTGCAGGACTCTACGCCCGTGACCAGCTTCGTCGCAGCAAAGATGCTGGCGAAGTCTTTCCTGGGTATGAGGAAGGTCCCATTACGTTTCCGCCTACCTACAAGTACGACAATGGCTCAGATCAGTACGACTCATCCGAAAAGCAGCGCATTCCCGCGTGGACAGATCGTATCCTGTATCGAGGTCTTGGCCTGCGTCAGCTAAGCTATGCGCGTGCCGAGTTGAGAACAAGCGACCACAGACCCGTGTATGCCACCTTTGTCGGACCTGTCCGAATCGTGGACCATCTCAAGCGTGATGCGATTCGCAAACAGCTGCTGCAGGAGAAGAAGGCAACGAACGGCCTCACAGGTGGAGGATCGGTGTCGTCCGATTCTGAGGACGACGAAAGCCTGCCTGATCCTTCCGACGAACAACACCAGTGGTGGGACGAGCCAGCAGCTGCGTCTCGTCCCGCAGAGGAGCTGTCGGAGAGCGACAGCAGCGACGAAGAGTCTGCTGCCTCACGCACGGGGACGGCATCCTCGAACCCTTTCCGTCGGGGTGCTACTGGAATCCGAGGAGTATCACGGCACGGATCCACCTCTCCCACCAGCAAGACAAATCTGGCAAGCTTGTCCCTCGGCAAGAAGATGGGCGGAGACAGTGCTTCTGACCGAGCCAATTCGATGCCAGCATCTCCCACCATCGCATCTGGAAATACAGCTGAAGCACCTGCCTTGGTCGGAGCTCCACTGCGCAAAACGATCTCAACTTCACCTACTGTAGAGCGAAGAATCGCGTCAGGGCCGGCCGCGGTGGTCAATGGTAGAGCTGCACCGCCACCGATCCCAACCAAGCCATCCGCAGTCACAGCTGGTGCAAACAGCGGCGTCTCGGCAACGTCGGCTTCCACGACGACTTCGGGGTCTGCGCCACCTGAGCTACCCAAGAGGCCTGGCATGGGGTCGCGGTCGGCCTCATATTCCTCGCACAAGTCGAAGAAGAGTCTGCTAGATGATAGCGATTAAAAGCAATGCCGGCGACGATACTTGTCATGCCCGACTTAGAGAGAACTCTAACGAAACCCTTTTGCAATGGACTTTTTGAAAGAATTGCGCGCAATGCACAAAGGAAGAACGGCTGTGATGATAGAACGGTATTTTGTATTGAGACACGGTATGATTATTGTCCGGCGTCGTAGACTTCGGCGTTGCCAGACATGTCCTTGTACTATAGACAAAAGATGGAAGAATAAACGGGTTGGGATCGGTGTCAGCTTTGCATATCTGTACGTGACACGGCGTTCTTGTATAGAACTCACCTCTTGAATCGACATGTTGGAAATAGAGACATTCGAAGCCACTTCTACCGAGGACCTAGCTTTTGCCTTGAGCCTCTGTTCCACCTTGCCATCCTTGAGCTCAAGGATGTGCACCAGATCCTCCTTCTCCTTGTCTGCGATCAGCACGCAGCTTCCGTTCCACGTTGCGTCCTTTCCATCTACCTGTGCCTTCTCTTCACCCTTTACGAGCTTGTTATGATACTCCAGTACTTCTTTTTCCGATTCAAATTTGACAGAGGAATTCGCGGGCTGGACGAGTTGAATGAGGCTATATAGGCCACACTCTTCTCGTGGACCTTCGCCGCTATTGATCTCGTCGATAAAGTCGCTGGCTCGAATGTGCTCTAACACGTTTTGGCCGCTAGCGGAAGAGCCTGAGAGGACGTAGAGTGCGACGTGTTCTGCCATGATGTTACTGTGTATGCGAAGTAGTATGAGAAGGAGTAGAGACAAGATTGGAAGCGGAGGCGTCAAGCGGTTGGGCACGTTGGCACGTATCATGCACGAGATTGACCTCGATTCCTCCACATGCAATGTGTAGAATCGGCTAAGCTTGATCGGGATCGGGTGATATCTTGCTGTCATTTTAAGAGCATCATAGCTTATGGCAGCTGTCTAAAGGCTTTTACGACTGGCCCACTACACGCTACTGTATGTACAATGAACAGAGTCCAGTAGCCAATGTCATACTAGGATGAAGGGTTGCAGCTAGATTCTTGGCCAACGCTGCTGCGCGGAACAGTGCTAGACTTGGTTGCAACTTTTTTTTGGACGCATTTCACAAGAGCCGCTGCAGCACGTCACGCCTTGTTGGACGGGTCATATCAATTGCTGCTCTCGCGCCAAGTTGTCTATGCTGCCACCAGCGGAGCAAACTTAACTCAAACCTCTTCCGCTCTTCAAAGGTGCTTGCGCAACCATGGGTGTGCACAGAGATATGCCCCACCATAAAGAAGCCTAGACGAGTTTCTTCGCTGATCCCGCTCGCTTCAAGGGAAGGGAAAGAGCGTCTACCTCAGACGTCACGTCACGAATGGCCGGCTAAACTCAACATCCCCTTTTGACGACCTCGTGCTGTCCACCCAGCCTATGACAGAGTGAAGATTTTGATCTAATGACAGTGAACCGCTTCAGCATGCTACAACTCTTGTTGTAATCATCGTCGGATAACTGGGATTCAAGCTCGAAGTGCTTGCAGCAAACACAGACTGAAACATACATGGCGTTTTTGAAACCTTGGCCGGGTCAGGGGCGGACCAGCCACTCGAGGAGCCCTCTATCTGACCAGAGTCCTCTTCCCAGCATAGTGATGCAAACCAGCTTTCCCCATATGGTCGTCTACATTGTCCCGTCTTCCCTTCTACCTTCCCTTCTCCTCCATACCACCGGCTGGTTTCGCTCCCTCCATACTTTTCCTTCTCGCTCTCCCCTTTCTTTCACTTCCGTTTCTACATTCTTTCAGCAGTTCGTGATCCTGGTGATCTTCAAAGAACAGCCTTTTCTTTTTGACAATACGCTCTTTGGCCTGTTTGGTTTCGGTCTTTCAAAACACACTCTTTCATACCTTCTTTTTTCTTGCATTGTTCTCCATCAAGAGTCTGGTAGTAGGTATTTCAGTATACAGAGAATGCGTGGATGGAAACAGAGTACTTGAAACTGACAACGAATACTTGATGTCTGTTCTTGTACGATACCATACTTCTCGATGGCAGCTCACCCCTGCATTACCCCTCCAACATCTCATCGCGGCTCGACATCTTTCGGCTCCCTTTCAGCAATCGACTCTAGATAGACTCGGTATCAAGAAGCGCCCCATCGACAGCTAGATCTCTTACTCGGCGCTATACAGATAGATCTGATCCCAAGCTGAACAGCATCTCAACAGAATTCCAGCATCAACTTATTCACCATGAAGAAGTTTTCAGCTCGATTCTTCACCCTCCTCCTGGTGCTCTTATCTATAGGAGCTTTCGACCTGCATGCGCTCATCGACCATATGCAAAGCGGCAAATGTCATGTTAGCTCGTGGCCTGTCGCATCTGCTGCACCCCTCTATGCAAGTTCTGAAGCTTCAAACTTGCAGTCTCGCTCTACAAAGCCTCGGGTGGGCATCGTTGTGAAAGCAGGTTCCGGCGCAAAGAGCACCAAGCCTCTCAACACTATCACTACCGGTGGATCCAAATCGACAACCTCGGCGTTTGAGAATCCCGATGGTAGAGTAGGGATGAAGGTGCAGCTCAGGGCTCTGGAGCGAAACCAGGCGAGCAATCCTTTGATGGTTAGTAGCCCTCTTTTCCTCTGTTTAGAGCCCCGAAGCCCCGAGAAGGAATGAAGTGACTGACAAAACTTTCTGCCTCCCGCTCTGCAGCTCTATCAACGACATATAAACAGAGCAACATCAAAGCTGGCCACCATCCTAGGTCGAAGCGCACCTAGCTCTGCAGAGATGCAACGAGCCTTGGAGCGACGCAAAGTCAGCATCCTCGCCCGCCGAGGGTTGCTCACCGAAGAGCCCGAACTCTTCGCCCGCGCTGCTGGACGACACACTAGCCCGCGCCAGGGCTATACCAGCCACTCTGAGTCCGGAGGCGAGATGCAGCGTCGCTTTCTCTCCTCCATCATGGACGACCTCTTTGGCCGAAAAGGCCTTGAAGGTGGCTCAAAAGCCAAATCCACCATCCAGCAGGTTGCCACTGAGGGCTACCCTGAGATTGACCTGATCGCTTCTCAGTCGGACAACCTTACGCTCGCCTCGGCTCCCACCGCAGTACAGAGTCTCGGACTGGACATTGAGTCCAACGACATCGGATATGTAGCCACGATCGAAATCGGTAGCCAGAATCAGACATTTCGTATGCTGATCGACTCTGGATCTGCCGACACGTGGGTCCCTTCCACCGCTTGTCAAGCTTGTGGTTCCACCCATGCCAAGTTGGGCTCTTCGGACTCGGATACGTTTACCTCCCTCTCCACGCCTTTTTCCATCCAGTATGGTACGGGTGATGTCTCGGGTAATCTCGCAAGAGACAACCTCGAAATTGCCGGTCTTGCTCTGACGAACTATACATTTGCCGTCACCACTCAGGAGTCGTCGGATTTCAGCGACGAAACGGTACCATTTGACGGTTTGATGGGTCTAGCTCGTAGTGAGCTGTCCAACGCTGGTCAACCGACGCCGATTGATGCACTTTACAAAGAAGGTCGAGTGCAAGCTCCCGTCATGGGCTATCATCTCGGCCGTATCGCTGATGGCTACAACGATGGCGAAGTAACATTTGGAGGTGTCGACCCTGCCAAGTACAGCGGCAACATTACCGAAATCGACAATGTCTCAACAAAAGGCTTCTGGGAAGCCGCTATTGACCAAATCAGCGTAGGTGGAGCCAATCTCAACCTCAAAGGTCGAACCGCAATCTTGGACACCGGTACAACCCTCATTGTCGCCCCCGAATCCGACGCCGACGCACTACACGCCCAAATCCCCGGCGCCAAAAGTGACGGACAGGGAGGCTACACCATGCCCTGCACAACCACTAAACAGGTCGCATTCACCTTTGGAGGAGTCGAATTCCCCATAGACACAAGGGACATGCTGTTTGTTCCCGTGGATCCAGACAATCTCAAAGGCGAATGTGTTAGTGCCATTTCATCGGGAAATGTAGGCCAAAGAAATGAGTGGTTGGTCGGAGCCACTTTTTTGAAAAATGTCTACTTTGCCACTAATACAAAGCACAACATGATTGGTCTGGCTAGGTTGAATACTACCGTTCCAGCGGCCATGAAGGCTACGTCGACAGATATCTCTACTTTAGAGTAGACGAATCAAGTTTCTCTCCTGTAATCCTTTTTGTATCTCGGATAAATGTCATACTTTGCAATAGATATCCAATCCCGGATCAGAGGGGATTGCTGCATGACTCTGTTCACTCAAGCCAGTCCACTCAGACAGGTATCGCGTATGTTCTACACACAAGATGTGTGTAAGCGGTAAATACAGTGTATGTGGAAATCTGATGGTACGAATGAATGTGAGAAGCTGTGCTACTGTCTACAAGCTAAGTTTAGGCAAAATGAGTGTATGATTAAGTGAATGCGACATTTGTCAGTAGGAACGGGGTAGAGCAGCTACACCATACAAGCATTGCATATATACACCACACAAGACAGGTGTAAGGTATAAGTATAGTTAGTGTATGTGGAAATCTGATTGTACGAATGAATGTGAGAAGCTGTGCTACTGTCTACAAGCTAAGTTTAGGCGAAATGAGTGTATGATTAAGTGAAATGCAAAGGTTCTACGACATTTTTTCACCAGTAGGAACGGGGTGGAGCAGCTACAGCGTCGGATTTGTCATCCCACGTGTAGGTAGATGGCGCAAGGGAAGGGGAATATTTGAATGCATGCGAAGCGTAACCCTCGGGTGTTTGGGGTGAGTACTGCTGATATTGGATAGCGTTGGCGGCTTGATTTGTAGGCTGATGGTGATGATGGTGATGGTGATCGGAGGATGCAACGAGGGTTGTATCTTGCGAGTTGTCGGCTGGGGGAGATTTTTCTTCGTGGTGATGGTGATGCGGGTGGTGGTTGTGGAATTGCGCCTGTTCACTAGTGTGCTCGGGCTGCAGCTTGTCTTCAGCCTTGTTGGTCTCGTCCGTTGTCTTGTCGTTGCCAGCGTCTTCGCGCATAAAGTCGGGCAGCGGCAAATCTTCGATCCAGAAACAGCAGGCAAAGCCAACCACTACGACGGGTATAAATGCGTACATGGCCTTTTGCAGGCCATCGGCGTACATTTGCTTGACCTGCTCCCGGATCGGATCAGGGAGGTTCTTGATGTTCTCCACGTATCCTAGTACTGTAGGGCCCGTCAACCCTAGCTGCGCAACTTCAGGCATGGTCCAAAGCTTTCCGCTGACACTCGCTGTAAGTACTGAGGTGGTGATGGCGATGCCCCAGATGGCACCAAAAGAGCGGCAGAAGGCATAGGTCGCAGTGGCGGTCTCGAGCTCTTCGATGGGCAAACTTGCTTGGATGGGTGGAAGAGTGATGGCGAACAGAATGCCGATACCGACGCCGGCGACAATTTGCGAAACGATGAGCTCCCATTCAGATGTGCCTGTCTGGAATCGCGTCATCCAGCCGAAACCGCCGGCAGTAAAAGCCCAGCCGATGAAAGTGAGGTTCTTGTACTTGCCAGTGACGGCCATCGCGATACCCGCTACGATGGCGAAGGGAGCGGTGGGCGCGGTGGAGGGGAAGGTCGACACTGCAGATCTTAGCGGCTTTTCGTCCCTGATCGACTGGAAGTAGATGGGCAGCGCATAGATTGCGCCGTAGGTTGCAATGCCATGGGCGAAAGTCATCAAGAATGCCGAGCATGCTGTCCTGTTGCTGAAGAGTCTGAGCGGCAAGACAGGTTGGGTGCTGAGTGGGTTTGGCACAAACTCGATCAGCAGGAACAAGATGAAGCCAGCCATACCCGCGACCATGGGAATCCAGATCTGCATACTCGACCAGGGATGTGTCACTCCGCCCTCAGTGACAGCGATCAAGATGCTAATCACGCTGCCGAGGAGAACCGTGTTGCCGACAATGTCCATCCTTGCGATCTTGGTCTTGAATGGCATAGACGGAACAGGAAGATTCATGGTGGGGATGAGCATGACCAGAGCAACTGCACCGATGGGAATGTTGATCCAGAAGATCCAGCGCCAGTCGTGGTCGCTAAAGTATCCACCGAGCACGGGGGCAACAAAAGAGGCTACGGCAAAGACGAGACCAAAGATGCCGACAAAGAAGCCTCGTTCGCGGAGTGTGGTGATGTCCGAGACTGTGATCTCGCCGACTGCCTGAATGCCACCACCTCCGAGACCCTGGACTCCACGACCGATGACAAGGAACAGAATGTTGTGTGCAAAACCGCACATGACACTGCCGCCAACAAACAAGACTACTGCAAATGCTGAAGACCAACGTCGTCCGATTACGCACGACAATCCGCCAAAAAGAGGCTGGAACGCGGTCACAGTGAGTAGGTACGACGATGTCACCCACCCACCAGCGATCGTCGACGTAGGCAAGTCCTCCACAATAGAGGGCAATGCGGTCGAGATCATGGTCATATCCAACGCTGTAAGTGTTACTGTGATCATGAAAGCCGAGATGAGCGTCCAGAACTTGAATGTCTTTTTGCCTTGGGCATCGTGCAAGCCGTACTGGAAAAGCTTTGTCCTGCCCACTCCTCCCTGATCCTCTTCTTCCTGGTCGATGATGAATACGCTTTTGGGCTCCATGTCCAGCTTATAAGTGGTATCGAAGGTCGACATTGATGGCTGGAGTGCCGAAGATTCCCAGTAATCTCTTTGCTGAGCTTGCAAGTGCCCGACTTGGTAGTTCTGATGAAGCGTCGCCGATGAATCTTGGCGGGATGGGACCAGCTGCGAGCGCGAAGTCATGTGTTGCAGTCTCTCTCCTTGTTGTTGCGCCCAAGGCTGGTATGCGACCATAGGAGAATCGGACAGAGGCTCGATTGGTTGTGGTGCAGAGAAGGTCTCGAAAGCTGTTTGACCCATGGCAATGCTGTCCCCGCCGTAATTGCCTGCGACTGAAGGGTCTTGATTCATTCCACTAGCGAGGTCGCCTCCGTTCAAACTTAGACCTTGTGGTGGCTGGCGACGTTGCTCTCCTTCATGCAAATTGCAGTCATTTTGGATATGACGTGTATGTTGCGCTTGGCGATGTCCGTATGACTGCTGCTCCCATTGCTGTTTATGCATGGTGAAGGCGGGTCAAATCGAGCCCGTCGTCGAGCCGCGAGAATGTGTCGAAGACTTGCGTACAGAGTAACGATTATTGTCAATACTGATTCGGGCGCTGGTGTGAAGTGAGGAAGAAGGAAAGACGGAAGAGCCAGCTTCCGAATAGGGGGAGAATGAAGCGAGCAGTTCGTGGTGTGAGATCAAGTGACGAAGAAAAGTTTCTGCAGTGTTGATGTCGAAAGACTGTACGAGTTCGAGTCGGTGTGTAGATTCTCAAGATCTTGGCTACTCCGAAGCAAGCTGACCGAGTAAGCGAGTCTGGAAGCCTGTGTGTGTGTGTGTGGTGGAGAAGAGGGACGTCCAACGAAACCAATGAATGAGGCGAACTACAAAGCGGACAGCCTCTGGTGGCGAGTGAGCAAGTCTCTGAGTGAGCATTGGCGTAGCCAAGGTCGGCTCTTGCTACTGTCACATCCTTACAGACTTTGAGCTACAGTGACAGCTTCTCCTCCCCGCACTGAGATATCAAAGGAGCCTGTGGGTATACCACGACTTCACGTGGGTTGGAGGCCTGCCCACGCGCGTCCATCTCGAGGATTGCTAGTGCCAAAGCTAGAGCGACGGTACGCCAAGATCGAGAGGCATCCCTTGGCCCTTTCTGGGCTTAAGCCTCAGCTCCTTAGCGCAAGCGCAATCAGACACAGGCTCAGAATGTTTGGCGTGAACTACCAAGAAGCTTGGGCGGTCGATGGAGACGAGATCGGAATGCTGCACGGAGGGAAGCAGCCAGTAGGCAGAGGAGGGAGAGGTAAGGGCGCTAGCTGCTTTGCAACCTGAAATGATTTAAAGCTTTTAAAATGATTTCTTTTTAGAGGAATGTCGAGTACATCGCCGCTTGCACAGCGCAGTGTGTGTGGAATCGAGAGGCTTTCCATTTAATTTGATGAAAAGGCGGTACGCCAGCTGCATATGTACAGTATTGTATTAACCGTAGCCGAAGTGAGCTGTCAAATTGGGCCTTGCCGAACGTGGATGGCTGACTGCCCTTCTCCGCATGCTTTTGGACGGCGAAGCAGCTTTAGAGCTCCTGCTTTGTCTCTGACCAATGTCTTTGAAGGGGGCTTTGCTGGCAATCAAGACGGTTTGTTTCGGATGTCGATCGTCATCGGATCGGCAAGATGCCTCTGCCTTTGTAGTGATCACACGGGTCGACCAAACCTACAGTCTCATCAACAGAGTGCCATCCCGAAAGACTTGCTCGATGTCTAACCTGCTGTATCGCTCTGGCTTGTCTACAGTCGTACTCTACGCTAGAGCTAGGTAGGTACAAGGACCGTCAAGCATTGCTCGCTCGACACTTTGTCTGAGCGCTACTGTATGTTGAGGGGGTTTTTTTTTTTTCCTTTAAAATTTTATTTATTTTTGACAGCGCGACCCCTGACACGAGCAGGAGAGCGGCAAAGCTGTGGCATGTACCACGCGTCCAAAAGGCTGATGTGCAAAGATGCACAGAAAAAGCACATTCCGACGATCATCTCCTCACCGTTCCCTCTTGCCCACTCGGCTGACTGTTTTGCGAAATAGAACTATTCATGCACGCTACGTTGCTCGTACTCTCTTCTCCTTCTGACACTTGTTGCATCCCCGCACTCCTCAAAAACCATTCCCAAGGTGGCGGCGTATTGCGTGTTGTTGTCGTCGTCGTCGTGCTCAAAGTAAAGTTTGGTTCAAGCACTGTCGCAGCAGCAGGTGGTGCACGCGTCTGCAAGTCCCTAGCTGCTATCCTGGGACCGGTTCTGCAGCCGCATGCGCCCTCTCTAACTTGAAAGAGCTTCAAGATCGACTCTGACACCGCACATGGCATCACCATCGTACACTACTAGTCTAGAACGACCAACAGGAGCTGCAGGAATGTCTGCCGCAAAAACAACACACAACACGACACATCAAATTTAGTACAGAAGAAGGATCATGCCGCCGGCACTGCCACCTCCCCTGTCCCTTCTCCCCGCTCCACGAGTGTTGCTCGACGGGGGCTTGCAGCTTCGGTAATGTCAAATGTGTTAGTGTCAGGGAGATTGTTGGCGTGCAGTCTGCTGGAGAAACGACACCGCAAAGTAGGTTGTTGTTTTCCTCTGAAACACTTGCCACGACTCCTTCTCTGCCCTTTGTGAGACAAAAGAGCCCTAGATCGCTGCTACTGTACATTTTCACCAATCGCTGGGCGCGTCAGCAGAACCCTGCTCTCCATTAACGCATCCTACAGCTATTTTTGAGACTCAGCAGCACCTGACATCAGAACCAATCCACAATACCCTTTCATGCAGAACATCAAACGTGCGTGTATACTGTACAGCAATGTACAGTACTCTGTGTGTGTGCGAGGGCCTCGTTCTTGCTTTTGCCTTTAGTATCCGACATGAAAAGGTGATTGTCTTTCCCATCTTTCCATCCTTTTGTCCTTTCTTCTCCTTTGTAACAAGGCATCTGCTCTTTCGGTTGTCGGTACCATCGAGCTACTTGCCCAACACTCATTCTTTGCTTCCGCTTCGCCATCAACCAAAAAGCATAGCCTCACCACAGCAAATCGATTCAAAACACTCTGTTCCAGACCCCCTCCTTTTACAAAACACATCTCACATAGAGCGATAATATGATGACATCACTAGCAAGCACATTGTGGGAAGTATGGGGTGGACCCATCGCCGAAACCATCGGGATATACGAGCCCAAAGATCGCAGCTATGGCAGATGGAGCGTTCCCTTTTCAGCCATGGAGAAGAGGCTCTACGAGAAGGATGATGTCGACATCACATTTCACAAGGTTATGCTGGCAAATGGAAAAGATTGGGTTTGGTATCAGGTTTGGCAAGATCCTATGGCGGTCAGACATACTGGGAGAAATGCGGATATGATTTTCGTGTAAGTCCCTCCCCAATATCTTTTCTTGAGCTCGCTCTTGATCTTTTCCTGATCGCTGACCGACCTACTTTGGTTGATATCATGGAAAATTGGCTTTGACAGACACGGCACAGGTGTGCACTCAGGGACTCTCGCCAGCCAGTGTCGCCGGTACCTCGATGCTGGATTTCGACTGATCGTTCCCGACCTTCCCTCTCATGGCTTCTCATCCGGCCTTCACGTCTACCAGCGCAACATGGCAGGGTTTTGTACTGGACTGAATGCAGTCCTCCACGATGTAGCCGCGCGCGATCAGCTTTCCTCCTCCTTCCCCTCCATCACCCCTACCAAGTTGGAACGACGCAAGACCTTCATGCTAGGTCTCTCCTTTGGTGGACTCGTTGCATTTTCCTACGCTTTGCAATATCCCGCCTCGTACAGATACGACGAAACTGACCCAACCGAAATCCCCATCGACGGATTGATCGGCGTGGGACCCATGGTTGCCTACAACGAGAAATTTGTTGTAGTCAACTTCTTCCTCCAGCTTCTCTTCCGTATCCTCTATCGCGTCTTCCACATGGGCCGATTGGAAGTCATCGTTCCTCACAAAAAGGTCGTTGATAAAGATCCCAAAGTCTACGAGAGCCTAATCATGCAAGATCCTCGCTCTCATCAAGGTTCCTTCCGCATCGGTCATCTCCATTGCATCGTTAGCGCAATGAAGGACCTCCGCAATCGAGCCGAAGAAATTCGACACCCGATCTACGTCCAAATGGGAGGCGAGGATCGAGTGGCGGATAACCAAGCTGCCCTATCATGGATTCGACGCACAAGAGGAACAGATAAGAGATACGAAGTCTATCCAATCTGCCAACATGTTATCTACAAAAAGGCCAAAAATCAGCATGATGATCTGGCAGGCAGGATCAGCGTCATTGCCGACAACGTAGAATGGATGGTGGAAAGGGCTCCTGCCAGTTTCTTGACTGGTGGATCTCCCATCAGGAGACAATTGAGATTGGCAAGTTATTCGAGTCAAGGTAGCTCAATCAGCAGGAGTACCTCGAGGACTAGCCTGTTTGATCAAGATGAGGACGAGGATGAGACGGCTAGTGTTGCCACCACCGTTCCAACCACTCCCAGTGTCATGGAATCAGAGATCTTCTCCCATCAGCAGGAAAAATCTTTCCAAGGCACAAGAGAGACGCATCTCCTCCCCGAACATCTCACCGGGTGGAGAATGGACGATCAAGGCGAGAAGAGAATGTACAGGTTGACTTGGAACTTTAGACAAGACACCAGACCATTCTTGTACGATCCTCACGCCACCCCAACTCCTTCCTCCTAGAAATCACGTTTCCGACTAGATCCCTCTCAGAGCACTTGTCACCATTTCTCTTTGCTTTTTATCATCGCAACAATTCTGTCCAGGTGACAGCCCTCCACAACTCACACTTGTTTCTCTTCCATACTCGCAAATCCGCACACCGTTCCTGTTCCTTCTCAAGCTCGCAATCATTCAGACCGCCGGTACATTCGCAATTTCACACTCTCTATCTTGATCTCCCAATCCGTCTGTCTGTGTGTTTATAGCGAGTATGAATTGAACGATACGAACGCAGGGGAAAGTGGTGTGGGAGGCCGAAGCCAGAGTTACAAGACAATGTCTAGAGGTACAGGGGTCCAAGAGCCAGATGCGATGATGTAGGAATGTAATGAGAGAGGAGGCGGCGATGATTCAAAAGATGCAGATGCGCTTTACGGAGCCTTCTTGGACGAGACGCCAAGTCCCCGCCTAGCAAGCAGATCGCGCACGTCGCCGAGTCCTTCCAAGTTGCCCTGTGCCACGACGGTGGCCTGGCCCGAGCCACGAGGCGACGTAGTGCTAGAAACCGACATCTTTTGCGGCCGCAACACGCGCGTCGCGACCCTGTTGAGCGTCTTGAGATCCACCTGGTCGATCTTCTGGCACATCTCTTCAACCGATACCTTCTTGCCATGGGCCTGGATCTGCCTTCCCAAGTCTTCGACCTCGACGAGCCTCGACTCGAGCGCCATGACCAGCGAGCTCTTGAGCTGGTTCTTGGCCCTGTTGAGTTCAGCCTGAGTGACCGAACCTTGGTAGATGGAGCTGGTGCACAGCTCAAGCTCGCGTGCAATAACGTGAACGATGCTGGCGTTGAAGCTCGGGTGGACGGAAGCCGAAATGCCGAACAAGCCCGAGTCCGAATAGCAGTGGTGGAAGGCGGCACAGTAGTCGACGCTGTGGTGCTGGTTGAGCACGTTGGTGTACAGACGAGAATACATGCCTTTGCCGGGACCACCGGCGCTGAAGCTGCCTCCTCCTCCAAGAAGAATCTGGAGCGTGGCGAGCGCGTAAATGTCATCATCGTGGATGCTGAGGCCTTCGAAAGCGACGTAGACGTGAGTGAACTCGAGATCGGACTGTGGGATGTACAGCTCGCCTCCAGTGTAATGCGAAGGAGTGGAAACGAGATCCGCGAGCTCGGCAGATGATGGTGTTGCCGAGGATGAGGAGGATGTCGAGAAGCTCGAGGAAGAGCGAGAGAAGAGCGATGAAAGCGACGAGGAGCGAGAAGATGAAGACGATGCTGAGGATGGCGAGCTGGAGAGTGACGAAACACCGGAGCTGAGATGAGCAGAATCAGCGCTAGGCTTGAGATCGCCAAACAGCTTATCGGACAGCTCGACGAGCTGCTCGTGGGGCATACCGCTTCCAGCCACGACAATCCTCTCGGGCCTGTACCATGTAGACATAAAGTTGCGCAAGTTGTCGGCGGTCATCTGCTCGAGACTCTCGATAGGACAGAGCAGTGGATTGCCGAGGGTGTTGCCCTGATATGCTGTGGTGTGCAACAGTTCTGGCAAAATCATCTCTGGCTTGCTCCAGATCTCCTGGATTTCGTAGGCGGCTGCTTCACGCTGTACATCGAGCTCTTCTGGACTCAAGAGAGGATTGAGGATGGTGTCGGCAAGAATAGAGAGAACGGCGGGGACGTCCTTGTTGAAGACGCTAGACTGATACATGATGGTCTCGCGAGACGAAGAGCACATGACGTTGCCGCCGAGTGCCTCGATCTCGGAGGTCATCTGCTGCGAAGAGCGGTTGGTGGTAGACTTGAAAGCGAGTCGATCCAACAGATGCGAGGAGCCGGACTCGCCGGCCACCCAAGGTCGTTCGTATCGGGAGCCAGCGTCGATGTAGACACCGACGGCGCTAAAGTGGCCTGGTGTTGCTTCTGTCGCTACACGGACTCGATTGGGAAGTGTGGTGACGTTAATGAGCGATGAGGTGGGCAGAGGCGATGCGTACGGCGATGCTGCTGATGAAGACGACACGGAGGATGCGGCAGGTGCGGCGATGGGTGCGGAAGAGGAGACCGAGCGGGCTAGAGCGGTGTTGCGAGCAATCTGAGATTGCCTGACTGCAGTAAGAGCTGATGGAAGGGCTGTGCCAGATTTAGCAGCGGCAGCAAGATCGGACAAGGATCTTTGCATTGAAAGAGAAGAGCGTTTTGGCAGCGAAGTTTTGATCGACGGTGTTGATGCCGTTGCCACGGTGCGGACCTGACTGATTTGCGAGCGAGCTAGTGCCCTTGCGACGACGGCTGAAGAGGAAGATGTTGTCAACCTCATCTTGTAGGATAATCTATGGTTTGCGAGCGATTCAAGTCCCTTTGTAGTAGCTCCTTAGCTGGCGGTGGCGTGCGTGTGACCAAGCTTGGCCAGCAAAGGATGTGAGCGAGGTGATGTTTCTTGAGCTGATCTTGAAAGCGATCAAGTGAAAGTATCGAAAAATAGAAGTAGATCCCAATGCTGATATCGCTGATGAGTTCGAGGCCAGCCAAAGCGATGGTGGATAGCGAAGAGGAAAGAGACAGCGAAGGCGACATCGGTGTCTAAAGAGTCACACCCACTTACAATCCGAACTGCGCCTTAATTCGGCTTGCCGAACTGACACTTGCACGGCGAAGGCCCGAGATCCAGAATTTCCCATCGAAATTCTTTATGATCCGGACACGATCGATTCCGATTTTTCAAAAATGTTAGCTCTAAAGCTCCTCACATATTGTTCTTGCAAAAAATAAAAATAAAATTTGAATGCTCAGAATGACATGATTTGGTAAAAGACTGCAAGGTGTCCGCAGGTCTTTCCATCCGCACCGTGTGGGTGTTGCGGCTATACTTCCGGCAAGACAGTAGTACAGTCCTGTACAGTATCTCGGCTAAGCGTGGTCTTTATCCCTTCGCTTTTGTTTGCAAGTTTAGGTTTCTCTTTGCAAGCAAAAATACCGGCTCCGCTCATTTGGATCAAGAGGACTCAATTTAAGCACGACTCGCATCGGTCATGCTAAGCGCAGCAATACGGGAGAATGTTGGCCCTATTTTCACAGCTTGGAAAAGCAAGGCTCGCCAGTCCAAGACCTCGGGGGAAAGAAGAGAAGGAGAGCTTGGCAAAGGCTTGGCTGGCTTGTGGTGGATCGTGAATAGGGCCTGACGGATACAGGGACATGCTATGACAGCTTACCCGCCGATGAGAAGGCGAGTGAATCATGGGAATCTCGCAGTCATCTTCCCCTCCGCGACCAAACACGCTGTACTGGCGCATTGTAGACCGTATCTTCTAGGCCGAAAACGAGATGAGGTTGGAAGCATTGAGTTCATGGAAAGCGTGGCGTCAAAGTGCCGTACAATTTCTTTGCTGCAGATTGTGTCTTAGAATGGCAGGCTTTTGTGTTTGTGTTTATGTGCCAGTGCCGGTCGCTGTCGCTGACTAATGCAGAGTGGAGCGCTCGTGCAGTTGCATGATGTCGCTCCAGGATCCCAATTCTGAGCGCAACAATGTGAGGCACAAATCACAAAAGTACTATAATTGCAGTTCGACTGCTCACAACTTACAGTGGCACACGAAAGCCACCAGTCACCACCGATAGAGGGAGAGAGCCTCTCAGTTGTACAGCCGAAAGACATGTTCCCGTCGGATGAGTCTCAATTCCCTCATAGGACTGTGAGAAGGATCCTCAACAAATGATTTGGCAGTCAGACAATGCTCTTTTTTTCATTCGGCTTGGACCGACGACGGACTCTGGCCAAGCAAGTGCTGTACTGTAATGTTCAGAAGCAAGGCGCTGTGCATCTATGCAGGCCGTGTTTGGTACTCAGACATATGATGTAGGTATGTAGGTGTACTGTACGGTACAGTATGCATAGCACAGCTTCGCTTACAGTATTGGTCTCTGGCTTAGCTTTTCTTGGTGCGTGCGAAGCAAAAACGGTGGTTCAAAGGAGTGAAAGCCTCGACGAAATGAGAGACCTCAAAACAGACCAGCTAACTAGCGTCCAAGCCTTTCAAGACCAAGGTCGGCTGCTTCTCATCGCGGAAACGGCGTTAGGTTGATCCGAGGTGCTAAAAAGACGTTGAGCGGCAACTACATCATGACTCCGGCAGAAGGGTGGATCCGCATCAGGCGTGTGAAATGACCGCTCTTCGGTCCCCTGCGCACTGTAGATTGTTTCCGATACATCAACCCAGCTTCATCAGCTACAGTATGTACAGTACAGTATGTACAGTACAGTATGTACAGTACTGTACTCATCTGCGATCCGAGTTGCAAAGATTGAGCCGATCCGATCCCCCAGAAGCTCAGCTGCACTCAAACCTTTGGTTCTGCGTAGTTTGCGTGACAATCAATTCGAGTGGATCAGAGATGCCGATCGTTCGTGCGCCTTTCACCGCACATGATGCTCACGAACCAAATGCATCGTGCGTCGTGCTTCGTGCTGCGTGCACAGTACACCGTATACTTTGCGCCACGATCAGCTCGAATGCAACCAATGCATTTTGCTATGGAAGCGAAGATGCCGAACTGTTTTATGGTCGCTCGACTGCGTGGACTTGCAGTGGGTTACCAGCAAGGCAGCCCTGGTCCGCCTCGGGTTGCCGGTCGGTTGGAAAGCGAAGCACGGCCGAAACAATCCTTGTGGATGGAGAGGCGAAAGCATTCGCGAGTGAGTTTGTGCGAGTGGGAAGAACTCGTCTCGCTTGAGAGAATCTGAGCTAGGCTGGCGTCTGACTGATCAGGATGAAGTTGGGCTCTTCAACGTGAGCTTGATTTCCTAGGCAATATCAGTGTACAGTACAATACAGTACTGGACCTGGCACCCGAGAACGCCGGCGCGATCTGACCGATGTCGACAGATTTTTTTCTTTGAAAATAAAAAAGAAAAAGAAAAAGAAAAGGAGAGCAATTTTGCTCGCTCTGCTTTCCCGTACTCTTCGTCGGTGCATTCATGCGACGGATGTCCTTTCACTGGATGACCATCCGACTTGAGGACGATGCTAGACTACCTTAGAGTCAATTTGACGATCATTGGCCCAATTGATTGGTCATGGGCAGAATCACTGTGAACGGTCTCGATGTCGGAGGGGGTCCGGCTTTGCATTCCGAGATGCACAAGCACAACAAGCACACGGGAGCGTAGTTCTGCTTTTTCTTTGACATTCCTTTCACGTTGCGGCCTTGCATAGATGCTCTTCTGGCATCCGCCAACAAACAATAATGCGAGCAGCTGAGCTTGATGTAGGACCGAGTGGGCTCACATACAGAAGCACAGAACAAGAGGAACGGAATTCGAGGAAACCCATTTCAAGCGTCTGCCGGGCGGACTCCGATTTTGGAAAGGGACCGAACCGTTTCGAGACCTTTTTTTGGGACCTGACTGTCTGATTGAGAAAACCGACCATTTTTCTTTTTGGTGTGTGGCTTGATGCTGCTGCTGCTGCTGCTGCCGCTGCTGCTGGTGTTGCAGAAGATGACTATTAAATCTCGAGAGAAATGATCCGCGCTTTTGCATTGTTCCATCCGTTTTCAAAGATGCGACCACATGAAGCGCTCCTTGACGTGCGCGTGAGGAAAGTTGGAAAGAGTGAATTTCTGGGGGATTTTATGCCGGCCGGAAAGGCTGTTTAAATACATTTTAGTTTAGGGAAAAATAGTGGAGGAAGTGAAAATTTTATCCGCGGAATCTGGTGAAAGCATTGGCGTGTACCCACGCACGTGCTGCAACACCCCCACTCGCGGGTACAAATCTTTTTACCATGCTACTCTAGATCTTCCAGGATGCCGTTGAGTGCTTGCTGCACCGCTTCCTTGCTCTGGTGCGCCTTCCTGGGCGTCACCCCCAAGGCATCCTTTCCAGTGGCCCCCTGCGCCTGTCCCCTTAGGCGCAGAGGCGCAACCTAAGGTTGCCCTCCCGCACTTTATTGGGGCCAAGTGGTTTGGTGAGTGCATCAGCTACTTGCAAGTCTGTGCCCACTTGAACCAACTTGATATCGCCTGTGGCGACTAATGCCCTGACGTAGTGGAAGCGCACTCCAATGTGCTTTGTGCGCGGGTGGTAGCGTGCGTCTTGTGCCAGCAGGCGTGCGCCATTGTTGTCCACATACATTTGGGTTGCCGTTGCTGGTCCTTTGCCCAGCGCTGTCAGTATACCTCTGAACCACTGTACCTCCTTGCTTGTCTCGCTCATTGCAATGTACTCGGCCTCTGTTGATGACTGCGCCACAACCGATTGTTGTTTGGCGATCCAGTTTACTGGTGCAGTGTTGAACATGAGCGCTGCTCCTGTGGTCGACTTTCTGGTCAGCACGTCGCCTGCCCAGTCAGAGTCGCTCCACGCCTCTAGTCCAGCAAACATCTCGCGTGGGTAGTGTATACCCAGGTTCAGGGTGCCTTTGATGTATCGCATGAGATGCTTAAGGGCGCTTGCATGCGCCTTGGTAGGAGCCTTGAGATGCCGGCTCAGATTCTGCACTGCAAATGCTATGTCTGGCCGTGTCATGCGTGCTGCATATAGGAGTGCGCCTATGTTGGACTGGTACTTGGTGACCTGCTCAGCGTCCAAGGTGACTTCTTCTGCGCCCTCTGTTATGCCCCCACTGGCCATGGGGGCCCCAACACCCTTGCAGTCTTGTAGGTTGTTTCGCTCAAGGATGCGTTGGAGGTAAGCGCTCTGGTCAAGTTTGATGTGTGCGCTTTCCCATGTGACTTGCATCCCTAGGATGGAGGAGAGAACGCCACCGTCTGTCATCTTGAACGCTGTTGACAAGGCTTGCTTGATCTCCGTGAGTTTGCGCTCATCTTTGGTCAAGATGATCACATCATCTACGTATAGCGCAATGATTGTGTCTTGGACTATAGGGCGCACATAGAGTCCATGGTCAGATTCAATGCGCTCATACCCCTGGTCCTTCAGCCACTTGTCAATCTTGATGTACCATGTGCGTCCAGCTTGCTTTAGTCCATAAAGCGCCTTGCAGAGGCGGCAGACTTTGTCGCCTTCTGCATATCCTGGGGGCGCCCGCATGTATATCTCCTCCTCAAGGTTACCGTTGAGGTAGGCAGTGATGACGTCCATCTGGTGTGCCAGCCATCCTTCCTGCGCTGCAAGCGCAATGAGTAGGCGTAGCGTGGCAAACTTGAGGACTGGCGCAAATGTCTCGTCGTAGTCTACACCATGCTGTTGTGTGAACCCCTGCGCCACCAGTCGTGCCTTGTATTTGTCTACTGTTCCATCAGCTTTGAGCTTGATCTTGAAGACCCATTTTGATCCAACTGCCCGTCGGCCAGGGGGAAGGTCCTCCAGTGTCCAGGTTCCATTCTCGCTTAGGCTAGCGAGCTCTTTCTTGATGGCAGTCTCCCAATGTGGCCAGTCTGGTCTGCGCTTGGCTTCCTCGATGGTTTTGGGTTCCTGATCTTGTGGCCCATGTGCGCTGAGCGCAAAGTCAACCTCCTCATCATCATCAGCGTCATGATGATCATCTGTGCTGGGCACAGTGGGAGCTGGATTCAGCAGCGCATTGACCTGCGCTTCTTCATCATCTTCATCTGGGAAGGCGTCTGCTTCCACCTCTGGTATTCCAAAGGTATCCTCATCAAATACAACGTCTCTGGAGAATGTTGAGCGCATCTTGATGGGGTGGAGCACCTTGACGCCCTTCACCCCCTCCTGGAAGCCGATGAAGATGTATGGGGCTGAGCGTGCATCCAGTTTCTGCCGTCTGTCTTCTGGGACCCTTATCCATGCCCTGCATCCAAAAATGCGTGCGCCTTCCAAGTTGGGCTTTCTTCCATGAAACGCCTCGTATGGTGTCTTGTCTTTGAGGGCGCGAGTTGGTGTACGGTCTTTGATCCATGCTGCATACCGCATGGCGTCGCCCCAGAGGCTGTTGGGAAGCTGGGCATGCGCTAACATGCTGCGCACCATGTCTCCAAGAGTTCTGTTGGCGCGCTCAGCAAGGCCATTCTGTTGAGGGCTGTAGACTACGCTGCGCTCGGCCTTGATGCCGTGGGTGCGCAGGAACTCTAGGAACGCCTCATTTACATACTCCGTGCCATTGTCTGTGTGCAGGCGCTTTATGGTTAGGTTGGTCTGGTTCTCAACCTCCACTTTGAAGTCCTTGAAGCACTGAAGCGCCTCTGCCTTGCTTTGCATGAGTGTCACCCATGTGGCACGTGTGAAGTCATCAATGAAGGTGATGACGTATGTTGCGCCCAGGTAGGTTGGCTCTGGGTAAATGGCCACGTCGCTGTGGATCAACTCCAAGCGCTCCTTTGCATGCCCTTGCCCTGGTGGGAAGGGTCTACGCGCATGTTTGGCAACAATGCACGGTTTGCAAAGTGCATTGCTCTTGTCGCCATTATCAGTGATGGCGAGCCCCTCTGCAAGTTCCTGAGTGCGGAGGACTGCCCTCTTGCTAATGTGACCTAGGCGCTTGTGCCATAAGTCACATGTGTCATTTGAGTGCATAGCAAGTGCACTACCAATTTGGGTGCAGTGAGTTCCTTGAGCCTGATCCTGCAGTGCCTCTTGCACATGCTCCATCAGCTCCTGTGAATGTGCGCTGAGTGCTACGGACTCTCCATGCGCATCAACCTCCACTGCATCCACCCATGTGGCGCAACCGCGGCGCACACCAATGCATACTAGGTCGCCATCGCTGTCAACAATCTGCGCCCCATCTCGGGTAAAGTTGACGCTTGCGCCCAGTTCCTGCGCTCTGTCGATAGAGAACAGGTTGACCTTCAGGTCCGGGACATACCAAACATCCCTCATGTGCACCATCCTGGTGTCACCATTTCCAAGGTTGGCCCGTAGCCATACCTCTCCTTTGCCCTTTACAGGCAAGCGAGCGCCATTTCCCACCACCACAGTATCAGTGAATGGTTCCAAGTGGGCAAAGGCCTCTTTGCGACTGGTCATGTGCGCAGTGGCGCCACTATCCATGACCCAGGAGTCATCATATGATCTGGATGCACCAAGTGCGGTGGCAATCATGCCAGCAGTCTTCTTGGGCGCAACTTGACCATTATTGTTGGTAGACTCCATCGCTTTGGCTGGTCTCTTGCAATCACGCTGGAAGTGGCCAATCTCGCCACAGTTGTGGCAGGCCTTGTTCTTGGGTCCTTTTGACCTCCAAGACTGCTTCTTCCCCTGCGCTGAGAGCGCAGACCCCCTTTCTGGCAGACTCGAGTCGGCCATACGTAGAACGCGCACAGCGCGTTCCCAGATGCCACTGTCTGGTTTGACATCTGTCAGGTGCGCTGCGTCCAAGATGGGCCTATCAAGCTCTATCTGGAGCGCAGCTGTCCAAGGGACTAGGTCCTTGCGTACCCCTTTGATCAGGAGTTTAGTCTTGCGCAGGGGTGTCACATGAACCCCCACTGCGCTCAACTTGTCGGCGAGGGTTTGGATCTCTGAGACAAACTTGTCAAAGGATCCAGCGCCCTTACCTTGATGCGCCTGGTTCAGGGCATCTTCTAGTAGTTCAACCCTTTGAGTCAGGCGTTCCTGAAACTCTGTCTTGAGCGCACTCCATGCAGCGTGCGCAGAGTCTTTGTCGCGCACAATATACAGCATGCCTGGGCTTAGGCAGCTGCCAATTAGTGCAAGCGCACAGTAGTTTGCCTCCTCCCATGCATCAAGCGCAGCGATGTTGTTTTCCTGCGCTCTGATACCTGGCTCCTCTGCGGGGCGAGTGTATTCGCCTAGCGCAGCTTGCCAAACTCTCCTGCCTTTGCGCATCAACACAAAGCGCATCTGCTCCGCCCATTCAAAGTATGTGTCGCCTGAGTCCAGGCGAGGCAGTTTGAAGTCCGACTTGGCGAGGTTTGCTTCCATCTTGAAGTTCTTGAGGGCTTTGCTGTTGAAGTGCGTAGGCGCAGTTGGGCTCATAACCTGAAGCGCTCCTTGACGTGCGCGTGAGGAAAGTTGGAAAGAGTGAATTTCTGGGGGATTTTATGCCGGCCGGAAAGGCTGTTTAAATACATTTTAGTTTAGGGAAAAATAGTGGAGGAAGTGAAAATTTTATCCGCGGAATCTGGTGAAAGCATTGGCGTGTACCCACGCACGTGCTGCAACACCACAGCGCCGCGTTGCTCCGTGCTGCCTTCTCGTTTCACAAACCAATTTGGGAACAAAAAATACACCATTTTGCTAGAGAATTTCCTCTTTTCTGGCAGGGAGGCTGCTGTGGTTTGGTCTGGATTCCTGCCGCATCACATTTGTTTGTGCTCGAGGCGCTGCTGCTACAGTACAGTACTTTAGCTTTCTCAGCTCAGCTCAGCTCAACTCATCACACGTCCACATTTCCAATGTCTGGGCTGCTAAACGACATCGCATCGCATCACATCGCAGCAAGCACAGCACAGCACAGCACAGCACAGCGCACCTGACACAGTCGCACCGCGCCACTTTTTTTTCTTTTCTTTATTTTTATGTTTTTTTCCCCCTACACCGCTTGGGCTGCAGTGAGCCGAAAAGTGTCCTCCCCCGCACATGCTCCGCTCTGTTGCACACTCACACGCCTTTCTAGGCTGAGCTGCCACGCGCCCTTTCTTTTTAATTTCTTGAATCTCCCGACCTCGGAGCCATCCATCAGTCACTACAGTTGTACAGTACAGTACAGTACAGTAGCATCTTTCCACTGTCGTCTGTCGTCTGTCGTTCCTGTCACTCTGTGTGCCTCCTTCTCTCCCTCTCTAATCGCTCCGTCAATTTTGGATTGGAGTCGCCAACTCTTACAGCTCTTCGCACATCCTCGCCATCCGGCTTTCTTCTTACCTCGATCATCTTGACAATCCAACGATAACGGCGTACCGCCCTTCCGTAACCGACTGTTCCCGCCCTACCTGACGACGCTCATCTCAGCGCGCCTGCTCAGCTTGCGATCTGCCCTCTCTGTTCGACTCATTAGTACTGCCTCCTTCCTCTCAAGCCAAAGAGTCTGAGGTCAAACCTTCCCGCTGGCAAAGCATACACCTTCAGCAGTCACTTGCCTCATCTTCCGCCCGCGTCCATCGCCGTGCTTTCTTCCACCCGTCTATACACGCAACGCGGACGCACCCACTGCGATTTCTATATCACCTCAACTCCTTACTATCTCTGACAGCATCATCCTAAAACCATTCCACTCATCTGCCTTGATTGTCAGTGGCCCACATTTCAGTCAAAATACAGCCATGTCTACACAAGATCAGCATTCGTCGTATGGCAACGGCCAAGCCGATTTCCAGCACTCCAGCTCCGGCCCCGTCCGAACCAACAACACCAAGGCCGACGACCGCGAAAAGAAGGGGCCTATCGCCGCTCCTGTCAAGAGTGCATGCACTTTCTGCCGATCGCGCAAGTCACGATGTGATGGCAACAAGCCTTGTTCCGCTTGCGTTGGCCGAGGACGTCCCGACGAATGCCTCTATACGGTCTCGCGTCGTGGAGGAAAGCCCAAGCCCAAGGTGGATCCCACCCAGGACCTTCAGGCTCACTTGAACAAGCTCTTTGCCATGACAGATATGCCCTACGCTTTCCGTCGTCCAGGCGGTCTCGCCGGCCCTCCTGCTCCAGAACCGACCATGCAGCCACACCAGATTCAGCCTCACTCGAGCGTCTTTGCCATCCCCAACCAGTTCCAGTCCTTTGACCCTTCGCTATTGCAGCAGCCTCCCTCCCTCCCAACCGGCGTCCAGATGCAGCCTCAGCTTGGTCTCCAGCCAGCCCAGCAGCCAGGTACAGCCTTTCCGCTCAATGATCCATTGCAAGATCCCTTTGCACACATCCCTGGCTTTCAGGCAGGTGGCTTTATGCGATATCAGCTTCCTGACGCGGCTCAGCAGGCGTCCGCTCCGCAAATGCAGCAGCAGCAGCAGCAGCAGCAGCAGCAGCAGCCAGGTCAGCCCACGTCTCCATCGCACTTTGCTGGCTTCAACGGATCGAATCTGCCACATCATCAACAGCAGCAGCAGCAGCAAGCTTCTGCCCCCGTTGCTGCAATGCATCCCACTTCGCCTCAAAGCCACTTGGCCGAAGGTGCGCGCAATTCTTCGGCCGTCTCGCCACAGTCCAATGCCAGAACCGGCACTTGGGCTCGTGTCGATGACGCCATGGCTGCCTACCATGCCAGCTCCGTCGCGGCTCCTAGCAGCTCGGGTCACTCCAACTCGTCGCGTCACACCTCCATCGACAATGTCGCCGACGCTTCCAAGATGTACCCTATTTCATCGTACAAGGGCTTGAACACCGCGGCTGCCGAGGCTGGCAGCGTCAAGGCGCTTCTGGTGGACTACTACCGCTACCTCTACCGCTTCATCCCCGTCCTGCCACCTCCCAAGCACATTGAAGTGCTTGCCAAATTCTTCAAACCCGACTCGGCCTTTATCTATGCGCTCCAATGTGTGCTGCCTCTCCTCCGTGACGAGATTCAGCCCATCGGTGCGCTCCACAAGCTCTCGGGCCAGGGCATCAACTTTGGCTCGGAAGAGAAAAAGGCGGCTCTGCGCGAGCGGACCCTCAGCTTTGAGCGCAAAGCCAACGATGGCCTTGACAGTCTGCTCGAACAAGCCGACAGCGATGAGACGGGCGAAAAGATGCTCGAAGCCGTCCAGACGCTCTGTGTGCTGGTCGTCTACGGGTACGGCAGCGGTCGAGCCATCAAGGCGCGTTTGAAGGCCGACCAGGCGCTTGGTCTCGCCATGGGTCAGGGTCTGCACAAGCTCAGCCACAAGACGTCGCCAACCGAGATGAAGTCGGCTCCCAGCAGCTTTGCTTACATGTCTACTGCTCACCATCCGCTCACCTCGATGGGCGTCGATCCCAACGACATTTTCGAGATGCGCAAGCGTTGCTGGTGGTCCGTCTGGAGTTTGGTGCTGTGGGCTGCCTACAACACGGGTCGCATCCCCACCATCCGCGCCGACGACCCACGTGTCAAGAGTGAGATGCCCGTCGCATCCCACCCAGAGGTCTGGACGTCCAACATCAGCTCGTTGCAGGCGCTCCTACTCGTCCAGGACCGCGTTCTGGCGCTAGCACAATACGGCCAGTCGCTCGATGGAGGCGCACGTTACCAGCCGCCGCGTCGCGACGCCTCCATGTCGCCGCCCTCGTCGGCCAACTCGCCTTTCGCTTTCGGTCGTCTAGGTGTCTCCAGGTCCGGCTCGGTGAGCAGTGACGACGTTCCCGCCACCTTCTCGACGCTGCCTACCCGCGCCACACGACAGGAGATCCTCGACAGCATGCTCGAGATTGACACGTTTTTGCAAGAGCAGATCCGCATCCATGAAACCACAGAAGCGCCCGACTCGCCGCTGCCTTCCGAGGTGCCGTCGACGGGTGACCTGGCATACGTTGAAAAGGAGCTCGAGGACTCGTTGCGCATGGCAGCGGCTGTGCAGCTCTACACGTCATCGCTGACGCTCCACATTGGTCAGGCATTCCAGGGCGCCTCGTTGTTCGAGCGCAAGCTCTGCTTCCTCAATTCGATCAAAGACAACAAGGACGGTTCAGGAGAGACTGCGGTCTGCCGCGAGCCTATGCCTGCGGTCGACTACGAGATCATGATGGAAGCAGCCGCGTTCAGTGACGGAAACAGCAACGGCGATGGTGCTGGCCACGGTTCGGGTCCGGCAACAGGAGCCATGACCTCTCCCAGCTCCAATGCTCAACCAACTAACTTGTCGCAACAAGACCTGTACGCGCGCGGACCCTTTTTACCGCGACTGTCGCTGCAGCGATGTGTGCACGCCAGTCGCAAGCTGCTCGACATTGCCAAGCGTCGTCACGGCCAGTCGGTCAACCCGAACCCATTCAACTGCTGCAGTTTTGTGCTCATTAGCTTTGTTCTGCTCATGCAGGCGCTTGCCGTGCACGGTGGTTTCGCAGGCGAGACAGGCGAGGGCCAGCAGGACGGCCAAGCATTGGGTCAGCAGGGCGGCGCGCCAAGCGACGCCCACGGCACCGGCCAGTACGCCAATGATAGCTTGCAGCGACTGCTTGACCAGTCCAACACGGACGATGACGACTCGATGATGGACACGTTCGAGCCCTCGATCGATCCGGCCAAACAGGCACAGCTGCGCGACATTTGGAGCCGCGTACGCGAGGCACGCGATACGCTCATGGACCTGGGCAAGCACTGGGAAGCTGTCGTGCCCATGGCTGACGAAGTCAACCTGTGTCTCGAGACGTCGCAACTGCTGCTTAGCAACGCATACTAAATAGGTCCATCCACACGCTCCGGTGGAGCTCCACACCGCTCTCCTTTTGAGATCTCATCTACGCTCTCTTTTTCGGCCTCGTTCTTCTCTCGCACAAGCGTTGCAAGAGATGTTGTTCGTCTCCCTTTCAAGTCTTTTGTCGCTTCTTGGGTTCGCTCGCTCGCTCGCACATCACTCTCTCACTCTCTCGCTTCGGTGGCCAGGTCCAATCGCATCTTTAGCATGTGGTCGAGGCATGGTCAGCTTGTATGTCTAAATCGTGTATCTCTCATCCCGTCGCAGTCTGGCCTGTAATTGTGACTGTCATCCTGTTCCATATCTGCACGTATCTGCACTCGGGTGCCTTGTGCGAGAGTAGGTGTAGTGCGAATGCTTGTATTCGTACGAGAGTCGCCGACTGCGTTGAGAAACGCGTGGCACGTGACGAGTGTTGTTCTCACCTGAAATTGAGGCTGCGAAATGAAGTCGAGAGTGTTAGCCTAGTGTGTGCGCGCGCGCGATGCATTTCTGCACTCTGTTGAGTTGCGAGCTGCAAAGCATTGACAACTTGAAATCACTTTCCAACGTCATGGAAGCTCAGCATTGCCAGTCCAACACCATCCTTTGCTGCCGCCATCCCCCTCAGATCGCCGTGCCTGATTTTGGCCGTTTGGGTCAGCAAACCACGTACAGAGAAGGCTCATTCACGTACATCAGCCACCACGATGGCGTAGAGACCAACATCGAGCCATCATTTACTGCCAACAGTAGCAACGGCATCTCTCCTCACTCGCTTCCACAACGGATCTTGAGTATTCCACAATCCAGCTCCGTCCGTCTTGATCAATTCCTGCGATAGCAACTGTATCGCAGTATCGACGAAAAACACGTTCAGTTCGACCATTCTAAGCAAAGCATGGCCGACCGGTTCGCAGCGTTGGCCGGCTATGATGCCGGCTCCAATTACGATTCTACTGCAGAGCAGAGTGTGGCTGCTGCAGCGACAGCGAGGGACGACCTTCCAGGACTGGAGACAGTAGCTTCGATCAATATTGATTTGCCCCCATCGAAACCACTTAACAGCACCTTTGGCAGGTCCAAGAAACCAAGCGCAGCCGCAGAGCGCGCAAGAAGGATCACTTCGGGTCCTAACGATCTTGGTGCTGGTCGCGCTCGTACTCCCCCTCCTCATGACTCTTCCAGCACTTCGTCCAACAAGGAGAATGCACGTCACCAAGAGCCTCCCTCCACACAACGCAAGCAGGAGCAGCGAAGGCACTACGGCGTTCGTATCGCTGAGGACGAAACCTTTGAAGAGCTCGAGGATAGTCTGCAGCGTGGACACCAGCAGGATGAGCTTCAGCGCATGCAGCAGGACATCTCGCAAGGTGGAGACTCCTTACTTGCCGCCTCGCCAGGCAATGACTCGGGTCAGTGGGGTGCTCGTGCCATGCGTCGGCGTTCTGCAGCCGGTGTGTCGATGAAGTCGGCTCAAGAAAAGATCAACAGTCTCACACAGGAGCGTGACGAGCTCAAAATCGTTGTCGATCTCCTGCGCGAAAAAGTCTCGCTCGATGACCGCCTGGCTGAACTCATTGTCTTGAAGAAGGAGAAGCTCTCGTATACCAACAAGATGATCGCGCAGCAGGCCATGCTCAAGCAACAGGATCGCGCCATCAAAGTCCTTCAAAAGGAGCAACAGCAATGGAAGGGAGCAAGCGCAGATGAATACGAAAAGCGCATCGCCGATCTTCAAGCCAAGCTGCTTACCGCCAACAATAAGGCTGAAGAGGAGAGACGAGAAAAGGTGCGTCTTCAAGACGAGCTCGACTTCGTCAAGCGACGGGGTCCACCCCCCGGAGATGCAAGCCGAGGCGACGAGACATCAGCCACCTCTCTTGGCGATTCGACCCGCTTACGGCAGCGTATCGATGCACTGCGCGACGAGCACGAGGACGAAAAATACGAGCTGCGCAGGGAACGGGATGAAGTTCAAGAGCAGCTCGAGCAGGCTCGGGACGAGATCGAGCTCCTCCGCTCCCGACAGCGTCGCTCTCAATCACCTGGCGAGACATCTCATTATCAACGCAACATTGACGAGCTCGAACAGCAGCTAACGGCTCACAAGACCGAAAACGCCAAGATGCTCGAGCGGCACGCCCAGCTCGTGGCTGACATTGAACAGCACAAGGATGAGCTGTACGAGTTGCGCTCTTCTGAGGAAGCGCTTCAACGAGAACTCGACGTGGCCAATCAGAGGCTCGAGCACGCCAATATCACTCAAGAAGACGAAGCTGCTCGCTTTGTGGAAGCCGAGCGTCTGGCTGCGGATCGATACCAAGACCAGATCGACAAGCTGCGCGACGACTTGGCATCGGCACAGCTCCAAATCGATGGCAAGGAATCTGAGCTTGAAAAGCTTGACGCCGAACTGCAGAATCTTACGGCCAAGGTTGCTGACCTTGAGTACGAGTTGCGTCAAGCTGAGAATCTGCTCGAGGAGCAAAAGGTGCAGCTCGAGGGTGTCGAAGCAGAAGCGGACGAGCTTGATCGCCAGGTGCAAGCCTTCAAGCAGGAGGCAGACGAACTTCGTGCCGAAGCGGACGAGCTGCAAAAGGAGCTTGAACTCAAGGATGTCGACCTGGCAGAGACCAACAAGGAGATGCAGGAGATGTCGAACCGCATGTTTGGTCTCGAAGAGGAGCTGGAAGCGCGCGCCGACGAGATCAAGCAGCTCGACGAAGAGATTGTCAAGGTGGAAGAAGCACTTCAGCAGGCCAATGAGAAGCACGATCGACACACTACCGTTCTCAAGGAGAAGCTTGCCGCCACGACGCAAGAGCTGAGCGGGACCCAGACTCAGCTGGAAGCAACTCTTGGCGAACTCGAAGCGATGCGAGACGAGGCCGATACATACGCACGTGAGGTGGAGCAGCTTACTGCCGAGCGAGCGCGACTAGAAGATCTCAACGCGAAATTGGATGCCAAGGTTTCCGATGTGGTCGAAGATCTCAAGGCGGAAGAGCGTGCGCTTGACGACGCCCACGCCGAATGGGAGCGCAAGCTCGAGGAGACGGAAGAGCGCATGTCGCGCACCGTCCGCGACAAGGACGAAGCCATCCTCGCGCTCGAAAAGGAGCTCAATCAGATGGAAGACGATCTCGCCACGCGCAAAGCCGACGTGCAGACCTTGCAGGACGCACTGCGAGCCAAAGAGAACGAGTCGTTCCGGATGGGCCAGAGCTCTGCCAACGACAAGTACAGTCTCGAGCTCGAGATCGATCGTCTCAAACGCGATCTGGCTCGCTGTGAGGACGATCTGGCACGTGCACGCAAGGAGCTCGACCGTAAAGACGACGCACTCCGTCAGAAGGAGGAAACGCTTGCGCAGCTGCACTCTGAGCTGCGCGATGCCCAAGCCAAGCTCGCTAGCGAGATGCAGTCGCATCTGGGATTATCCGAGCGATTCGAAGCACAACAGAATGCAATCAAGGCCGAGCGCAAGGAGCTCGAAGCAGCGCGTGCCAAGGTGGAGGAGCTCGAGCATGAACTCAACGATGGCGAGCGTGCGACGTTGCGTACAGAACAGGCGACACGCGATGCGCTCAACCAGCGCAACACACTGCTGCTCACCATCTACCAGCAGATGGGCAAGATCCTCGCTTCCTCTTCAGCTGACGGCTCTGCCACGCCACGCAAGAGAGAGGCGGAGCTCAAACCCTTCACCAACTTTGAGGTCTTTCATTCGAGTCTGCTGGGTCGACTGCGTCGCGTCTTCGATACGCAGCTCGGAGTGGACCAGAAAGCCAAGGAACTGGAAAGCAAGCTTTTGGAAAAGTACAACGCCCTCAAACGACAACAAGATTCGCGTTTCCGCCAGATCGACCGATTCGAAGCCTCGATCAAAGTGGCTACCGACAAGCAAGGGCAATGGCGTCAACGGCTGGTATCCAAGCAGTCGGAACTGGATGCAGTCAAAGCGACCAACGCTGAGCTGCTGCAGCAGATTTCATCCCTCAAAACACGTACTTCGCTCTCCACCCCAGGGGAGAACAACAAGCTCACCTTGCTCACCACTCGTGCCAACACGGCAGAGAGACGTCTGGCCACAGCGCTCACCCAGGCTTCGCAGGCGGAAGACCGTCTGGCAGAGGCCAAGGTGAAATATGGCGAAGGCGAAGGCAAATGGGCTGCCCGAATCAAGGAGCTCGAACTGCGGTGTAAAGCAGCCGAGGAGCGGGTCAAGAGGGAGAGACAGGGAGCCAAAGAGAGAGTGGCCGAGTTGGAAGAGATCCGAAGAAAACACGAAAAGGATCTCGAGGCTGCAACGAGGCGCAATCGAATGGTTGGCGATCTTCAGGCCAACGTGCGAGGTATCAACTAAAAAACACTTGCCATTCTTATCAGACCTTTCTATTCCTACCCTGCCGCCTATTGCTTAAATGTACCCCATGTATTTGTACTGTACCTGTCATGCTCTACACAACACTGTTTATCTGATATTTTTGACACTTCTCTGAGTGTTGGGCGACCGATACGTGCGAAAGATGTGGGGCTGCTAAAAATACGGCTGCAGAAGAAAATGAAAAGTGTACTGTAATGGGTTGCTGTACTGTACTGCACAGTACTGTGCGGTAGAAGTTGAAGTGTCACACAAGTCGGAATCTTGGGATAAAGCTGCAAGCACATGCAATTATTCGAATGGCGACGGGAAAAGAAATGTTCCTGTACACTGTATCGTGCCGTGTCGTGTTTTCTGCCTTGACTCGATGCATGTGTTGCACTATACAGTACTGTACAGTACTGTACTGATACGGCAGAGGTGGGATGAGGTTTTGTTTGTTTTGATCGTCGGCACAGCATATTCATCTGCACATTATGCAGCGTGTGGTGTGTATACAGTACAATACAGTAGTTCATCCTGTCAACGCCAACCTAGGTGAAGTGTGAAGTGGTTATCAAACATGTAAGGAGGTAGGGTTGAATGGTGAAGTAACCGAGCGTACGATTAATACTAGAGTTGAGTGAGATGTGAGATGTGACTTTGTGGAAGAACAAAAAAAGAGACAGATAGGCATGCGGGCGTGTGGTTCACAGCAATGCACGATCGCAAGGGCCACATTTTCACATCTCCTTTTTTTCTTCTTTTCTTCTTTTTTCCTATTTTTTTTAGCGCCTTCGCGTCGGTATAGAATGGCTGACTTGTTGCATTCCTTCTGTTCAGTCACATTTGCTGCTGCATGCGTGACTGCAGTACTCTTGATTGATTCAGACAACTGGCTTCTTCAAAAGATGAGATAAGAAGAGTTTGTGTGGTAAGATAGATTCAGTTTCGATGATGGTGTATACCGGTGACCACGTCGATCGAGGTGGTGTATGAAAAGGGTCAGAGTCAGTTGTATGGACATCATGCCGGCTGCTCGGTGACGGGTGGGCTGTAAAGAACAAAGGTTTCCCGAAAGGTTGTAGAGAGATGTGAACTTCTACCCGGCCTTTGTCACCGCATTATCTCATGGATCCAACCGAGGCAGAGAGACGTTGCGAGGAGAGGCTTATTCTGTACAGTACAGCTCAGGGGTTAGGGCTGACAAAAGTTCCCATGCGAGGACCTTCTCCGAGCTGCAGCCATTTTTTTCGCGTCGAACTTGGTGGTTGGTGGTCTGCGCGTCCGTCACGTAAATTGCAACAACCTTCTGTTGTCGCTGCTGCTCTCACGCCACATCCACAAACACGACGCGAACGAAACCGTACTTTATGGTCGGACGCGTAAAGTGCATGCAGGGAGATGCATGTCTCACTCCAACCTGCATCCAACCACCCACGTTTCTTTCTGCGCGACATCGCTGCACCACTACATTGCGTGTGTGTGTGTGTGTGTGTGTTGTACTGTATGCTGCAGGGTGGAATTTTCAACATCTTCCCATTCTCTTCGCTTTGCTTCGCCTTTTGCCCGTTCCATAGCACAAAAACAGCAACACATCAACGCCGCCGTCGGAGCAGGATGGATGCAGTTTGCGATCCCTAGTCTTTTAGACCAAGAGAATTTACCATTGCCGTCAACTGTGACTGTGACTATGGCGGTTCAAAACGGGAATGCAAAAACTACAGATGCTTCGGAGGGGGATGCGCAATGATACAATCGAATGATGCCATGCTTCTTCTCCGCCTCACATCCACCTCCATCAAGTCTCTTGTCTCTTGTGAGCATCACAGCTTCCTCGTCGTACACTCTTGTATCTTCTTCACCTTGAAACCAAGTAAGCGCAAGATCTTTGGACCAAATCCCAAGCTTGTGTGTGCGCGATCGATGTGAGAGAAAAGGAAAGAGAGGCCATACGATAAAAGGAGATGCGGGGGATTTTCTTGTGCAGTACAAATTCAACACAACACAACTTCTCCTCCTCCTCGGCTGAATTTGGCAATTCTCTTTTTTTGATTTAATTCGCATGCCACACGACTGGAATTTCTTCTTGGGCTCTCAGGAATTCCCACAAAACAAAAGAGAGGTTTGGTTCGCATGCATGCGCCTAGACTAGTCCCCGAGAGCGCGAGCGCTTGGACCCGCTCCGCTTTGCTTTCAAACCTCTTTCTGTCCCCGCTAGAAGAGTTAAGCGCAAGAATGGCACTTGATAGACGATTGGCCGGCTCGCAAGTGCGCTTGTAGGCGAGCTAATGGGAAAGCTCGATCGCTGTGTTTGTGTACGTGGGGAAGATGCAGCTCTACGACAGGTCTCCTGGCTGGCTGGCTGGCTGGCTGCTGACATGAACACGATCAGGATAAAGCTTAGAGCATAAAGACATTGCTGAGTGAGGGTCGATGTGCACAGAGCGTATGGCAAAGAGAAAAAGAGAGAAGGAGAGGGGCGTGGATGTGGGTGTGTGGCTTGATCCCCGTTTCTGCTAGCGTATCGTTCACACACGGAAGGGAGGGGGAGAGGGAGAGAGAGAAGAAAGAGAGGAAAGAGAAGCAACGGCTCGCTTGATTGCTTCCGCATCCTCACTCCCGCGTTTGCCCTCGCCTCAGCACTGGGCGCTTTTCGCTGTGGATGTCTTGTTTGCATAACTTATCGCTGCTGCACTTTCGCTGCCGCCGTCGCCGCCGCTGCTGCTGCTGCTGCTGCTTTTGGGCTGTGTCGGTGTCGGTGTCGGTGTCTGTTGTGTTCCTGCTGATACCAGCGTGCAGAGCTAGTGTAGTAGCCCAGCTCTGAATCGTCGGAGTCAGCGTTTAGACTACGGTTTGCCAGAACTTAGGTCTCGTGTGCTGCTCAACATTCAGCATCTACTCTCCTCTGCTCTCGCACCCTTTTGCAACAAGATTCAGAGTGTGTCTCGTGCCTGTCTTGATCTCAAGAGTCGATATCGGTGCTGTTTGCAACCTTGGCCTCGCTCGTTCGATTGCTGCACGCCATCTGCACACTGCTTGCACTCAGGCCGCCTCTGCTTCTCTTGTCAAATCTGGGGTTCTTGGTTCATTGTTCAATCCCTTTGTGTCCATTCCATTCTATCGTCTTTCGACATCAGGCCTCCATCATCTTCATCACCATTCACTACCATCATCTCTCAACAATCTTTTCCCCCCCTTTGCGCTTCGCTTCGAGTCAACATCCTTCCTATATTAGTAACTTGCTTCGTCTGGCGTCTTTTGCACTCAGCTACCTCTGCACTACAAAGGCGCTGCAAACAGTGACGACCGCCGACCTGCCTACCAACAACCTCACGGCATCCTTCCACATTCACTTGATCTCTATCTTTACCGTCTAGCTGGACCAACATTAGCACTTGTTCGCCTTCGTACGGCTCCTTGATCGACTCCGCAGCTGTCAACTGTACCCACTTGCCGGCGATCATTCAGCTTTTGCCTTCAGTGCATACAACCCTGCATCCAGACCAGCGTCAACACCATCGCATCTATCAACCTCGATCGGCATACTCCGATAGTTGGTCGAGCTTATCGGAAACACCATCCAAGTATACGCAGTACGCCGACCAAAAGTGGAACTGGAAAGTGGAAAGCGGCGCAAATTGGAATTTCAACTGCACTTTTTTCCTTCCTGACGCACCCTTTTCTTAGTTGCTCGCCCAATTCGAAATCACACCGCACTGCACCGCACCGCACCGCACTGCATAGCTTCACATCGCGGCTTACAGGCACACACAATTTGGAATCGCAATTTCGCACCTCTCTAGTCCAATCACTCTGAATTGCACCCTCTGCAGTCACATCGGTTCACGTCACATTCCACTTTGACCCAAGCGCCTCACCTCACCTCAGCCCAATCCGATTCGTTTCCCTTTCATATTGTCACTCTGCATTTCGCTTTCCTCCCTCCTCCCCTCCTCCCCTTCTTCCCTCTCTAACATCACCAGGCATCTCTCGATTCTCCTTGTTCGGATCCTCCTTTTTGGGTCTTAGGCTGCATCCCTTGACAGGTTTTCACTTGAACACTTCAAGTCAAAGAGTCAGAAGAACAAGGCGAATTCGAGATCTCTCCGAGAGGGAAAAAAAATCAACCAAGGCTTCTCTATCGCTGGTCGTCGGTCGCCTTTTTCTTTCCATTTCGTTTGCCTCCTGCATCAAGACCAGACGTATTGCAGTCAAAGGTACGTAGTATAGGAATAAGAGCTGTTCCCCTTTGTTCTTCCTTTTCCCTTTGCGCAGCAGCGGTCGGTGGGACCGGATCGACGCTCGAATGACGCTTGTGTGCCTCATGCCGGTCATTTCATGCGACGCAGCCCTTCATCTTCATCACTGTCTAGAGACACAAAGTTTTGCATCTCTTTCCCACCGACCGTCGACATCATCTCTCTCTCTCTCTCAAAAAAAAGACCCTGTCGCTAACATCTACTTTTCCCACCTTGACTTTCACTTTTCTTCACCTGACACTCACCTTGGTCATTGCCTCCATCATCGCTACACCATCTTGATCACGATCAACTTGACTCGATGCCTTGATCACCATGCCATGGTCTCATCCTTATCTCGACCCTCCCTCACCATCGCCATCGCCCGCATCACTCTCCCCACTGGCAGCTACGCCTTTTTGCAACATGACGAGCGCACTCTCGCCATCGATGGTCAACATTCAGGTCCCCTTTGCAGATGCTGGTCATCTCAAACCTCATTCCCAGTCTCGCACTTTGTCCCCTTCGCCTCAGAAAAAGCAGCGTCAATCGTCTTCCAAGAAAATCTCGACAGCATCACCAGCGCCCTCGTCCTCTTCAACCTCTTCCCCACTCAAAAGGGGAAACAGGTCCTTCAAGCGCACTTCCAGCACCGCCAGCATCATGGACGCCGTCATGAACTCGAGAGCCGCTACCGACCATGACTCGGTCCCCGCTTACGGTCTCGGCCTTCCCATGTCCACCTCCAACCTCTTCGAGTACAGCCGCTCTTCGCCCTTTGCTTCATCATCTCAGACTACCCTTGCCGATCTCGAAAATCAAGATGCCGCCAAGGTGCTCTCCACTCCCCGTCGCGGAAAGAGGGTAGGCAACGTCGACATGGGCTGGGAATCTCCCATCGGCGACCGCACCCCGACGGCTTCTTCGGTTGCTGCGGCTGTTGCCCCTCACACTCTGCCAAAACGAGCTTCGCGAGCTTTGCAGAGCGCTGCGCTTGATGCCTCGCCGAGTAAACGCAAAGCTTCCACTGCTTTTGCCTCAGAGCTCCGTGCATCGCAGCGCAGCCTCGTCGACACGGCTGGCTGGGCCTCGGCTGCCATGATCAGCTCAGTGCCTTTGTCAGAAGATCGCATCAAGAGCTCGCCCGGCTTCTCACCACGCTTTATTCCCGAACCCGTCATGACGGGTCTCGCCTTTGCAGAGACACGCGACCCCTTCTCGGCCTTTATCGTAGATGCATCGCCCGTCGTCAGCCAGAGCGCCAAGCTTGTGCCTGTCGAGGTGGAAGGCCTTGGCCGTGTGGCCGTGCACCGCGACTTTGCGCAGCAGATCTCAGATCACCCTCCCATCCCAGATCACTTTTCATCAAGACGATTCTCAACCTCCTCGGATCGTGATGCTCTGCTTCTCCGCGGATCCGACTCGGAAGATTCGGCAGCTCGCAGCGAAAATGGATCTTCGACAGATCCCACTTCGGCAGGAACACCGTGCCCCTCAGGCATTTCGCCAAGCTTCTCGCTCTCCTCGCAATTCCCCGCCTCGGAGCCACCCTCACCCGTCAAGAAGATGGTCAGATCCACTCAAGAGTCCGATGACATTGGTGCCGACGCGCAGAAGGCCTTGATGGCTCTCATGTGCATGAGTGGCGTCGATGGTGCAAGACAGCAGGACGACAAGCTGTACCGTCCGCGACTCGGTGGAAGCACCAACACCAGCTCCAGCGCTCAACTCCCCACCCTTGACTGGCCCGACTGCCCAAGTGGTCCCTGGTCTGCTGCCGGTCGCCACATTGACGAGCTGAAACAAAAACGTCGTCAAGGCATCCAGCGCTGGCTCGAAGCCGAGTCGAGCGACGAGACCGACTTGGAAACCAAGGGAACTTCAGACGCCGCCTTTCGGCACCATCCTATGGTTGCCAAGGCGTTGCTCGACCGTGCACGCAAATACCAACGTGCTCAGCTTGCTGCTGCTGCTGCTGCCGCCGCTGCTGCTGCAACCACGCGTAGCCCCTCCAAGCGAGGCCGAAAGTCGAAGCACCAGCAGCTGTTGCGCGTCAGCGAGACGCCTTCCAAGCGGCGTGGACGCAAACCCAAGGCACCTGCTTCTGCAGCAAGCTCGACACGTAAGTCAGTGGCAACAGGTGCCTCGTTGGCGCGATCCAACACCAGCGCTATCTTTGGCTGCAAATGCGGCATTGATGATGATTCCATCATTATGGTCCAGTGCGATGGATGCAAGCGCTGGCTCCACCTGCCCTGTGTTGGCATCAACACGGTCAACGATCTCGACGATGAATGGTTCTGCGATGACTGCTGCGATGCCGCGCTCACCGAGCACCTGTCGCCTGCCTCGTCCCTGCCCACTTCGGTCTCATCGTACGCACACCTCAGCACGCCTGAAGCGCTCGAAGCAGTGCTTTCGGGTCAGGAACCTGTCTTCACTCTTCCCAGCGGTACGCCAATTCACCGCCACGGCGTTGCCGTTTCGTCGTCGATCGCTTTGGCGCCCAGCCCGCCCCTCTTGTCGGTGGGTGATCGCGGTGGACGCAGTACCGTCAAGCGTCAAGGTCAGGGACGTTCGCGCGCCGAGCGTGTCGGTTGGAGGATGAACGAGCCTGGATCGCCGCTTGCCCGCAAGAGCACAACCGCCTCCTCAGGAGTCCGACCTGCCGTGCCCGAAACCCCATCCAAGGCGAGCGAAGCAACTGCCGACTTTACAGACGCCAGCACCACTCCCAGTCTTCTCGCTGGCTTCTCTCGCGCCGATTGGGAGCCCACTCGTGGCAGTAAGAGGTCTGAACGTCAGACTACGCCACCTCGTATGGTGGGCATGAGCACGCCCAGCCGCCACGCTTCGGGACGCAAGCTGAGCCACTCGGGTCCCCTTTCGTTGGGCCTTGGAGATGATGAGGCAGTACACGCCGATGTGTTTTCGACTCCGTCGCGACTCGCTTCTGGTGGATCTTGGGCTTACCGTGCAGGTGCCCAGCCTCTTGGCAGTCAGACTCCTTCGCGTTCTGGCGGACGTCATCAGCGAGTCGACTCGTTCAGCGGCGGACTGTTGTCGACCCCTGGACGCGACTTTTTGTCCGGTGCGTTTGGAACCGAGCCTTCCACCAGCATGCCTAGCCTGGTCTACAGCAGCGGATACGTGGACGGCTTTGACGACCACCTCAGCGGCGAGGCCTTTTACAGCGGCAGCAATAGCCGAGCCTGGCAACTTCAGTCTCCCACCTCGAGCACCCGCGCCGCCCGTGCCCGTCAACCCTCTGGCTTTGGCACTCCTTGGTCTTCTTCGCTCCTCAAAACGCCCGAGCTTCAACCTCGCCAGCCCAACACCTCCTCCATGCGCGGCGGCAGGTTTGACACCAGCGACGACTTCCCCCCTTCCTCATCGCCTTTCCCGCGCACGCCCACTTTTGACATGAGCAGCCCTCGCGTCATCGGCCATGGCAGCTCGCATCCCCACTATGGTGGAGCCCACGAGCGACAGCCCAGTCATCTCGGATTGGGTCTGCCATCCGGTTCAAGCGCCAGATTGCACAAGGCTCTCGGTGCCGATCTGAACAAGGGCAGGGGCGACAGATCGCTCAGCATCTCGAGTGCTAGTGGCAATGCGAATAAGCATCGTCAGGTTTCGACCGAGGTGCCTATGGGTTTGGGCATCGGGTTGGATCTGGATGATGTGCTGGATTGGTCTTAAAAGCTTGCAACCACACTGTCTTTTTTTGTTTCCCAGCGAAGCTTCGATACTTTCATCACCTCTTTCTTCAATCCTAGTTGATTCATCTTCTTCACTTTGGTTGGTGTGTGCCTTTGTCGTGTGGTTTGCAGAGATGTTTTGAGTTTGGAACGTTGAGTGCGAGTCTGTACAGTATTTCAAGCAGTGCGGGACACGGAATTCGGATAGAAGAAGGACCCTTGGTGTTGGGTTTAGTGTTGTGGAGGAAAAAGTGAGCCTTTCCCCTGTTTCTCTGTCCCTCTTTCCTCACAACCAGCGCTCTACCTCTCCTCCTCTTCCCAGTTGCTCCTTCCTCAAGCGCACCCATCGACGCAATCATCTTGACGCCTCAACACTCTATTCCAGGCATGCGAATTGCCTGCGCCATCCGGACACACGCGCCAACCAAGCTGCAAGTCTCATCAAAATGGCCCTCTGCTCAGCATCCAACTCCGACCATCGAGCTCTAAGGAGAGAGTTCCAGGCAATAACGCAAGGGACAAAACGCTTTGCCAGCCCTTCAGAACTCATCTCGACGTATACTAACCCACTCACCCGTCTCTTTGGCGAGGTGTCTCTGCCAGATAGCCTCAAAACACGCTCTGGACCCATCTCAGTATCCTCATCTGGGAGCAAGACGGATAATGTGGATGTACTGCTCATCGAAGCTGTGCAAGAATCCTTGCTCTTACGCACATGCCTAGACTGGGTGGCATCTCTCGATTCGACGCAGCTGCAAGACTTGGTGCAGGTGTGGATCTTTGGTCCCTCCTTCTCTGGTTATGACGACATCAAAGGAGCGATGCAGCAATGCGCCCTACGTACGATCACACGATTGCTTGGAGATTCTTCACTGCACTCATCGACGATGGAACTTATCAAAACGCTCTGCATGTCTGCTCTGACGCATCTCAGCTTGCCTGCGCTGATAGTTGCGGTATTGAAAGAGCGCAACATAGCCCGTGCAGATGTTATATGGAGCGAGACGCTCAGGTTGCTATCTTCGCTGCCGGATCGTTTGGCGAATGCTACCCGTGGACAACTGCCTGACGGATTCTCCGCCGCGAAGTGGGTGGAAGAGGTGTTTGTAGGCGGCATGGCAGCTTCTCTTCACGACTCGAGTCTGGACGGGCGACGGTTGAGATTGCTCAAAGACGTGCTATCGCGACTTGATAGGATGGGATACTTGAGTAGGGCGGTTGATGGCGATGGAAGGGGTTTCTGGGTCGCTCTTCTCCGTCGTTCACTGCTGTGCGAAGGAGTGGAACCGAACTGGCCAAGGCTACGTAGGATACTGAGCAGAAATCTGAGGGTCAAGTTGGATATCAGCTTGATGGAGACTCTGCAGTATCTAGCAGCTCAAAAGGGAGCCCCTACAAGTCTGGTCACAGCGTCAGAGAGAGCGAGACCAGGGAGCGAGGGTATAGCGTTCTTGGGCAAAGCTTCGCACACCTTTGTTGGTGCTATAGCACACATTCTCGATGCGTTTCTCAGACCAAAATCTGGTACAGTCGAGGAAGTATCGGATGTCAATTCTAAATCTGACTCTGACTCTGACTCTGACCCCGATGAAGCATCGATGAAGGTGCAGACATTTACCAGCATCGCACTCTCCCCCGTCGCCCAATCACCCCTTTTAGCCTGGGCTTGGGCAACATCTCTCTCAACAGAGCCGCCTTCTTCCATCCTCCTCGGTACAAAGAGCGTTCTTGACAGATGGTCAGACAGCGCTCGCATCAGCCGATCCGTCCTGGGCGAAGAAGTCTTCTTGACCACGCTCATCATGTGTACTTTATCCAGCCTACCTACTTCCGCTTCCACATCTTCGACAATCACTACGCAGCTCGCGGAGCTATCAAGATGTCGCACAGTCCTTGATGGAATTTCGGCCCATCTGGCTCATCCAGACCCAATAATAAGGCGAATGGGGATGCTCGTAGCCGAACTGCTCAGTGCAAAAACTTCCTGCTCCAGTGGTGGTGGTGGAGGTGGGAGCGATGATGGCGGGAAAACAAAGACGTTGAATTTTGGTAGTAGCATTTGGAACGGGACAGGGCAAGGGAGGGAGGAAGCTCGTGTGTTGAGGGCTTTGGGTGATGCTTGGGAGTTTCATGCCAAGGCTGTTGAGGGTGTGAGGGAGGAGTGGGGCAAGGGTCAGGTTGGGGATGCTATTCGGGTGCTTGGAATTGGCGTGGCAGGAAAGGAAAACATAGGTGAAACGATAGAGGAGAGCAGAGCGGTCGCAAGTTTGGAGAAGAAAAAGCCAAGGCGGACTGCACCAAAGACGAGAAGTCTGCCCATGCGAGTTGATCCGCCTTCACGTAAAGATACAAAGGCTCGACCGCTGATCACGATGATCGACGATTCTGATAGCTACACTGAGGACGAGCATCAAGACGAACCTCAACCCTCTCCCTTATCGATGTTCTCCCGATCCAACCAGGCCCCATCTCGCCCCATCAACTCATCCGACTCTTCATCTGATTCAACCAGTGACGATTCAGACAGCGATGCTCCGCCAAGCGGTGGTCAGGAGTCAGGAATTCATCGCCTAGCAGCCGAACTATCCGGCCTCTCCCCTTCAGAAGCTGGCAACATCCTCAACTCCTCTCCTCTCTCTAACCCTACATCCGATTCATCTGGTCGCAAAGCCAACAATGGAAGAAGGAGGAAGAATCGAATTGACGACTTTGAGGGCGATCGCGAGTCTCACGCGCCCCAATTCACCAAGAAAATCCTTCCACCGGTATACATCTCGCAGCTATCCCCGCTCTTGCGTTCATCCGATCGGTCCTCTATTCGGCTAGCATTGCATCACGCCGCTCCGCTCATCCGTCGTAAGAGCAGTACGGCCTTGTTTGGGGCAGAAGTTGCCGAGAACGCGGTGGACTTGACGCTAAGTTTGGTCGCACTGCATGATAATTTTGGTATCAAACGATTTGAAGGATTGAGAAGAGATGCGTTGACGGCACTGGCGGTGGCACAATGTCAAGTGACGGTTGGTGTTTTGGTGGAACAAGTTTTTGGGAGTCAGTATAGTAATACGCAAAGAATTGGAATGTTGGGTGCTCTTGTTGAGAGTGCGTTGGAGTTGAGTGGGAACAAAAAGTCGGAGGAGGATATTGGAGTGAGAGGAAGAGTTGATGGGGTGGTAGCGGGGGTTATTGAGAAAGCTAGAGCTGTAGGGGAGGACAAAGTTCCCGCTATTAAGCGCGAGAGAGGTCTTCAAGTTTCCAACACCCGCCGCACTAGAGAACAGAGAGGGTTGATTCAAGAAGTTGCAACCACTACCTCTTCTTTGACCACTAGAGTCAATGCTCAAATAGAAACCCCTGGTGTCAAGTGGTCCACACTAGCAGGGCCAGTATATCTATTCCCCTTGATTAACCGATATTTGTCCTATCAGGCGCATTCTTCTTCCTCGCGTCAAAACTCCTACTTGGGTGCAGGAACAGCATCTCTCTTCCACCCCGATTCGCACAGCATTTTTCTCGACACTTTGACCCTTCTTCTCAACGTTAGCCCTTCTGCTCTCCTATCTTCATTGACATCGTCATTGCTCGAGGTTGTCTCCACGGCGTTGTTGTCTCAGAATGGATTTGGTGGTATTGATGTGACGACAACAGGTGTATCTGTGGATACAGCATCGACGTTGAACCTGTTAGCTGTTCTATTGCATGCAAATATTGAAGCAGATGGAGGGGAAGCATTGATTTCGGGTAGATCAAATGTCGAATGTTTAAAATCGTTGCTAAGCATGGTGCAAGAGGTGTTTACCGTGCTTCAAGCACAAACACAATCGAATACTGTGGGAGGAGAGAACACTTCAGCAGGAGGAGGAGGAGGAGGAGGAGGAGGAGGAGGAGGAGGAGTGAGAGGAAAAGTTCTCTCCCGTGCAGCAACGGTACTATTACTAATGGATCAACTCGATAGTGTTCGACAAGAAACTATTCGAAGAGCGATTGGCTTCATTCCTGTTTAGAAAGGGAATATTCCTGCACCTCTACCGTTTCTTTTTTAAAAAAAGGGGTGTGCGTTTGTATCATTCGAATGCAATCATAAGAACCCCAGAGATGTTTCACTTTCTCACAGCGAAACACACACATCTTGAGCGAAGGTTAACACAATTTTTCATGATCTTTACTATAAGTTTTATCAACTAGATCACACCTTGAAACATAACGTAATTACAGTAGTACCGACGCATATGTAGTACCGACGCGTTCTCCAAGCTTAATTTTCAGTCTGATGGTAGTACTCGGTGTGATCGCGAGCTCAGCAGTCTGTGAAGCAATTTGAGTCAAACTTCAATGGTGTGTTCCTGAGATGCTATGATACATGTTGAGCCAAACAGAATCAAAGTCGGACGTGTGATGAGCTTGCTACTGGCATGATATCGAAGAATCCGAAGCCACCAAGGTCATCGTCATTGATGGCGTCAAGAGACAGTTCAGGATCGATATTGTTGGTGAGATTTGGCTCTGCAGGTGTAGCAGAGATGGTCGGTGATGCCGAGAGCCCTTTGTCGCCATCAGGAACTGCTTCGTCGCCACCAGAGACTGCCTCGGCCTCCTCGGCTTCCTCCACCTCCTCCTCCTCTCGCTGCTTCCCTCCAGTGTTCCTACCCTTGTATGCTCCCTTTCCCACCAAATGCTGCTCTGCTTCTGCCCTCGTGATCATCTTTGTCCGTGTCAATACCCTTTGATCACCATCCTTCCTCTTCTTGCCCCTCCTCGTTGATGTTCTGTTCCTCCGCTCCAGCTCCGATCGCAACAAATTGACCTCAACCCGAGAAGCTGCAAGTGCTGCTTCTGTCTGTGCATGTGCTTGTGAAATCAAGTTTCCGAGCTTTCGGGCTTCACGTGGGTCCTGTTCCTGAGCTAGTACGGCAACGGTGGTTTCGAATACAGTCTGTGAATTCGGTACAGCACGTTCCTGCAGCGGCTGTTGGTGTTGCCGTGTTCCTGACCCGGGTAGTCGGTCAAGAACCTTATTTGCACTTGGATTAAGCGTTATTCCGCTGTCGGAGAAGGCCTTCCAGGCTCGTGCCTGCGTCAGAACCTTCTCTCGTGCCTGGGCGTACATCGTCACAAACATCGGCTTATCAATGTCGCTCATGTGGGTTGCGGCGTCCGAGATCAGACGCTTGACGGAAGCCGAGAGTGGGCCAAAAATTGAGACATCCAGAGGTTGCATTACATGGGTTGCATGAGCTGGAAGCAGGAACGGAATGATGTTCCTGTTCCAGCAAAGGTCGAGGAACGGCTCGCTTGTGTGAGACTTGTGGCCGTTGATGATGAGCAAGCGCCAAGTTGATGGCGTCGACGGCCTTGTCTCTGGCTCGAAGATGGTTTCGAGCCATTCGAGGCCAAGTGCATGTGATGTCCAGCCATTGTCGGTCTTTGCAAACCTCCAGGAAGCCGGTACACCTTCCATACGCCGCTGTTCCCCGACTGTGTGTACCTGGCCTTTGGTGATGATAAGCGGCGATAGTACCTGACCGCCGCTTCCGATGCACTCAATTATAGTTGCCGATTCTCTTGTTCCTGGCTGTGCCTTGTACCGAGCTGCCGGCTCGCCGGAAGGCACAATGATCCGCTCGCTTCCGGCCTGACCAAACATGAACCCTGTCTCATCCATATTGAAAACGTTTGTGGATGCTACATGATACTCACGCATGATCTCAGCCAGACGATTGAACCATTCTTGTATTACAGTCTCAGTGGCTCCGGAAAGCCGGGCATTGTCCAGGCACCGAGACCAATGGGACCGAATTGTCGGGTGCCGAAGCAGGAACGCCTGCAGCCACGTGTGTGTGACGTTCGGGGCTTGGCAACGAGCAGGATTGGAACAAATGATATTGCTGGCATGCTCACGGAGAAGCGCCGGTGTCAGGGCAAAGCCGCTGCAGGCACGACGCCGGATGAACTCAAGCAAACCCGACTCTTCGGTTGGAGTCAGGCGTTGCTGGTTGTTCTGAGCCCAGGCTTTTGGCTGACGGCCTTGCCTCCGGTGGCGCAAGCTCGCTTCTGGAACATTGTTTGCTGCTGCAGCCTGTCGGATGCTGTCATGCTGTCCATTGTCAAGCTCTGAAGATGCTTGCTGCAGCCGAACCTCACGTGCATTGCGATCAGCCGCTGATGCCGCTCGGAAGGCCACGGAGCGCTTTGAGAAAGGTCGTTGCGGCATGCTGGTGACCAGAAATGCAGTAGAATAAGGTTTGATTGTGGAATTGAGTGGTATTGATGGTGAATGCGATGATGATGAGGGGTTCCGGAAAGTCGGATGGTGGGTCTCATGCAGGCTTCGGACAAACACAGACGCGATCATATGGGGGTACTGACATCAGATTCGGTGGGACTTGGAAATGACTCAGCGCGTCGGTACTACATATGCGTCGGTACTACTGTAATTACGTTATCTCTTACCAGCATCACGACTGTAGTAACCACATCAAGACCAACCACTCTCCCCATCTTCTTAGCTTCCGAAACGTTGCACAAACCCACAACCGCGCATACTTTCCAAACCATGAAAAATGACATGACAATGGAACAAGAATCACGAACAAGAAAGACAATAGCGATCACTTTTTCTTCTTCTTCACCCCTCCAGTTGTAGCACCTGCACTTGTCGGTGTCGCTGCTCTACTACTACCTGCATTACTACCCGTATCCAACGCCCTCTTCTTTCCACCTCCACCACCCGCACTTTTCTTCTCTTCATCCTCCCCCTCCTTGAGTACGAGTAACACCAAAGTGTTACATCTCCTTCCCAACTCTTGTGGAGTTCGACTCTTTATAAACCAATCGAACCTAAAGCCTGACCAACTCATCACATCCCTTTTGATCTTGTCATAGGTATCACCTTCTCCCAAACCATATTCGGCCAATTTGACCAGTAGGAATCGATCCTCTTCTTCAGAGTACGACTTGCCTTTGTTTTGACCATAATGGATCTTGAGTTGAACCAAAGGTTGACGATACGAGTTGACTTTTTTCTTGAGCACCGCTTCTTGATGCTGTTGCTTGGCCAATTTGGATTCACCCTCTTCGATACGGGCTACTAGCTTGACGTGATCTGCCAATTCGTCAATTCGATCCCAAAACACTTTACTATACTCCCGAACCTCCTTTTCGGTCTTGGACAAATCGGGCATGTCCGCAGCGATAAGAGCAAACGCTTTACGACCATATCTCTCGCAACCACGAACAAAGATCTGGAACTCTCGCCTGTTCCAATTTCCAAATCCTTCCTGAGCCAGTAGCTCCTTTTCCTCCACTTCTTCTTCGGTGAGAGGTTCGGCAGTGTCGATGAACTCTTGCTCCTTTTTGCGCTCCTCTTCGGCGTCAGCGGCCGTTTCGCCTTCATTGACCTCGCGAAGGGGTACGCGGTATCCAATGGATCGTTGATAGGCGGCAGTTTCGCGTTCCTGCAATTCGCCAAGGCGTGGAGGGTAGAATTGGAAGTCATTGATGTTGATCTGTTTCGGTGCACGGGGAGCTTTCGGCTGTGTAGGCTTGGGTCCAACACGCATAGCATCGCGGTAATAATTATCGATGGAATAGTTGGCTTTACGTTCACGTTTGCTCGGCTCAATCCAAAGCTGGCCGATAGGTTTGCGTTCCGAAAAATCGTTACCTTCCCAGTTGTATACCGTGTCAGACTTGAAGTTGTTCAAATCGTCCAAGTTGAGTCCCTGGTACTTGGCCTGAATCGCCTGGGTGCGTTCTTCACCTTTCGAGATAATGGCGTCAATGTCTTCGTTGATCGACATGTCTTCCTTGTTCGAGATGATTTTCTCGGCACCGTGCTGGATCATGTCGACGAGGTCTTCTTTGGACTGGGCCGCTTTGGCGGCCTGTTGAGCGCGACCTTGCTGAATGACGAGTTGATCAAGTCGAAGCTTCTGCGCAGCTCGATCGAGGATACGCTCTTCGATGGCGTGTTCGGTGACGAATCGGAAGACGTACACCTGCTTGGTCTGACCAATACGGTGGGCACGATCCATAGCCTGCAGATCGGCCTGCGGATTCCAATCCGAATCGAACAGCACGACAATATCGGCCGTAGTCAGATTGATACCGAGACCACCGGCCCTGGTCGTAAGCAAAAAGATAAACTTCTCCGATCCGGGCTTGTTGTACTCGTCAATCGCCGCAATACGATCCTCGTGTGCAGTTCCACCATCAATACGGCAGTACTGATACTCGCGGAAGAGACAGTAATCCTCCAAGATGTCGAGCATGCGACTCATCTGACTGAAAATCAGCACGCGTGAGCCCTTCTCCTTCATCTTGCGCAGCAATCGATCCAGGATCACCATCTTGCCCGAGTTGTCGACCAGATGCTCATCCGTCGTAAAAGGCGGACCGGGCTCCGCGCCGTCGAACAGATACGGATGATTACAACACTTGCGAAGCTGCATGACAATGTTGAGCAGTCGAGTCTTGCCTTCCTTCTTGCCGACACCGCCATTGACAGCGTCGATGTCCTTTTCGAGGATGCTCTTGTACCACTTGCGCTGCATGTCGGTCAAGCCGACAAAGATGTTGATCTCCTTCTTGGGTAGGAGCGACTTTTCGACATCGGCTTTCACACGACGCAAGAGGAAGGGTCGAAGCACTTTGTGCAGCTGCTGAACGACCTGATCCTGGTTTTCATCGCCTTTGCCCTTGAACCAGCTCTCAAAGTCTTCCGAGTTGCTAAAGACATCGGGTAGCAAGAAGTTGAGCAACGACCACAACTCCATCAGGTTGTTCTGCAGTGGCGTACCGGTGATCAAGAGACGCGAACGCGAGTTAAAGGCACGTACGATCTGCGAGAGCATCGAATCGACGTTCTTGATGCGGTGCGCTTCGTCAATGACGATGTACTCCCAGGAGAGCTTCTTGAGCGCGCTCTTCTCACGCAGACACATCTCGTAGGTGGTGATGAGTACGTCAAAGTCTTGAGGGAGGAGGTGGTCCTGGATGACCTTTTCACGCTCTTCTTTGGAGCCTTTGAGCGTGACGACGTTGAAGCCGGGAACCCAACGCTGGAACTCGCGGTACCAGTTGTCGAGGGTCGATTTGGGAACGACGACCAGGTGGAAGCCCGGTGTGTCGCGGAAGTCCCTGAGGTAGCCAAGGAATGAGATGGTCTGCAGTGTCTTTCCGAGACCCATCTCATCGGCCAAGATACCGTTGATACCGTTGTGATAGAGCGAAATCATCCAGTTGAGACCCTGGATCTGGTAGTCTCGCATGGTCCCGCCCTTGACGTAGGCTGGTGACTCGTTGAAGACGAAGCTGTCTTCCTCATCACCTCCACCCTCCTTGAGAAGCTCTTCGTCCTCCTCCTTCTCTGTCTTTCTGCGACGGTTGTCTCCGCCCTTTTTGGCCTTCTTGCTGCTGGCCTGCTGCGACTCTTCGAGCATCTTTGCAAACTCTTCGTCGCGTTCCTTTTTGATATCGATGAAATGCTGGAAGAGCTCGGTCTGACCGAGAAGGTACGAGAAACGCTTCATGCTGTCTGCGAGTTTAGATTTGGCCATCTCCTCACGCGTGCTGGCAAGCGTCTCGTTCTGTGCAGCCTTAACGGCTCTCTCCTGCTTACGTGCCGCGGCACGCTCGTTCTTCTCCCGCTCCTTTTCGAGCTGTCGAGCAGTCTTAGACGGGGAAGCCATTGAGACGTCTCCGTCGTCGTCGAGCTGATCGGCATCTTCGTCGTCGTCCGAGTCAGCGTCGCGCTTGTTGGGTGGAGTCTGTGCCCTGGAGACGGACGCGGAAGCTGTGGGAGCTCGGCTGAGGTCAGCAGAGACGGGGATGTAGTCGGAGAGCTTGTCCTGATCTTCCCAGTTCTTGGCGTCACGCATTGCTGGAGGAAGCGCCGATGGCTTGAGGTGGCCGTTGGCGCCGTTAGGCGTGTCGGACATGGTGTCGCAGTTGTGCGATGTGTAGCAAAGAGCGATCGTATCTGAAGTCCAAGGGCCCAAAAGAGTCGTGATCACCAAGTGCACAGATCGTGCTCAGCTGAAAGGAATATGAAACAGGAAGCCCGACGGTAGGGTGCTTGGAAAGCGCAAGAACTAAAGGTGGTGAAGAAACAGTGTGCTGCAACCTCAAGTCGATGCAAAGGAGTAGGAGCACCCTTGAAAGATGATGATGCAGTTAGGGTCGGACGCAACCACCAAAAGAGCGAAGTGTCGGTGGAAGAATTGTGGTTGAAAGAAGGTGATGAGAAGGGAAAGAAAAAGTGAGAGAATGGTGGGAAGAGGAGAAGACAAGGTCGAAGTGAATCTTTGAGCTCAGCTTGGCTTACCACCTCGCAATGTCAAGAGAGAGCGCGCGACGAGGAGCGAGCTTCTTTGAGTTTGTGCATTCCCAAGCTGAGGAAGCAACAGCAACAGCAATAGCACTAGCACACCAAGCAATCCTCGAGGAGGAGCAGAGCTGCTCATTGCTTACAGAAATTCTTCCCGGCCGGATTTGAAAAGGCACACACTCCTCTCTCTTCTGCTGCTGCTGCTCCCGAGGACCCAAAAAGATCGCGAAACGCGTCTGGCTCATGAACACGGTCAAGAGCTCCCATCTCGACAAAAGTGGAGTTTCAGCAGCTTCAACTGCTGGCTTGGATCAACGCGTTGATTTCTGTTCTCACACCCATGTCGCACGAGTGTGGCTGTATCGAGAATAGCTCTACCTCTTGACCCGATGAAGATCGCCACAACCTTCCACTCTGTCACACATCGCAAAGTCGTAGCACACCTCGAGATTGAACGCAAAGAAAAAGGCACGAGGCACGTCTATGATTTCTGAGAGGGTTGCATGGTAACTGTGAAGACAAAGAAAGAGCTAGCTCTTTTTGAGCAGATCTATTGGGTCGACTCGGAGAGCTCACGGTACTCGACCAGGCGGAGCAGATTTCTCTGGAGCATCGCAATCGTCGTCTTGCCAATGGCTGGCAAGTACATTGATGCACGTGTCCTAACATCGGGCTTGAAGTTTTTCTCGCTCGAAAAGTTGACGCATACCGCACCAGGCTTGATCCACTCGGTCTCGACTTTGTAGTTGGCCGAAGGTACACCAGAGATGACCACATCCGAAGCGCGAATGCACTCCTCGGCGGTCATGTTGCAGTTCCTGACCACGTGGTGCGGGCGAAGCTGCGAGGCTGTGTTCTGGGCGTGCGCCTTCTTGACGATCTCGGATCGGGCCCGACCCTGAGGCTCAGAGGAAGGCTCAGCGGCGCGCTTGTTGAACTCTTGAATCGAGTCAATGTCGACCGAGTAGACCTTGGCACCGTCGTTGGAGAGAAGCGCGGCAAGAGGGCGGCCAACAACTTCGGAGCGGTTGATGACGGTGATAGTCTTGCCGTAGAGGCGGTCGCCGTAGGGAAGGTCACGATCGTAGACGCCGATGGCCTCGAGACACTTAACCATGGCCAAAGGCGTGCAGGGCAAGATGGACTTGGCCATACCAGGAGGAACCTGCTCACCATCGAGGGCCTCACGGGTAGCACGCTCCTCGGGGAGCTCACGTGTGGTACCGGGAGCGTTGCCGAGCTTGGCAGGCGAAATCCATCGCACATTGTGGTACATGTTCCAGCAGTAGCTGAAGTGAAGACCCTCAACATCCTTGCGTGGGTCGACAATCTGCTGGAGGTAGGTGTCCTGACGACCAAAGAAGATGGGGTAGTAGACCATGATACCGTGCACCTTGTCATCCGCGTTGGCAGCGATGATGAGGTCCTCAACATCGGCTTCGAGGTCAAAGTCGGGTGCAGATCCCTTGTGGTCCTCTTCCTTGACCTCGACCGAGTCGTCCCAGGTCTTCCAGATCTCGAATTCGATGCCAACGGCCTCACAGGCCTTGCGCGTCCATTCGGCGTAGGCTACACTGGGAGGGCTCGGAGTGGCAAGAATACCGACGAGCTTGGGTCTGGACTTGCCCTGATCGAGACGGGCCTGGATGGCCTCCTTGATGGCATCTTGGTAAGGAGCGGCGATGCCGGAAGCCTGGACAAGCTTGCCGGGGTTCTCGGCGCTAGGCACCGAGCCGGGCTGGGAAGAGTGCTGGACAATGGGTTCAGACATGCTGCTAGCTACGCCACGAAGCACGTCGTTGGGCTGTACGGGGCTGATCGAGTTTCCTTGGTGGTCAAAGGCGTGGACGAGGTCGGAAGCTGAAAGCTGGTAGCTAGGCTCAAAGTCGCAGACAGTGGCACGGTGGAAGGTGTCAAGAAGCGAGTTGAACTGGGCCTTTCGTTCGGTACGGACGTACGAAGGCTCGCGGAAGGTTCCTTTGCCTCGGAGTCGAGGAGTCAGAGGAAGCGCCGAAGAGGAAGAAGAAGCGGAGTTGGAGGGAGAAGAGAAGCTTTCTGTCGCGGGAGAGGACCGAAGCGACGAAGGACGGGCGAGCTTGTCGAGGAGCGAGTTGAGGTGGGAAAGGTCGAGACCGCTGAGATCCGACTTTGAGGTTTGGCTGGTTGTGTGGAACGCCGAGCTGAGTCGGAGCGTTGGTGTGGTCTGGAGGGAGGTGGATGCCGAAGAGGAGACGGAGGAGGCGAGGCTGGGAGTGCTTCCACGGACTGATGGGACCGAGGTTGCAAATGTAGATGCGAGTTGAGCGGTAGCGGAGGAAGTGACCAAGAACGAAGTGTCAGTGGTCAAGGATCGCGAGCAAGAGCAAGGTGCGAGAAGCTTGGACGCAGACGTTGACATGGCAGCAGCGACAACGGCAGTGGAAGCAGCAGCGGCAGTGGTAGTGGAGCAAGAGGAATGGTTGGCGAAGTGGAGGCGAGCTGAAAGGAGCGAGCGCATAGGTGGCGGAAAACCTACGCAAGAGTATCTGGCGCGCTGTGTGCTGCTCAATAATAAGTGGTGGTTATGTTGCAGGTGTCACCGAAGCTGTGATGGAATAGAGGGTCTCGAATTGGACTCGAGACAGGCTGTGGGTGTGACGTGGTCTCTGACTGCGCTCAGTGAACGGAGTGTGTGGTGCTGACGAGCGCCGGTTGAGCTCCTTCTGCTAATGAAGTCGTGGTTGGTGGGTAGTGCGGTCGACGTTGACTTGAAACGTGCTCAGGAGTGATTGCGTTGGTGGGTATGATGAGAGAGAGGCTACTTGGACCGAAGAGAGGGTTACTTTGACGAAGCGAAAGCGACGATGCCAGACGCTGATGGTCGGATGCTGGTTTCCTATTGCTGCTCTTGTTGCTACTGCTGTGTGCTGACACTGCCACTGTCGGGGATGCCGGAGCATGCACTTGACTCTGAGTCAAACGAGCAGCTCAGGGCCATGCGGCCAAGGAGAGTGTGACGAGGGTATCGGCACTTGCGTTTTGGCCCTGAGCGGCAAGGCGAAGGGCGAGATTGCTACATTCTTGTCAAGACTTACCTGATGTGCCGAAGAAAGAAGCTTTTGTTGCTGCTGCTGCTGCTCGTGAAGAGGAAGCGAAGCTAGCTCTGATGGACAGATGAGGCGGAATGATGGGCAAAGAAGAGACGCTAAGGGCAAGTTCGAGGCTGAATGAGAAAAAGAGAAACACGAAGATGCCAATGCTATCAACCAAGCAACGAAGCGGAGCAGGCAAGGAGGAAGGGGTCAAGCGTGGGAAACTTCAAAAAATGTGACTGAGAAGAAGAAGAAGAAGAAAAAAAAAAAAAAAAAAAAAAAAAAAAAAAAAAGGTTGTCATGCTGCTGCTGCTGCTGCTGTTTCTGTCCTGTTCTCGAGGGGAAAAAAAAAAAAATCAAATCTTTCGATAAGAAATCAATCCTTCACTACTGGACGGGTACGCTCAGCTTCGCCTAGCGCTTCGAGAAGAGGGAGAGATCCGACAGCAACCAACAGCAGCCAGCTGAATAATGTTAAAACTTAGAAATTAGCAAAAATAAACTAAAATTGAACGTCAAGTGCCATGTGTATGTACGTGTGTGGCCGCGTTTGGGATCTGCACGGCTGCTGCTGCTTCTTTTCTTTTTCCCTCGACTGTCAGGAGGCGTCAGAGGGTGTGTCTGAAGGCGGAGCCTGGATCTGCAACAGACGCGTTGCTGTACTGTACTGCACTGTACTGTAGCTCTGGCCTTGCTTGGCCAGGAACCCGAACAGCAGCCCGTTCCCGCAGCCGCTTTCGGAAAGACGGGCAAGTTCCACTATGGACGATCAAAAGGGCTTCTAACTACCCCGCTCCTTCTCTTTTCTTTAAGATATCAAGGCGAGGAGATGCAAGGAGGTCCCTGGCGCTCCCACCACTGTGCTGTGCCCGAGGCTATGGTATCCTTTCACTCTTCCTGTTTGGCTTGCCGTACCTGGTTGCAGCTTTGTCAAGGCAACCATCCCATCTGATCTTCCTTTACCTGCATGTCATTAGCGGCCATCCCAAGTGTGTTATCACGCGCAAAAGAAGCGCCGAAACATGTCTTTATGAGCACAGTGTAGTGTGAGATGATGATCGACTCCGACTCTGGAAAGCCACAAGACTGATCAATAATGGGTCAAAGCGGGGCGTCATCACTTTCGGACACTCCGCTCTGTCTCAATTGCGCGCTAACAGGGTTCTCATTGCACACCTCGTCTCCGACGCATCCGCAATACTTTTTTGCATTTTGCATCTGAGTTGGTTTCAAGAGCAAAGTCGTGACCCCTAAAGCGGACGGGCCGCCATGCAGGAACTTGAGTCAAAGTGATATGAAGCCTTGCTGCTTTGCTCTCGAGAAAAATAAGGGTCTTGTTGAGTCGGGAAGTCCCCGCATCCCCGCGTACGCCGCCGGTGCCCTTCACATTCTGATCAGCCTAGTGGCAGCATCATCGGCAGGCTCGAGTCGGTCCTTGAAGCAATGGAATCGCAACGAAGCAATTGCAATCGCTCTGGGGTCCGTTGTGCGAGCTTTCATGACGAATGACAGGATCGTGCTACCGCGATCGAAACAGCTCGACTTGACATCGGCGATCTGTTTCTCATCAATTTTGCGGAAGTCGGAAATTCGACATCAACAAGTTGTTGCTGCGCATCTTCCTTCAATCTTTCTCCTCCACCTCTTGCTCCCCTATCACTTTTATATCCTCAGCTCAACGGCTCGATTGCGATTGGTCAATGAGGACACGGGATGGCTAGCCACACTTCCGTCGGTGCTGCCCGTCAGCACAGTCGCATCCTCTTTGTCAAGAACCTCAACTACACCACTACCGGTGCCGATCTCTACCAAGTCTTCGGTCGCTACGGTGCCATTCGACAGATCCGACTCGGAGATGGACCCAAGACAAAAGGCACAGCATATGTAGTTTTCGAGGAGATGGCGGATGCCAAGCGCGCCTCTGACAACTTGAACGGTTTTCACCTCAACGAGCGATACATTGTCGGTAAGTTTCGCCGAACCAAGAAGAGTGACATTCGTCGCCAACGTCCACGCTTGGTTGTCTATCGACGTCTGGTAGGATAGAAGCATCGAAATATTCTCAAAGATAAGTGCTGACACTCAAACGACACTCTCCCGCATGCATCTCGAACAGTGCTATATCATATGCCGGCCAGGCTCGCAGCAAAAGCAGATCTCGCAAGAAGAGAGGCAGAGCTGGCCGAGCTCAAGGCGCTTCATAACATTGTCGACGAGGCTTGACGTCCGAAATCGGAACTCATAGGCCAAATCATACCCTTTGCGCTCAATTCGCATGCTGCGCAAACTGATTGTCTTCCTGACATGCTACTGCTGACCAAGTTCCAGCGGGCGCCTGGCATGTTGCATGATTGAATTACATCGCGGCGACGTGCCGCTTAACTATCACTCTCGCCGTGAGCTCTGTTGTTCTCAGTGCCGATTTCACATTGCTTGAGCTGATCCAAAGCGGTCATGCGGCTTATAGATTGTACTTGTACCTTTTCAGTGCTACCTTCAGTGTCAAGTGCCAAATACATCGACACACTTACGCGTTTGTGCCCACCGGAGCCTCTTGTGATTCTGAACTTCAGCCCCTAGCTCCTCCTACGATCCATTACAATCTGTTTAGTAGCGCCATCGTCATCAGTCCCACCTTCCGAGTGCCTGTTGCTTCCTGCACCTGCCAGTGTTTAAGAGCTTGAGCGGCAGATCGCCGATCTGACACGGCTGCTCAAAAATCGCGATTGAAAGTTGGCAGAGACGGCATTTGGACGCTGTTCGGCTACCAATTTTGAACTCCAGAGAGCGGCGGGCGAGCTGGTTGCCGAGCGTCCGGATGGTTGGAGGCCGGGAAGCTACCAGGATTCCCTCTTGTACTACTCTTACCCCGCTCTGCCCCACAATCTTGTTCTGCTTCTCCATCTTCTCATCCAAATCTCTTCGCTCTCCTCCATCTTGACATCCACAAAAACCCCTCTTCACACCTCTGAACCAAAGAGAAAGCATTGCAAAAATGGCCTCACCGCAGCCAAACAACCGAGTCATTATGTACGGCTATGCCGCATCGCCCTTTTTCCAAAAGATCACCTTTTTGCTCGATCACTATGGAGTCGAATGGACACTGGTCGATGTTCCTCCGATCATGCCTCGACCTATGCTGTCCAAGCTTTTGGGAATCACCTATCGACGTATCCCTGTTGTATTTATTGATGGCCAGGCGTTTATCGACACCACTGCAGCCTCTCTGGCTTTGGAGCGTGCTTTCGGTGGTGGATCCGGTAGCAAGTCTCTGCTTCGACAGTTCCCTGCCCTGCAGCTCCAGCTCGCTGTCAACTGGGCTGAAAGCGCTATCTTCCGTCTCGGTGCTGGGCATCTCTACAATGCACCCTTGAACGAACACTTTGTCAAGGACCGTAAGAGCTTCATGCCTGGAAGCAGTTTTGATTCCGAATCGATGAAGGCTAAAGTACCTTTTGTTCGCTCTCAGCTCGTTGCCAATCTGGAGGCGATTGAGAGCCATCTTTCCGAGGGTAAGAGCAAGTTCCTATTCGGTGATGAACCTCAGTATTTGGATTTCAGTCTGTACACTCCGCTTAACTGGGTTCAGACTCAACTGAGGACCGGTGAAGACCTCCTCCCCACCGTCTCGGCCAAAAACCCCAGCCAGGACTGGAACAAGTTCCCGTTCCCCAAAACTCTCACTTGGCTCGCTGCAGTTAGGGAGTATCTGGCCCAGCACAAGCTCAAGCCGGTCAAGTTGTCCGCAGAGGACGCGGCACAGGTGATCTTCAAGCAATCGGAACAATCTGCACAGCAGGTGGAGAAGGAGGCAAAGATCAGCAAGGATGACCCACTTGTCAAGGCGGGCTGGATCAGTGGGGAAAAAGGTCAAAAGGTTAGTGTGACCCCAGTCGACACGGGTAGAGTGCCCCAGGTTGGTAAATTGGTCGGGTTGGAGAAGGCGAGTGTGACGATCAAAATCGAGTCGGATGGTGGTCAGGCGGTGCTGGCTACTTTCCCTAGGGTCAACTTTGATATTCGTGCTGTTGATGGTGCTAAGCTCTGACCTGCCTCTTCACACGAGGCAACATCATGGAAGGATGAAAGATTACGAGTGGAAAATCAAGTTGCGCTGCCGCAGAAATGTGGTCTGCTCCGTCATATTGTAATCAATCGATCGAAGACACTTCATACAATGCTGAGCAGAATTGTGTATGAGAGGTCAAACAGTGCAAGGTTGAGGATGAAGAGCTTTTGAGAGATGGGATTGATGCAGTACAGATTGATTATAGTGAGTTGAGCTTGGCCAACGCGAGAACGTGGGCCCTGATTTTTGCTGACTTGCTTAGAATCGATGCGGCTCAATTCACAAGGCGCACGGATGCGGCAGCGACTGTACTATACAGTGCAGTACTGTACAGCCTCGGAATGGACCCTGAATGTCTGGTCCGTTCGCCGCCCAGTACTGTAACTTAGCTCGAAACCTCCATGGCCCTCTACCCCGCATTGCACTGCAGTCTGCCTTATCTTTGACTCGTCTCTCGGCCCACTCTATATACTTGATCACACAACCCACGTTTCATCTATCTGCCCCACCATCACCATATCGCAAGCCCACCAAGATGCTCCCCACTCTGACCCTAACAACCGCCGCGCTCACTGTCGGTCTCGCATCTGGCGCCACCTTGCCCCAGATCCCTTTCACTCTCAAGTCAACCCCTTTGGACACATGCCTCTCCTGTGCCACAGCACCTACATGCCCCACCGACCCTTGTACGACCAATACACCAGGAGGATTGTTGCTCCTGACCCAATTCTGGGATTTCTCCCCTGCCATTGGTCCCGATGATTCATGGACCATCCACGGTCTTTGGCCAGACACCTGTAATGGAGGCTACGATTCCGACTGCGACCCTTCGCGCAATCAAGCCAACATCGCCTCCATCCTTCGAACCTCTTCCAATCCCAAAGCTGCCTCCACCTTGGACACGATGAACCAGTACTGGTTGGCTCTCAACGGAAATGATGGCCAACTATGGAGTCACGAATGGAATAAACACGGCACATGTGTCTCCACCCTTGCGCCCAAATGCTACGCCGCACCAGAAGCAGAAGGGCAACAAAAAGGCTTTACCGAGGGAGAGGACGTGGTCGATTTCTTCACTACCACCGTAGACCTCTTTGAACAGTACAACGTCTTTGAGGCGTTGAAAGAGGCAGGAATCGTACCGGATAGGAATAAGAGATATACCCTGGATCAGTTACATGCTGCTACACGCCAAAGGTGGGGCAAAGAGGCAACGTTCAAGTGCAGAAATGGTGCCCTTAATGAGGCTTGGATCTATTTCCACACCAAGGGCAGATCTACAACCGCAGATGCCTTTGTTCAGAGCGAACCTCTGAGAGGTAACAACAGATGTCCTGCCCAAGGCATTCGTTACGTGCCCAAGTGAAAACATCCCTCTTTCCCTTTCCCTTTCCCTTCCCCTCCTTCTCCCGCAACACTTTCAAAGCACACATCACAAAGAAGCTACTGCAGCACCAGAACAAGTTGAAACCACACGCATACAACAAGCAGTGGTTTGGAATACAAATACATTCAAAAGAAAATATTGCGATGCGAACAAAACAAAGTTTGACTAGAGTGCCTGATGGGGTATAGATGAGAATGTTCTGCGAAGGCAATGGAGCAGGAAAAAGAAAAAAAATTAGATCTGACCGCCGGCAAGATCCCTAATCATCCGATTACCGTTGATCGTATTCGTAGTGGCGGCGACGAACCTTCGATTTCTGGTTTGAGAATTCATAAACCTCAGTGCGGCAAGTTCGGTATAAGTTAGACCGCCTAAGAAGAAGACCAAGGTTGTTGTGATTGCGTCTGGGTCTGAAGTCGGTGGCATTAAACTTGCTGTTGTTGTTGCTGATTCTGCATTTATGTTTGAAGAAGAGTAGGCAGTTGAGTTGGAGGAAGAAGAAGAGGAGGAGGAGGAGGAGGAGGAAGGGGCGGATTGAATCTCGTCAAAAGTGGAACCGGGTAGGTGTTTTACAGAGTCTTCAAAGCCACGCCATCCGACAATGGGGTGTGCGCGCGGTTTGACGTTTCGAACGGGCCGAGTGTCACGGGAGACGTCGAGGAGGGCTTCTTTTTGGGCGACTGCTTGGACGAGTCGAATGGAGAGTGGTGCGTAACCAGAGTAAACGTAGGAAATGTCGGCAGGTGCACGTTCGTCAACGTCATCATTGATGAGACGTAGGGATTTGCGGACCGAGGCAAAGCCTCCTTTGCCACCTTCCTCCGCATTCACCTCTTCTCCCGTGGACACTGTGTTTAAAGAAGAAGATCCTCCGCCAACCACGCTAGACAGCAATCCGCCCGTGCTTCCACTAGTAGACGTCTGGGCAGCAGCCCTCGTCAGCAACCCGACCTTTTGCAGAGCCAACAGCAATGGCAAGTGCTGATACCCATACGTCTGCAAAATCTCCCTCTTGACAAATTCCAAATTCTTCGCCTTGATCCCGCCACTCGGACTGCCCAATCCTACCACACTGGTCAAACACAACAACCGCAACACGCCCACCAAATCACGCTCCTCATTCACCATATCCTCAATCGCCTGATATTGAGCTGCCAACTCGATCCCCGCCACCGAATTTTGCTGCACTTCGAGCATTCGATTGAACTCTTCTCTTGCTGTCCACTCCATGATCTTTTCTGTAAGACCAGTGTGTAGGCGTAGAGACGCATGTTCAGATTGAAGCCCGCCGAGCTTGCCGACAAAGGCGCGGATTTGGGAGACCGTCTTGGCTTGGTGTCGACCTTCGTAGTCTTGGTTGAGCCGTTTGGCGGCTCGATGGAGACGATCGCCAACAACGGCAAAGTTGAGATTGCGAATCTCGGAGAAGAGGAGATCGTTGGAGGCGTCGAGTCGGTGCTTGCGCTTCTTGGGGGTAGAAGTCATCTGAAGTGGGGTGCCGCTGCCCGATGCGTGCGGTTGGCCGCCAACACCAGGAGTTTGGGATTGACCAGTGACGAGCGCAGCATCGACCTCGACGTGGCCATTGCTGATACCCACCACTTCATCAACCAGTCCCTCGTAGGTGAGCTGGGTACAGAGCGGGGTAGCGTAGTCGACCGCACGATCGATGATGATCAAGCTGTCAATCAACTGGCTCGGCGTGGTAAGTGCCGGACTCGACGGATCCGAAGCGAGGTGTTCTCTACGCTGTCGTATCAACAGATCGGCCAGACGTCGGGCAAGGGCGCCTTTGCCGAGGATGCGAGGAAACAGACCGTACGCGTGCTGTAGCGTCATCAGCGCCTGGGCAGAACGAAAGATGGGGGTATGATTTCCGTCACAATAGATCTTCTTCCAGGCAGCATCGTCTTCGAGACTGATCAGATCGTTGTCCAACGGTACAAACTCGAGTCCAAAGTCGAGGAGTGAAACGTCGGACAGAACCGCCTCCTGATCGAGAAACTGCAGACACGGCTCGGTCCTGTGGGGGACAAACGAGATGGTATAGGTGTGCTGCAGAGGTGACGTGGGGCGTACGCTTCGATCGGCACGAAGATGTTCTGGACAATGTGATCCGGGCAGAAAGCACCAAACAAACAAGTCAGTCGATGTCTTTGTTTCTGCAGTGGGTCTCGCCTTCTGCAAAGCAAAAGAGAAAAAGCGGGGAGATTGAAAGAGAAAGAAATGTCGCCTCCCGGCACAACCCAGTATCTGTAGAAGCAATAGCAGATCGGGGTTGTATAAGGAAGGGGCTTCGTTGGGAGCATCCTTGTCAGGAAGATCTCCTCGTTCTTTGGACATTGACTGACCGTATGCCTATCGTCGAGAATACTAGTAGGCTCGGCTAATTTAGTCCAGAAAGGGGGCAGCAGAAGAAGGAAAAGGGGAGGAAGTGGAAAAGAAGGAGGAGGAAAAGGGGAAAGTATACGTACCAGCAATGGCCTTCATCCACTTGATTTCGGGACGACAAATGTAGACGACCGACTTTGTAGGAGCGTTGACGCTCTTGAGCCCAGCCTTTGTCTGCGACTGTGTATGCGCGGTGTCGTTCTTCGAGACAAAGGCGGCAGAAGCGGGTTCGAGCCAGAACATCTTTTCGACGCCATGCTGCTTGAGGCTGGAGACGTCGGCGACGAGGCCAAGTGGACCCGCGAGGGATGGATCGAGCATGAGGGTCTTGGCCTCTTTGATGGTGTCGAGGGTCGACATGAGACCCCGACGGGCCAAGTCGGTGAGAATACGTGTGTCGAGGCCGTCCCAGGGTTCAGGCATGGGCTGAACCATGGTTGGAGAGGCGCCGGCGTTGGGGACAGCACTGGCTGTGGTGGTAGCAGGACCAGCACCAGGGCCAGCCGGGCGCGAAGCAGTAGCAGCCGAAGCCATCTTGGACAACCCAAAGCTAGATCCAGAGGTCGGAACTGTCGTCCTGATCGTTGCCTCCTCCCGCTTGCAATGATCTCAAGCCTTCAGAGCAAAGATGACTTGCGAAAAAGTAATCGAGATCGATGCGGGAGGAGGAGGTTGAAGTGAAAAGTAGAGCTGGAGGGAGGGCCAGCTGATTTGAAAAAGGGGTGCGAGTTGGCCCGACAGAGACGAGCTCTGCGAATGAGGTGCAAAAGAGAGGAAGGAGAAAGAAGAAAGGAGCAAGGAGGAGGTGAGGGAAAGGAGCGTATGATTGGTTGGGTGTTTGAGCCATGATCGTCGGACCAATCATCATCGCCTTGTGCGACCAAGGGAGGAGAGCGATCAACAAATATAGAGAGGCTCGTGCAGATCTCACTTTTGGTTCAAATCGGGGCAGTCAGGTTTGCCGACTTCCGAGTCATTTCTGGCGCTGAATTTGACACGCTGCACATGCGGCTCTTTGTACTTTCTCTTTCTCTCTCGAACGACACTCGCCCCTTCTTGCTCCTTCTCAACCACGTATCTCTACAGGCAGAGACTATCGTCGCATGTCGATATTTAGATCTGGCTTGCTACGTTCGCGCACCTTGGTTTCTTCTTCTCTTCAAATTCTTCATCCGCTGCACGTCACCTCCAGCGCACCGGTTCGTTCCCTTTTGCTCAAACGCGAGTTGAGCTGCGCTCGCAAATCCAACCTCATCATGGCAGCTACACAGCCCGAGTCGTCCACCTCGGCTTCTTCCACCACCAAGATCTCGCAGCCGCAATGGCAGATTCCTCAGAAACAGGTCCCCGAGCCTGAGCTCAAAATGTACAACTCGCTCACTCGAACCAAGACCCCCTTTGTACCCAAGAAAGGCCGCACCGTCACCTGGTACAACTGTGGTCCCACCGTCTATGATGCTAGCCACATGGGTCACGCTCGAAACTATGTCACACAGGACATCATTCGCCGCATCCTTCGCGATTATCTTGGATACGACGTCCACTTTGTCATGAACATCACCGACATTGATGACAAGATCATCATCAAGGCTCGTCATTCGTACCTCATCAAGCAGTTCCGTGCCCAACATCCCCAGCTTACCAAGCCTCTCTTGCAAACTGTCCAAGATGCCTGGTCTGCTTACTTTGCCAAGAACCTCCAGCAGTTCGCCCCTCCCGTCCCACCGCAGGAGCAGCAGGGCGGACTCGTCGACGAAGCTGAAAAGGCAAGAGCTGGCGAGGCTGGCTTTGAGGAGATTGCTAGATTGCGCCAGGATGCTGCGTGGGTCAAGGCCGCTTCCGACAAGGAGCCCAAATTTGGCATGTGGTTCGCCGCACTCGACAAGTCGCGTCAGGCACAGGTCGCTGCTGCTATGTCTCTCGCCGCCGCCGACACATCGAGCGAAGCTGCATCCAACCTGATCGATGCTTCCGAAGAGGTTTTGGCTACCTACCTCGACAAGCAGTTTGGCAGCACCGTCACCGATCCAAGCGTCTTCCGCGACACTGCCGCCTACTGGGAGTCGCAGTTCTTCGCCGATATGAAGCGACTTCACGTCGAGCCTCCCACCACCCTCACCCGTGTCAGCGAGTACGTCCCTGAGATCGTCACATTTGTGCAGCAGATCATCGACCGTGGCTATGCCTATTCGGAAGGTCTCGAGCAGGACAAGAAGAACGTCTGGTTCGACACCCGCGCTTTCGACGGCGCCAAGAGCCAGGATGGCAGTTTCGAGCACTCGTACGCCAAATTGCAACCTTGGTCCAAGGGCAACCGCGAGCTTCTCGAGGAAGGTGAAGGCTCGCTGTCCACTTCGACCACTGCCACTGCCGGTAAGCGCGCTGCCTCCGACTTTGCCCTTTGGAAGTCTTCCAAGCCCGGTGAGCCCGCCTGGCCCTCGCCGTGGGGTCCCGGTCGTCCCGGTTGGCACATTGAGTGCTCCGTAATGGGCTCTGCCGTACTTGGCGAGACTATGGACATCCACTCTGGCGGTGTCGATCTCATGTTCCCACACCACGACAATGAGATCGCTCAGTCCGAAGCACATCACGGCTGCCGACAGTGGGTCAACTACTTCCTGCACACCGGCCATCTTCACATTGAGGGTCTCAAGATGTCGAAATCGCTCAAGAACTTCATCTCCATCGACGAAGCCCTCGAACGCTTCACCGCCCGCCAGCTACGCATGTCTTTCCTCCTGCAGCCCTGGGCCGGTCGTATGGATTTCAAGACCTCCGCCCTTGGCGAGGTCAAGAACGCCGAATCGGCATTCAACAACTTTTTCGTCGGTATCAAAGCCAAGATTGCCGAATCGAAAGCGTTGGGCGATGCTCACTCGGACGGCCAGCACCACTACACTGAAAAGGAAAAGTCGCTCATGCAGACTCTCGAAGAAGCGCAGCAAGCTTTCCGCGAAGCCATGTGCGACTCGTTTGACACACCTAAAGGTATGGAGATCCTCCTCGATCTCGTCAGCAAGGCCAACATCTACGAAAAGAGCCACGACAAGCGTGCCGACGTCAATATTGGCGTCCTCACCGCCGCGGCGCGCTATGTTGGGGATATGCTCAAGATGCTGGGTCTTGGCGAAGGTCCCGCGCTTTCTGCCAGCCAAGAGATTGGATGGGGTGTAGCAGATGCATCGGGAGATGGCGCTGCAGCGGTGAACAAGGAAGAGTTGCTCTTGCCTTACCTTCGAGCGCTTAGTACGTTCCGTGATGCCGTACGAAACCTCGCACGCAGCAATGCCCCTGCCTCCGAGTATCTCAAGCTCTCCGACGCCCTTCGTGACAATGATCTCGTCGACCTCGGTGTCGCCCTTGAGGACACGGAAGACGGTAAAGCCCTGGTGAAGCTTGTCCCCGCTGCCCAGTTGCAAGCCGCAAAGCGGGAAAAGGAAGCCGCGGCGGCAGAAAAAGCCGCCAGAAAGGCTCAAGCTGCCGAGCAGGCGAGGTTGAAGAGGCTGGAGAACTTGGAGAAGGGCAGAGTCGCGCCAGATCAGCTGTTCAGGACAGAAGAGTATTCCGAGTGGGACGAGAGAGGTTTGCCAACCAAGGACAAGGAAGGTGCAGAACTGGCAAAGAAGAGGAGAAAGAACCTTGAAAAGGATCTTGACAAGCAGACAAAGCTGCATAAGGAGTTCCTCGAGGCTAAGGAGAAGGGCGAGATTCAGTGACCGCTTTATGCTAATCCCTTTTTGTCAGTCACCGTTTCTAGAATGTCACGAATATCAAGAGAAGCTTTGGCACGCGAGATGAGTTCGGAGATCTTTTTTTGTTATCATACAAGAGTCGTACATAAACAGCGCAAACGCTAGGAGGACACAATCTCCAACTTGGCGAACCTGAGAATGTCCTCAGCGGACACTGCAGCCAACTCGTCCTGCAATGCGGGGATAAAGGTACCTGGACCCTTGACGTCCTCCCTCACCGCCGCTTTTTCGCTGGCGATTGTCATCGCCAACAAACCTGTTAGAGCACCTACAAGCAAATCCACCTCGCCATGAGCAACCAGCGTGTTACCCAATGATCTCACCTCCTTTGCCTCGCTCTTGGCCAAATTGCAAGCTGCTGCCAACCCCGCACCGACCGTGACACCCAGCGCACAGCCCGATCCGGTAATCGCGCCCAGCAATGGATGCCCATTATCGCTCGTGATCACCGTCTTGCCATCTGTCAAATAGTCCTTTTTCCCCGAAAGCAGCACCAAACATCTCTCTCTTCGAGCTAAATCCCTCACCAACCCAATCGGATCCTTCAACTGACCAGCACCAGAGTCGACACCTCTACTTTTGACTTCGTCCTGTTTGCCTGCGATGCTGGCCAACTCGGCTGCATTTCCTTTGAGCAATGTCACTTGGGTGTGGTTGAGGATGGAACGGACGACATCTTTGCGGAATTGGGTGGCTCCTCCACCAACGGGGTCTAGTACGACGGGTTTGAGATTGCGGTTGGCAGAGGTGCCAGCGACGAACATACCTTCGCGGGAGGCGGGGGAGATGGTGCCAATGTTAAGAACGAGCGCTCCAACGGCAAGCGAGAGATCAGCCGCTTCGGCTGCTTCGTGTGACATGATGGGTGATGAGGAGAAGGCGAGGGCAAGGTTGGCAGACATGGTGGAGGAGACGTGGGAGGTGATGGTTTGGATGAGGGGTGGACCTTGGGTGCCTTCACGATGGAAAGAGAGGAGGTTTGCTGCTGCGGTTTTGTAGAATTCCACATCTTTCGCTGGAGCATTCGGAAGGGAGAAAGAGGAAGCGACGCCCGAAGAGGAAGAAGATTGGGAGGAGGAGGCAAGACCCTTCTTGAAAGCCTTGACAATGTCGGCGAGTTCTTGAGCAGCCTTATCCGAGTCTACCCTGCTCACAATAGCAGAGATGACCGCAATCCCATCCGGAGCATTGGTCTCGCTCGTCGCTCCAAACAATGTCCTTGCCGCTGTCTTCTGGTTCAACCCACCAATCAGTACACAAGGCAATCTTTTCCCTTCCTTATTCAGTTCAGCAACGATCCGTTGTGCACCGGCATTTCCAATCACCTTGTCCTCTGTAATGCCAGCCTTGCTTAGAGTTCCATAACACGGCCCGACGCCCGCATAGTCCGCATGACCCTCCTGCCTCGCCCTCTTGGCCTGATCTAGAGTCTTCACGCTAATTCCCAGCAACCTCTTGTCGCCCAGAATCCTACGTGCTTCAGAGACAGGGATGTCTTCTTGGCCAATATGCAACCCGACCCGCTCCGGGAGAGAGAGACAGACGGAAAGGTTATCGTTGATCAGCATCGGCACTTTATACCTGTCGCAGATGGCGAGAGACTTTTGTGCGATTTCGAGGAACTCGTTTGTTTCGGCATCCTTCTCGCGAATCTGAACCACCGTCACGTTGCCCTGCGCGAGACAGCGCTCGAGTGACTCATAGTAGTCGACACCAGCGGGGAGAAGCTCTCGCCCCGTAACGAGGTAGACGGAGTAGTCGACGGTGGACTTGTCAAAGCCAGACATCTCTTGTTGGCAGCTTGAAGCCTCGAGTTGATGATTCGATGGATGGAGATGGAGGAAGATGCAAGAAGAATTGGACCTGTATGTGCACATACTGTAGTACACTTTCGGGAAAGGGAAGGCTTACGCAAAAGATTGGCAATGCAGTGGATTTCTATTCGAGTCAGATCTTGCGTCCGTGCGAAGACCGGCGAAGACATAATGGATGTTTGATCGATCCATTCCACATTTTTCTCAATTTATTTTTTTTCAAAGTATTTGTTAGACCGTGAGGAAGAGGTGCGAATTTTGGATGCAAGCGAGAAAACAAAAAGGTGTGAGCAAGCAGCAGCACGTCAAGGATTGCGCAGAGCAGAGTTCCGCTTTTTGCTGTCAACACATCCTGGGAGCCATATCACTCGAATTGCACATCGCAGCTTCGACTTCTACAGTACACACCAATCCCACTTGCGCTTCTCTCGAATCGATTATTGACGTATCGCCTCCTCTCGAAAGTATCATTTCATCTTCGACTGCTCTTCCACCTTTGCGCAATCAGATTGAATTAGGTGTCCAGGTTATGGCTGTGTACCCGGCGTAGGATGCAACACCTCACCTGCATCACCCCCTCTCCTCTCTCTCCTTTGACCCACATTGCAGCTGACGAGCTTGGGGTAAGTGGTATTCGTTCAAACAAATTCTACTAGATGCTTCCCACTCTTGATGCCGCCTTGATCAACCCCCTTCGGTAGTCACACCACTTTGCCCAATGACGAGCCTCCGCAAGCTTTCAATCCGACCAGATCTGTGGATCCATCTCATCCTCGGATCAATGGAGGTGAAGCTCATCACCGCCAATCATGCCACGATTGAGGTGGCTTCACTTTTTACTATTTGAGATTCAGAGTCCCGTACGCATAGCTTTGCAGATCGTACTTTGGCTCGCATGACGCATACGATTGCCCTATCCCGCATGTTGAGCAGCTGCCAAAATGGGCACGCTTCACCACCCGGCGGTCATGAAGCTTTCGCAACAGCTGAAGCGGGGTCGTTCAACTACCTTCTCCCTCTAGGATCAAGGATGAGCGAAACCTAAACTTGCCTTAAGCACAACCTTTTCCGCTTGCCACATCTTTCTCTTTCACCACCATCTCTATATTTTTTTCTTCTTCACCGTTTCGTTTCTTTTCCTTACCCCTTTCTTGATCTCTTGCTAGCTGGTTCTGCTCTTTTGTGCTGTTATCGGTCGAGGACTATTTGCTTTCCTCAAGAACAACCCTGCGATACTCTGACATAGCTCATCGACGTCGTATGGCAAAGAAGGACAGCGTAGACCCCACGTTTGGCAACTTCCAATCACCACCATCTTCGTCCTAAGACTGATTCGCTAGTCGAATCGGTGCATATTCGCATCCATCCGCAAGCTCGACGCTTGAACATACTGGAACAGCACCACAAAGCCAGCAACGCAGGTTCTTTTTTTTTTCTACTCGACACTCTACTTTGGCTTTGTGATTGAACTGGATTCTTTCACATCCATAGAACCTCAAACTCATCCCTTTTCACCCTCTTCGACAACATCCATCGATCTCTGGTAGATCAAATAACCCCCTCCCCACCCCTCCTCATACACACACACACACACACACACACACACACTTTGACATCGCTCGCATACCTTTTTGGACCAGCAAGATCAAGCTTGAGTCCAAACGGCAATTTTTCGGCGAATTTCTTTAAATTTCAACCCCTCCCCGCAAAATTAAATTTATCGCGCGTCATTCGCACTGTCCGACAGCTGCTACCCGACCACCGTACCCAGCGTTCCAACCGTTGTCTCACCTCTCCATTTCTCTGAACTAATTGTAAGTAAATTATGCTGTTGGGACCTTTCCGGTAGTTTGGGTCTTTTGATCGCCAAGAGATCGTCATCCGATCCTCAAAGTGGGTTGGAGTGGAAGGGTCTTGGCTGGGGTTGAAGATGAGTGAGATTTTATTAGAGGCGAAGCTGATACCTTTTTTTCTTCTTTTTTTTTTCACATATATGACCTCGTTCCGCTACTTCCTTGTCGACTGCCTTTCTCATCCTGACCTCGACTGGATTGGTGTCGAAAAGTAGGAAAAAAGATGGCAAACTCAGGTAGAAGATCTCGCCGTAGGGCAACTGCTGCCGCTCTGGCCGTCTTCGCTCTTGTTGGCTCCACCAACGCCAGTCCTTCTTGGTGGAAGCGTCAAGCTGGAGACGATACCGCTCAGATCCTCAAGCTCATCAGTGCTACTGGACCCTATGCTACCATGGCAGGGACCAATGACAACGCGATCCAGTCGGCAGTTGGAATGAGTGGCGATGTTGCTGTGACATCCGTCGCTTCTGCCGCTCTTGCTTCCGCCTCCACTGCTGCTGCTGAAGCTACTGCTAGCGCCAACAGCACCGCCGAGGTCGCTGTAGCCCAGACGGCATCTGCCATCATCCAAGCTGTACAAGCAAGCCCCAGTGCAAGCGCGGACAAGGTGGCTAGTGATAACCTTACTCAGGACCAGGAGAGCAGTCTGGCTGCTGATCTGGGTGACGCTGCTGGTTTGCAAAGCTGGACCTATGATCCGGGCGCGTTTGGATGTGGATTTAACAACGATGGTGGTGATGTGGCTACTGCGACTTTGTGCAGTGTCAATGCACCTGCTGCAACGGCGTCCGGTCGGACTGAGCAGGTAGTTGCTGCTGCTGGTGGTGCTGCGGCGGCGAAGGGTGGCGCTTTCCTGCCTGTCGCTGCTGCTCCTGTCCAACAGAAACGTGGTGCCTCTCGACCAGCTCCCACCGCAGACCCCCTCGATCGTCGTCAATACCCAGTCAACCAAGCCGGACCTACAGATCCGACCTCAAACCTTTTTCCCCTCTTCACTTCTTACATCACACGAGACCCGCCCACCACGACCACGGTCAACTTCGGCCCTACATCCAATCTCAATGTCTCCTCAATCCCCCGTCGAGGATCTTCCGACTCGGGTAATGGCGAAGCCCCTGGGAACATTAACAACCCCAACTCTCCCGATTTGGGTTGGCTAGATGTTCAAGTTGGAGCAGTGCCCTATAAGAACGGCGATTTGATCGCATCCATCGTTTGGGTTCTGGCTACAATTGCGCTGATCCCGTTGTTGCTGATTAGGTTGTTGCGAAGATCTAGTTTGATTTCGATGATCTTGATCACGGTGATCATCTACATGGTGCTGAACTTGGTTGCGTTCGGCGTTCGGGCAAAACTTTCGGCTACAACTCCGACAACCAGCTTGATCAACGTGGAAGGCATTATTTTAGCCATCTTGATCCCGCTGCTGATCGAGCCTCTGTTGCATCTACTTGGGTTGTACTCGAAGCAGAGCGGTCGCACTTCTGGTGTACCAACGGCAAGCTTGGTGCTTCGTATCTTGAACTTTATCGTCTTCCTTCTGTTCCTCGTTGCCGCCGCGTATTACGCTAGCTGGTTGGACAAGTGGAACAATGCGCTTCAGCTCACCCAGACTGCACAGGATTTGCCTCCCATTGTGCCACCCAAAGTGACCCGTATCGGACCTGTTGTGGGTTCGGTGTTGGAAATCATTGTCATCCTTGGAGCGGCGCTTCTCATCCCCGTAGCAAGAGGTGACTCGGGAAGCATTCGACCGGGTGGATTCATCTTTATCCTCCTACTCCTCCTTTTCATCGCCACCGTCTATCGTTTACTCCAATCTCTCCATGCCACCACCCGAATCTCGGCCGAACTCGGTGGAGAATTGAACAGCAACGATCTCCTCCCCTTCTTCCAAGGCGGCTCTCCCAACAGCACTACAGACAATCAGCGCGTTGCACAGGGCCTCAGCTTGGCCCCTCAGGGAATGTACGGTCCTAACTCCGAGGGCATCGATTGGGAACAACTCCAATTGACCATGGCCAGCAGAGGCACACCTCAGACGCCGCTGATTTTCAACCTGGTTTACGTCCTGCCAATGTGGCTGATGGTGTTTTTGCTCTTCTTCGCTCACGCTCCTGCAAAGAAGAAGGAGGACGCAGCTGCAGAGGGTGGTGGGGAAGGCAATGTGGCTATTGCCAAGGCTTAGTAGAGCTTAGATTGATCTTCTCCCCCCCCCCCCCCCCCCCCTTCCCCTTCCCCTTTTTTTTGTATTTAGTTTCACTCCCTGACCTGTCTCACCCCTTACCATAATACAGTAATAGTATACCAAACAAATTTTCGTCTTCCCTCGTTTGCCTTTCTTGCGACAGAGTGATGCGAGAAGATACAGAGACAGCAGGGTATCAAAGAGGCTAGATTCAAGCCACGGCTTTCTACATACAACGAATAGCACGATGGATTGTCATTTATTTTGAGTTGCGGTTCTAAAAGTACACATGAAATATGGATGCAACGACGATGCTTGTATCTATGAAAGCTTTAACGGCACAACGACGAAAAGAAGTTTATGAGAGGGTGAACTGACTCTTGGCTCTAATCTTCTTGCCATACTTGTAAAAAACAAAGGGCACGGGAACCATGAGTACGTTCAACGCCGCCAAGAAGGCACTTGCGCCCTGTGGGGTCATACCATCATACATCTGTTTGGCAAATAGCGGGAAGCTCGCCGCCCAGCTGCTCCTGCAGAACGAGTTGGCTGCCATTGCACTTGCTGCCACTGGTCTATATGCGTGGGTAGTATACGTAAAGACGGCGGTAAAGATGTAGCTTATACCATAACCAAAGATGACTGTACCCAAGATAGGTACAATCCAATGGATCGATCGATAAGTTGTAAAAGCAAACCAGAACATGCCAATAGGAAGACAAACAGCTCCCACCATTGCTACAGGCAAGCGGAACTCTGGCTCTGCAACACCATTGCCCTTGGTGATGACGAGACGAGTGTAATGGCGAGCCCAAAAAGGCATGGTGCAAACGGCGATGATCATGCCGATGCCAATACCAAGAAACGAAAGACCCACCTCCTGCAGATTGAATCCATGCCCTTCAAAGACGATTGGGAATGCGACGAAGAACAAGTAGAGAATTCCGAGCAGCAATGCGGACCAGAGGCAGAGCAATAAAAGCATAGCTTCTCGAACTAGCAGTTGGAAGGGACGAGTGGAGGAAGTGAGGATGGTTCTGGCGAGCGATTTCTCTGCTACCACCTTTTCATGTTCGGAATAGAGCTGCTGATTTTGGGTTTCAGAGCGCAAGCGTTTGGCCTTGTTGGCGAGGAGAACGGGCGAGTAGGACTCGGGACCGAAAAAGATGAGAATAACGAGCATGACGGCGGACCAAATGTTGATGGTCCAAAAAGTCCATCTCCAATTTGTGTTTTGGTTGATGAATCCGCTAAAGAGGGGACCAAAGACGGGACCCAAGAAGGGACCGTTGGTGTAGATGGCCATGGGGACGAAGATATCGCTTGCGGAAAAGACGTCTGCTACAGTGCCTCCTGCAACGCTGAGGAATGCGGAGCCGCAGAAGCCGGTGAGGAATCGAAAGATGAGGAATACCGCCAGATTGTTGGCAAACGATACGGGCAAGCCCAAGAGAGTGAAGGCTGTATACGATACCAGATATACAGGTCTCCTGCCGTAGAACTCGGAAAGCGGACCGAGCAACATGGGACCGATTCCAAGCCCAATGACGAAGAGCGACAATCCAAGAATGGCGACCTCCTTGGAAACACGAAATTCGTCCTGAATACCCTGATAGGCGTTGCTGATGATGGACGAGGTGTTGGTCACGCAAAACGCGCAGGAAGAGACGACGACGAGGAGCATGATCTTGCGCCGCTGGGACCAGTTGAAGGGGTTTTCGGGGTCATTCTCTGCCCATGTCACCAGGTTAGGATCGCGTTCTTTGGTGATAGAAGCATCGTTGCCCGGTGATGATGCTGCTGGTGTTGTAGACGAGGAAGTCTCTTTAATATCCTCGGAAGCTTGGCCGGACTCGAGCTGGGATGCGGTGGGCGATTTTTTAGGGGTGGCATGGTGAGCTGTGGAAGGGGCACGCGAGCTAGTGCTAGCACGAGCAGTGTCGGACATGCTGGTGCGTTGGGAAGGCAACGCCGAAGTGTCCATCGTTTAGCGACTCTATGATGGTGAGGAAGGAAGGAGTAGAGATCGGATCCGTTTTGATACAGTTTAGATCAGGTGTATGCGCGCAGCAAAGCAAATGCAGGGTCGAACGAAAAGATGCCGTACAGAGTAGGACTTGAGCAGAGAGAGAGAGAGAGAGAGAGAGATGTTCGGCAAGAAAAAAGTGACGAACTAACGCGGAGAAAGAGAGAGAGAGAGGTATTTGGTGGATGACGGCAGCGCAAAGTGAGCGAGCGGCGTTAAGAAAAATAAAATAAAATTGCCGGTAAAATGACAAAATGGCAATGCAAATTTTCCAAACACCGTTTTCCGGCGGCAAAAAGGCAACGAGCAAAGGTGATTGGAGTGGTGTTCGTTCTTGACCCTCTTGGCGAAGTTGTGTGGGTGAATAGATGAATAGGTGATAGCTTTCGGAAATACCAAGGCGTCGAGGATTGATGTCGAGGCCAACAAATAAGCTAGTCTTAGACACGAAGAAGGGTACCTGAAAGGTGGGTGGCTGAGGTGTAGAATCGGATCAAAGGGAAAGGGGACAAGATATCAATATGTATATATATACATTGCGCTGAGCGAAGGAAGAAGAAGAGGGAGAAGAAAGAGTGGATGACAAGTTCGGCGGGAGTTCGGGTAGCTAGTACAATGAGCGGTCGGTTCGACTGTGTTGGTCAGATTCTCTTACTTGATCACATCTTGTTGATGAATCCGATCCTACGCCATTCGCTCACAGCCGTTGCTTCAACGGCGTTAAACGACGGAGCCCCACCACATTTCCACATTGACAAGAAAACCAGCATATTGACTCAGCTCTGACCTCGTCAAAAGGACGCCAACCACAGAATGTACGTCTGTGAAAGGATTTGAGCAAACCAGCACTCTGAGATGAGAATTCAGACAGAACGGGTGCCAACGTCGGACGCTCTCTGTTTTTTCTCAGAGGTGGCCTGGCCGAAGTAGCAAACATTCTTACAGCCATGTGCCTGAGACGACGAGCATCTTGCAAGCCGTCATGTCCAACCATCTGTGCCGTCGTGTAGTGTATTTGATGCTCCGCATTTTCCTTGACGCAAAGCAGCTGGTAGGAGAAATTTCGTCTGCCAAACAGGAAGAAAAAGCCGAGCTTCCGAAGAAGCGTTCATCTCCCGATTTGTCGGAGATGAAAGGCGTGATGATCGGGTCGACGCGTTTTGGGCGGATCATTGAGCACAGACAACCAAATCCACAAGAATGTGATCTCTGAGAGGCAATAAGAAGCTTACAATCACACTTACTCTTGCATACAATCACAGCCCACACACACACACATACAGTACAGAACACAAATATACGTTTGTCAACAAGTTGTTGTCCAACCGCACAGTTCAAAGCAGCACACAAGCCAACCTCGGCTTCTCGTTGCCTGCCCGCCAACTCGCCATCATCGGCGATTTCCTGTTGGTGTTACTGTGCAATAGCAACGCGGCAAAGCCATAGTCGATTGTGATTCACGTCACTGTCACACTTCTTCTACCAGCTTCGTGTCCTTTCCCCTTTTCACCTCTCACACTACCACACACACACACACTCTCTCTCTCTCTTTCTCCCTCTGGTGCGCACGCCTTCGACGTAGCGCCAGAGCACTCCTTGTGCATCATTCATCCTCCATCCAACCCGCTCAACATCCCCACCCGCCGTCGCAGGACTCAAAGCGCAAACCTGCAAGACGCGCTCAACTGTCGTATCAACCTTTCCTCTTTCACTGCCAACAACAGCAATACCGCAACTCCAGACGCTTCCTCTAGTGCCCACATCAACTCTGCCTCTTTCATCAACACCGCCAGCAGCAACAGCAGCAGCAGCTACCCATCACCTCTCTCTTTTTCCACCACCGCAGCAATTGGCTCGATTACAGAACAAACCTCCCTTGTCGACGACATTGTCAGCACTGGTCAGAACCCGGCTCTTCGCAAAGTTCTCTTTCAACTAGGCTCTGGACAGAATCCAGATTTTGCGGCGGCTGCTAGCTCCCTCGCCTCCTCAGCACCTGCTGGCCCCGCTGCGGTTTCCACCGACTCTGCCTCTACTACTGGCACTGCTTCAGAGAGTACACCATCCTCTGACACACAAAGCGGTGCCGTCGCTGCTGCACAGTCGCAGCTCATCCAGAATAGCAGCGAGCCCATACCTCTACCTGCTCCTAACCCTCAACTCTGGCAACCCCGTGCACAGCCTTTTGCCGGTGGCATCTCGTTCCGTCAACACCTCGAGCGCAGTCAGGTCCAGCTCCAACAGCCCTCAGCCATGTCGAACCCTTCCATGCAGCAGCACACTCAGCAGAGCCAACAGTCCCCATCCCAAGCTGGGCCACTAGACTCGGTCACCCTCGGCCAGCTTCGCAACTTGATCGTCATTGACAAGCCCAAATCCAGACAGTATGACTTTCCCATCCATGCCGACGCCGACTCGATGCAAAACGAGATCGACGAGTTCTACAGCTACGTCGAAGTTCCACAAACCGCAGAGAACCGAGCGGCGTGGGAAGAGTGGTGTACCATGCCCTCTCATCTTCGCAACGCTGGCTACTCGTCTACGGGTTCAGAACCGGCAGGAGAACCCTCTTCGTCTCAGCTAGCCCAAGGTGGTGGTGCGCTCGGGCTTGGACTCAACCTCAACGAAGCAGCAAGTGCTCCTTCAAATCGTACATCGCACGCCAGCGGAGGAGCAAGGAGGCCTAGCTTGGCAGAGCCTCTTCTAGGTGAATGGACTACGCTGGGTAGCGCGACTCGCAGACGCATTCTTCAGTCGCTGCTTTCTACCCTCGAAGTACGTGACCCTGAAGCCAGATTCCGGGCCTCTCGTGCCCTTCTGTATCTCCTGCAAGGTGCTTTCGCCGATACGGCCGGTCCAGAGCATCAGCTCCATTGGCTGCTCGAGAATGCTCGCATGGTACGAACGCTCGGAGGTCTCGGCGAGATCTACTCGGCCATCAAGCTCGCCAGCTGGAAGCACGACTACCTCAGCTCGCTTCCCGATCACATTCCAGCACACGAACCCAGCGAACCAGGTCAGCACGGCCCAGCCAACGCTCCCCTCCTCACCCCAGAAGCCAAGCTCGAGTATCTCGACGAGATCAACCTCGAGCTCGCGCTGCACTTTGCGCAGCTCTACTCGCTCCTTGAGAGCTCCAGAGGCGAAGAAGAGTGGGGCGACGAGCTCATGAGCCTTGACCCTCCCCTCCCTATCTTCCTCTTCGGGCTGGTCGCCTCGCTGCGCGAAAAGAGCGCCAAAGGCTACCCCGTCAAGAAGCTCTTGCTGCTGCTTTGGAAGTCGCTCCTATCTTGCCTCGGTGGCATGAAGGATGTTGAGCGCTGCAAGCTGCTTGCTCGCGAGATCGAAGGTCTTGGACCCATCGACAAGTCGACCAAACGAAACGTGCTCAAATCAGATCCGCTCGACTTTCAAGATTTCCAGCATGAGATCTCGGTCAAGTATCCTACGTTTGAGCCGTCCAAACGACAAGAGAATGATCTGCCGCTCGACAAGCTCGCCAGTGCCATCCACCCTATTCCACCTCGCAAGCCTTTCAGCAACCATCTCGATGGCTCGGACCGTTATCCAGGAGGCCCTCAGCAGGGTCCGAACGGCATGTTGCCCGGCACGCCCGCACCGTCGCCTCCGCCATCACCCAAGCCCAACAAGGCTAAATATCAGACTGATCAGACGCGACCCTTCATCTTTCCGTACAATCGCCAAGTGCATGGTGCAGGGCGGCTCGTGCCCCGCAGCATCGAGGAAGCTTCCAACCTGTACAGCGAACACATGCATGTCAGCCTCGAGCTGTGGCAGACGTGGCGCGTTCGCGAACAGTGCATCCAGGAAGAGAGTGGTGTAGGCAGCGCTGCGGACGGCACCCGCATCGGTCTCGGCGTCAAATCCGCAGCTTCGAAAGCCTATGTCAACCGCACCGATGCCGCTTCATCGTCGCAAGGCAGTCGCAGCCCTGTCAGCTCCGAGGCTTTCCCATCGCGAGGCTACTCGGATCGCACCTTTAAAGTGAAAGGTGAAGCCACTTACGAGCATCTCGTCGAAATTGAGGAGGATATCGAGGCCGAGTTGCGTGCAGTGGAGGGCGACCACATGCTTGCGGCGCTCGATAACCCGCGTCATACCGAACTCATTGACCAGCTTGCCCAGAAGCGTGCCGATGTGCGTCGTCTGCAGCGTGTCGATCAGCTCTACCGAGCTGTGCTCCCACAGCTTCAGTCGTCGGTCATTGTTTTGCTCAAGTTGCTGCTCGCCACCGTCACTTCGATCAACACCAACTCTGCCCACGCCGCTGCCATCGCTGAAGGCGCTGCGATCGATGAAGCCCCACCTCCGACGCTGGAAGATGTAGATGTCGCGCGTCACCGAGAGATCCTCACCAAAGCTGTTTCCGCCATCCTGCTGCTGTGCCTGAAATGGTTCAAGGCGAGCCACGTGATGAAGTTCAACTATTTGTCACAAGTGCTTGTCGACAGCAACGTTCTTTTGCTCATCCTCAAGATCTTTGGTTTACAAGAGATCGCACATGGCGTCAAGACCAAGAATGAGGCCGAAAACTTCCGCTTCTTCAACTATTGTTACCTCAACGGCGGACGCGAAGCCCGAGGCGCACGAGCAGAAGATTCGCTCATGTCGCGGCACAACATCATTGGCCCCGTTGCCATCAACCCTGGCACGACCTCTCCTCCACCAGGAAAGGTGACGACCATGCCTGATGGGACAGAGATCGAAGTGGTCAGTGACTATTCGTGGCGAAACTTTTTCTCGAGCATCAATTTTACCAGGATCCTGCAGAAGTTGACGAAACGCAAGGTGCACAGGATTCTGTTGCTGGTGCAGTACAAGAGCTCGGCGATCCTCAAAAGGAGCTTGAAGGTTCCGCATCAGGGACTGGAATTGTACGTGTTGAAGGTGATCAAGAGTCAGATCCCGTTCTGTGGGAGAAAGTGGCGGCAGAGCAACATGCGGGTTATTACGAGTATCTACCTCAATTGCAGGCCCGACCTCAGGGATGAGTGGTTGAGCGGGTCGGACGTCGAGGCGGACGTCGAGGACTCGTTGCCCCAGGAACAGGCGCTCAGATCGCTCGTCAAGTTCTATAACAATACGAGATTTGGGCCTCCTCCCGGTGCCAACCATGCACATGGTGAGGGGCACGGCCACAGACGCTCGATCAGCTCCAGCGCCGAGCGCCACCAGCAAGAGCAACAGCAGCAGTCGCAATCACAGGGACAGCAGCAATCGCAATTCGCCCAGCAGCAGCAGCAGCAGCAGCAGCAACAGCAATCTCAACAGCAACAGCAATCGCAAGATCAGCAGCAGCAGACCCAACAACGCGCATCCAACGGTGACAGCAACAACGGCGAGCACGCCTCTCACCCAGCCACCCTGTCTCCCACGCGCACATCCAACGGGCCATCCTTTTTCGAAAGCGATGTACTTCCGCCGCTGCGCAGAACGCACCAGACCTCAGCACCAGGAGGCTACATTCCCGATGATGTGGTAGAAGGATACTTGGACACGTACGAGGACGTGCTTGGTGAGGTGTTTGGCGAGAATGTGTTTTACCCATCAGAGCATCATGAAGGTAGCTCTGGTGAAGGTGATGCTGTTCACGGAGGAGACGGGGATGCATCAGCCTCAGGTTGGAGTTCGGGCAAGTGGGGATTGACGCAACAAGGTTCTTCCACCGCCTGGGCTCGGTTGGGCGAGATTCTGGGAGAGACAGTGACCGATTCAGACGCCTCTAGTCTTGAAACTTCTCGATCTGGCACTGTATCCTCTTCCTCCGCCACCGATGACGAAGAAGAAGGAGGCAGAGATGAAAATCGCAACGATTGGGAACATCTTTCACCCAAAGAAATGCGCTATCTCACCTCTGGCGTTCTATCCCCGCCTTCACCCTCGCCCATTCCGCTGCATGGAGGCAAGCAACCCTCACCCATGCAATCTCCCCTCTTGTCAGCCTCTCCCTTGGGTGGGTCCGCTCTAGACACTTCCTCCTCCCCAAGCTCTCCCTTGCGCCCTTTTACCATCTCCGGTTCGGGTTCTAGACCGGGAAGCAGAAGAAACAGCAGAAGCAACTCGGACAGCAACCCCCTCCGTCCGGTTTTGACCGATTGGAAAAACGACGACGAACTCGACTCGCTCGATATGCTCGCCCAAGCAGAGGCCAGAAGAGAACAGGAGATGGAACAACAGGCTGAAAACGCAGCAGCTGCAGATAATGACGATCTTGCAAATGGTGAAGGTGCACTGCCTCTACAGCATAGGAAAGCGGGAGGGATTGATGAGGTTGAACATATTTTTGGGACCTGAGTTTCACTAATTTTGTTATCTGGGAACGGTCCAAATTCAGAATTGGCGATTCACCATTTGACCTTCTCTCTCTCTGTGTGTGTGTGTGTGTAAGTGTTTGGGGTGGGAAGATTTTCTTGTGTGTGCAGAGGGTTAAAGCTCATGTAGAACGTAGTGAGCAGGCACTTTTTGTTCCAAGATCACCCTCACCACCACCACCATCACCACACATTTCGAACCTAGGTAAGCAAGTTGACTTGCGATCCCCCCCAAAAAAGGCATCCTTGTGTACTGTAGAGACATATTCCTCAATCGAAGGCATTGCTTTGAAATCGAACCATGGTACAGAATCCGAAAAGTTGGCGACGCAAACTGTACACAAGCTATTTAAAAGAGATTGTGAGGGTTTTTGAAATTCAAGTCAAGTTGTACAACTCTTCTTCTTCTTCTGTGATGAAGTTCGAAGCCAAGATACTTTTGCTCGTACATGAGCTATATCAGTGTTCCAAGGATTTAACCGTAGTTAAGACTGACAGATCCATACAGGAGACCCGAGAGAAAGGATATAGTGATCAGCTACGTTGTTTCAATCTGCAAGCAACCCAAAAAAAAAAAATCCGATGAAAGAATGTGAGAGTTAAAAGGTGAGTGCTTACCGGAAGATGTCATTGAAGACGTAAAAAGAGCCATTTTCAGGGTTCAAAGTGAACGATTGACTAAATTTGAGAGGGTTAGGGCTGTCATCTACGATAAGCATTCCGGTGACTAGAACGACGAGTGAGTTTCCATCTCCGGTGGGTTGAGCATCTCGGGTGTCGACTTGGTGCTTGACTTTTTGGAATGGCAAACTCTGCAAATGAGGCTCAAGCGAGGGTTGAGATTGGATGGAAAGAATGGACGGAAGGACATTAGTACGAGGTGTACACTACGACAACTTAAATGAAGGAGGAGGAGGGGGAAAAGGGCAGAGGTGGGAATGAGAGAATTGGGATGGGATTGGATTGGAAGAGGAGAAACTTACGGTGAGCTTCTCAACAATAGCCTGAGCACCTTGGACTTGGGTACCTTCGAAGCTGAGCATCGAGTTGGCTCGCTATTCACCAAGATTTGCGTGTAAGAACGAATGGACAGTTGATGTCGATTGATTTTTTTGGCATGAATTGACGTCCATAAGCGGAAGATTCAAAGTATGGAAAGAAAGATTTTGTGGTCAGCTTCAATCCTATCAATGCCCTTCTGAATAACCATCTTGAACACCATATCTAGACCAGTCCACCAACTCTAGCCTCTACTGAACCCCTCATGCAGTCCCAGCCCTTGTGTTAATGATGCTTTTTCGGTCCCTTTCTCCTTCCTCCTCTCCTGTCCTCTCCTCTATGTTCCAATGAAATCTTCTCGATAGTGGGTGTAGAAAACGTACGTAAAGGTTGACCAACCCCTTTCGATCAGCATCGAAGGTGGTGTAGTAAAAATCGGTGAACTGCTGTGCGATCTGCTCCATCTTTGCTACAGTGGTAAAGAAAAAAAAAAAATGATGATGGAAGAAAAGATGGCAATGCAACGCGCTAAGAATGGTGAGATGGTGGAGTTGTCGGTTTTCTTTGGTTTCGAAGCAACACGCACAGGACACCTTTTTTTGGGTTCCAAAGAATGTTAGACTTTTCTTCGATTTCAGTCAAGCATTCTTGTCGATTCCGATCACATTTCGTACGAGAAGGTGCTCTTGCATTTCCAATGATACCGGATTTCGAGACCGCGATTTTGAACCTCCTTTTTTTTTTTTTTATGGGTATGTACATATTTCACCAACAGAAGCCTAGACCATTCATGAACCTCTGCCTAAATCTTCCTCAGCACTCGAATGCTCTCAGAACATGACCTGTCTCCCGCAACATACACAGAGCTAGTTCGTCATAATCTGATGCAAATCGATACCTATTAGACAGTGAATGAAAAAAAAAAGAACAGACATGCTCAACCGGGCGAGCATGGATACACCAAGTTTTGTGATTGTTCAACCCGCATGTGCACCAATTCACTCGTCATCCTCAGCATCGGCTACCTTGGCAGCGACAGCATTGGCACGCTTCTTGACAGCATCCTTAGCTTGAACACCGGTAGCCTTGGCCGAAGCAGCAACCTCCTTAGCCTTGCCCTTTGCCGCTGTGGGGGCGTCGACCTTCTTACCATCCTTGGTGGTGACCTTGGCGCTACCTCCACCAAGAGCGCCGCCGAGAAGACCGACGAGACCGAGCAATCCAGCGAAAGCGGCACCGAGACCACCAGCTACCTGAGGCATCTCCTTGATGGCTTCGATGGGGTCCTGGCGTGCGCGAGCGATGAAAGTGTTGACGTGACCACGAACCTGACCGACGAAACCGGCTGCTGTGGCGGCGGCGTCTTCGGCTGCCTTTGCGGCCTCCTGCTTCTCCTTGTCCTCCAGACCCTGCTCGATCTTGATCTTGGCATCGAAAGTCTCAGCGGAGAAAGCCTTGGCCTGGGCAGGATCGTGACCAATGTAAATGTTGTCGAACAGAATATCCTCGTCCATGGTCCATAGCTCGAAACCGACACCGCCGATAGGGTTGAAATCGGCAGGCGACTTGTCCTCAAAGTAGTTGGGGTTCTTGATCTTGCGAGGTTCCCAAACACCCTTGTAGTCCGGGTTGTCAATGAGAGGAGCGGACCACTTGCCCTTGTAGGCAGGGTTGCGGATCACGGGACGAACCCACTCGCCACATCCGACGGCAGATTCGCACACGGGGTTGGGGATGCTAGGTGCGAACCACTCTCCATCTTCCTCGTCATCCCACTCCTCGGGCTTTTGTGCATCAGGGTCAGGAATGGTCAGAGGCTCGTGCTCGAGCCAGCCCTCAGGCTTGACGGCTTCGGCATCGGGAATTTCGAGCGGTGCATCCTCATCCCAGTCTTCGGGCTTGGTAGCGGTGGGATCAGGGATCTTGGCCTGCTCAACCCAGTCGGAGGGCTTCTTGTCCTCGGGATCGTCGATCTCGGCAGGAGGGTTGACGGGAGGCTCAAAGTCCTCGAGCAAAGAACCCTTCTTCTTGGAGTCGTTGTTGATGAAGATCTCGAAGGTCTGATCCGGGTTGACGACGAGGGTGTAGAGAGTTGTAGTCTTGGCGAGCTTGGGGTAGGCGGGGTACTTGACGTGCTTCTCCTCGAATTCGCCCGTCTTGGGATTCTTGTGACGGAAGATAAAGTGAACCTTGTTGGTCTGACCACACTTGTCGGGACCAAACATGATGGTGTATGGAGTCTTGTCCGAGAATTCTTCGGGTGTGACACCGGCCTCGGTAGCGGAGAGGAGCTTGATGTAAGCACCACCACATGCCAAACCCTTTTGAAGCTTGACTTCGTACTGAACGACAAGAGGCTTGCCTTTAGGGTCGATGGGCTGCTCAAAGAGATGCGAGATGGCGTGCTGCTTGGCTTTGGACTTGAGCACGAGACCGGCATCGCCAGCGAGACCGGGGAGGACTTGAGGCTCCTCGACGGACCAGACACCGTCGTACTTGAAGGCCTCGGCGTCATCCTCCTTTTGGAACTTGGAGGCCTGGGATGTTTGCCATCGCTCGGACCAGTCGGAAGTGAATTGCTCGATGAAGGGTGCTTGAATGGAGGTAGGGGTGAACTGTGGGCGAGCGGCAGCGTCAGCAGCGACGACCTCTGCGAGGACAAAGGCGGCCAGAGCAGCGGCAGTGGCGGGCTTCATGATGTAAATGGTATGCTTGCGGGATCTCGAGAGTGGCAGTGATGAGGGGCTACGACGACGACGACGAAGATGCGTGAGTCTTGTGAGAGCCGTGACGTGGAGAGATGATGTGGCCAGGAGAGATAGAGCGAAGGGGGAGTGCTGGATAAAGGGTGTTTGACGAGAAAAGAGGAAAGAAGAATCGGATAGGTGGAAAGTGGAAGCTAGGAGAATATGTAGAGATGTAGGAGGCGGACCGTGCTTTGCTGGAAGGCGGGGCTGAGGCAGAGTCGAAGCAGAGTCGAGGCAAGGCAAGGCAAGGCAAGGCAAGGCAAGGCAAGGCAAGGCAAGGCGCTCTGTCCAAAAAATGAAACAAAGAGAGGTGTTGGGCTCGACGCCAGAACTCCGACACCTGGTGATGTGGAAGCTTTTCGGCTCACAAACGCTGGAATTTCCAAAAACGCACACACACACACTTGACTTTCTCGCTCAATTCGACAGTCGCTCACATTTCTCCCGTTTCCCACTCGACATGCTCCAACTTTCCAAGCTGGTTCGTGTTGACAAAGTCTGAACAGACCACTAGGAAGCCAGGAAACAATCCTGATACTCGTGTGGAAAGATCAAATTGCGAATGCGCTGAATGTCAAGCAACCGGCCAACAAGTTTTTGTCTCAGGCGAGAGGGATGGCGAGCAGATGCGCTCGGCAAAGTGGCAGAGTGTCGGAAGCACGTTTATCAACTCCGAGACCTGGGACAGACAAAGCATCGCTTCGATTTGATTCACTCTTTGTTTCTCGCTCGCTTCTTGGCCACCGCAGACACCTCGCTCTCAAGTCTTACAGTACCTTATTTCGCTTGCATTGGAATCCAGTATATCAAAACGTATGAGAGCCTCTTGAGTGGGAGGGACGGTGGGGCTTGCGCATGGACCAATTTCGAGTTGCCCAAAGGACCCTGACCGCCAATTGCTCGAATGTTCTTGGGTTGGTTTTGACGTGGAACTTTGGCAACTCTTTCGGCAGACCAGAATTAGACTCTTTCTTCTTATCGGCCGTGTCGCACCAAACTGGAAAATGTTAGAAATGAAGGTTCTGACAATCAAGGAAAAATTTAGGGACTCAGATTGGAAATTGAAATTGCGATGGGAATGGTTAGAGAGAGGGGCTGTGCCGATCGGAGGTGCTGAATTGCTAGACTGGCTGGCTGCGCTCAAAAATGTCCAACCTTTCTCCACTCTACGAAAGGGGTGTGTGTGTGTGTGTGTGTCTCTCTCTGTGTCTCTCTCTCTATCGGATGAGCCGAGCGTGGGTGTTGGAAGCAAAGCAACACAGCTTCGGATTGCTGTCCGAGCGGCTGAGCTGCACTTGGCACACTCCACCTTGCACAGCTTTGAGCGGCAGCTTGAATGGAAGCAACCATCATCACTATCTATACGACCAACAAAGCCGCTTCTATCAAAGGGTAAGTGCAACACACCACACAGCACGGCTTTCGACAGCCACAACAATCCCGCGCGTGCGGAAAAGTACCCATCCACCCACACGAGCGTGTTACTTTTCCTTTCTCTCCACCTTCCTCCACCATCCACACCCACCTCTACATTCCACATCCACATCCACATCCGCATCGTCACCAATCCAGTACATTGGTCCTTACTGACCCTACGTCATCGCTCAAAAACCTCTCCACCCTCTCATCGCAGTCGGATCCACGCTTTGTTAACAAACACGATCACAACGGAACGGCTTACACCCCTTACTGCACTGGCTCTCTCCTATAAGACGTTGCTATCGCATCCCTGATATAGGCGGACTCCTCCAAAATGGCGATGGACCAGTCCCTCATCAAGCTTGTCAACAAGCTTCAGGATGCCTTCAACAATGTCGGCATTCAAAACCCCATCGACTTGCCCCAGATCACCGTACTCGGTTCCCAGTCTTCCGGAAAGTCGAGTGTACTCGAAAACATTGTCGGTCGTGACTTCTTGCCCCGTGGTACCGGCATCGTTACCCGTCGTCCACTCGTTCTCCAGCTCATCAACCGCCCCGCCACTTCCAAGCCCGCCGCAGAGGGCGCAACAGACAAGTCCGGCAACAACCAAGACGAGTGGGGAGAGTTCCTCCACCTTCCCGGCGAAAAGTTCTTCGATTTCGACAAGATTCGCGACGAGATTGTCCGCGACACCGAGCTCAAGACCGGCAAGAACGCCGGCATCTCGCCTCAGCCCATCAACCTCCGCATCTACAGTCCCAATGTCTTGACCCTCACCCTTGTCGATCTTCCCGGTCTCACCAAGGTGCCCGTTGGTGACCAGCCTAGGGACATTGAGCGACAGATCCGGGACATGGTCCTCAAGTTTATCTCGAAACCCAACGCCGTCATCCTCGCAGTCACTGCGGCTAACACCGATTTGGCCAACTCGGACGGTCTCAAGCTCGCCCGCGAAGTCGACCCCGATGGCACCCGTACTGTCGGTGTGCTGACCAAGGTCGACTTGATGGATGCTGGCACCGACGTTGTCGACATTCTCGCCGGCCGTGTCATCCCCCTTCGTCTCGGCTACGTCCCCGTTGTCAACCGTGGTCAGCGCGACATTGATCAGAAAAAGCTCGTTAGCGCCGCCCTTACCGCCGAAAAGGAGTTCTTCGAGAATCACCCCAGCTACCGAAGCAAGGCCCAGTACTGCGGTACCCCTTTCCTCGCCCGCAAGCTCAACACCATCCTCATGCACCACATTCGCAACACTCTCCCCGACATTAAGAACAAGATCGGCACCCAGCTCGCCAAGTTCCAGGCCGAGCTTGCGTCGCTAGGTGGTCCTCTGGGTGAGGCCAACTCGGCTGGTGTCGTGCTCCAGATCATCACCGAATTTGCCAACGAATTCCGCACTGTTATCGACGGCAACTCGAATGATTTGACGGTCAACGAACTCGCCGGTGGTGCTCGTATCAGCTTTGTCTTCCACGAGCTCTACAGCAACGGTGTCAAGGCCATTGATCCATTCGACATGGTCAAGGACACCGACATCCGCACCATCCTCTACAACTCGTCCGGTTCCTCGCCAGCCCTCTTTGTTGGCACGACCGCATTCGAGGTGATTGTCAAGCAGCAGATCAAGCGTCTCGAAGACCCTGCTTTGCGCTGCTGTTCGCTCGTCTACGATGAGCTGGTCCGCATTCTGGCTCAGCTCCTCGCCAAAAATGCAAGCTTCCGCCGCTTCCCCGCCCTTCGCGAACGATTCAACACGGTCGTCATTCACTTTTTCAAGAAATGCATGGCGCCCACCACCAAGCTCGTTTCCGACTTTGTGGCTGCACAGGCCGTCTACCTCAACACTGGCCACCCTGATTTCATCTCGGGCCACCGGGCCATGGAGATTGTCAACGAGCGCCTCAACCCCCCGGCCCCCGCTCACGATCCCAAGAAACCCAACCCGCACGCCATCAACAACGACAAGGACCTCGACGTTTCGCTCAAGAACGATTCCGGATTCTTTGGCAGCTTCTTCCAGAAAAACCAGCCCAACCAGGCCGTCAAAGCCAAAAAGGCTCTCATGGAGGCTCCTCCTCCCTCCCTCAAGGCCAGCGGCCAATTCAGCCAGCGCGAACAGCTCGAAACCGAGGTGGTCAAACTTCTCATCCAGTCCTACTTTAACGTCGTCAAAGTCGAGACGATCAGCATGGTCCCCAAATGCATCATGCTCAACTTGGTCACCCAGAGCAAAGACCAGATGCAAAAGGAGTTGCTCCAAGAGATCTATAGACCAGATGTACTCGAGGAGTTGATGAAGGAGTCGGATCACGTTGTGGCAAGGAGGAAGGAATGCGTCAAGATGATTAGCGCTTTGGAGACTGCTAGTGAGATCATTGCCACTGTATAGACAATGGAAGAATTCATGGTGGTGGTTGATTCTTGTATGTAAACCAATCGTTTTCGTCTTCTTTTATCAAAAAGGGGTATGTTATGATGTATGTACGGCCTTGACTTGAAAGACACGCGGTGAGGGGTGGGAAGGGGAGGTGAGGTATCATCTTTGCAATTCCGGATGTGGTGAATGAACGTTTTTCAACAGGGACTTGTCTACATGCATTGATGAGGCACTGTGAAGAAGATGATCAAGAATCTTGTGTGTCTCTTTGCTTTTTTCTCGAAACTTGAGATTCGAGACCGGAGCGTTTGATTCCGCGTTTTGCGTCGTCTAGGAATTGGTTGATGGCAAAGGGGTCTGTTGTGTCCTTTTCGAACTGGACTGGGCCTGATCTTGAGGCATTACCACTGCCAGGAGCACTTGTTTCATCCTGAGCGCCTTTAAATTTGCTCTGACCCAAACCGAATCGATCATTATTCTTGAGTTCTTCCTCCAATGCTGCACCATCGTCATTTCCTCCAGCGCCATAAATGTCATCTGCACCGCCACGACCAGCAGGACGTCTATAAATGGCAGCAGCAGCCGAACTACCCGAAAACAGAGGCTTGTCATACAAATTGTACGAATCTTCGTCTCCATATCCTGCCGAGAGGGATTCTTGGTTGAAGAGACGACTATCAGTCATGCTGTCTTTGGAGGCGGTGGGTTTGGCAAGACCGAGAGCGACTTTTTCGGAAATATCGCGGTTTTGCTCGCGAAGAAGTTGCTTGGCTCGTTGCTCGGTACCCATGTTGGACATGCGGAGTTCTCGTTCTCGTTCTCGTCGACGCTCTTCGCGAATGCGATCGCGCTCGCGAGCTCCTTCGTCTTCTTCTTCGTCTTCCTCATCGGCAGAGGAACGGCCAGAGTTGTCGTCGGATTCGGATCCATACCCGGCAAGCATGGCAGACATGCCTCCTGCGCCGGTGCTGGTAGATGCTGTGGGTCTAGATCGTGGTGGTGCATCAGAGTTGTCCAATCGAGAGGCTACGTCGTCGTCATCTCCACGGATTGAGGGGGTGGCGGAAGATAGGCCGGCACGTTCTTGACGTGCACGCTGTGCAAGGTTGCGCAGATGCTCCTCCTTGGCCGCTTTCTCCTTGGCAGCGAGTTTCTGCTGCATGATGCTTCGCTGTCGCACTTCCTCACGTGCATGACGATCGGCAAGGTTGAGCGCTTCGGCAAACTGAGCAAAGTTGTCATTGATAACGACGTCCTTGATACCACTGCCATCGGCGGCAAGACGCTTGTCGAGAGGGATGGTGTAACCCTTGTTGTTCTTCCAGTTTGAAATGGCGGGCGGAATCATCCAATCCTTTTGTTCTTGTGCTGTCACCTTGCGAGGCGGCGAGCGGAGAACGGGTGGTGGTGGCGAAGGTGGACCAGGAGCAATCTTTTTAAATCGGTGGCGTGGTGGTTCCAAAGGATCGCGTGCGGCTTCGGTCATCTTGATGATGCGCTGCGTGCCGTTGCCTGCACCTTGCTGACCGGGAGTGTAGCGGATGAATTGCGATGCTTGCTGTCCACCGGGTTGTGTGGCAGGTTTTGGAACGGCAGACTTGGATTTGCTCTTGGTCAAAGCCTCAAGGGCGAGACGGGTACGCTCGGTGGTGCTCATGACTTGTTCGTGTGAGGGACGTTCAAAGCCCGAGTCACGATCCTTGTCTTTGACATCCATGCGCTGGGAGAGTGGTACAAGATCCTTGTACTCGGTCTGTACAGTCTGACCCTGACGAAGGCCTTGTTTGACGATGGCATCGTATCGCTTGTTGCCCTCTCCATCTACACGCATGGCGAGCTTGTTGCCAGTACCAGCAGACCTATTACGGCCCATGTCGAGAGGGTACTGTGCAACATGACATTCCGGATAAGCGCCTCCACCACCAAAGTCGGATTGTGTGCGTGGTCGCCATGATGATCGCTGACCGTATGGAGGAATGCTGGAGGATGATGTCGAGACAAGTGCAGAAGTGGAGGGACCGGCCTCGGCGTTGTCGTATTGATGGCTGCCGTCGTCGCCGTCGTGAGAATGTTTGGCAGCGCTGAACTTTGGTGCAGGCAAAACGCTCTGCAACGTGGCCACCATGTTAAGCAGTAGCAGCAGTAGCAGCAGCAGCGAGGCTGGATAGTGTCAGAAGATGTAGGAAGGAAAGGTACAACTCAACTCATTCAAGGTTGTGAGTGCTGCTACTGTACTGTGCTGCATGGCGCAGTAGGTGAAATTTCAGGCTTCGTGTGCGATCGAATTCCCGATTTGGCTCGATTTGATGGACTTTTCATCCAATTATGGATAATTATTTGACACGGAAATCGGAAATTGGGCTGCTGCAACGCGACTCTCTCTCACCTCTCTCTTGTGACTATAGGACAGAGCCAAAGAGGTCCAATCCACACACACAGACGCCTACACCCAAAAGTCACGATGGCTCAGTCCCTCTACATCCCCTACCAGCACCATAACCTCGCCATCTCATCGCCCTCGAAGGCATCCTGAGCAATCGAGCTCAGAAGCCTTTGTCCTCGCACAGCGTCGAAGCAAGCGTAGTTTCCCTGCATCCGCCTTGCTTTGCCTTGACTTCATCTCTGTTCCGGTATTGGCTCTCATTCGATTCGTCCACCAGGAAACGCACGCATAGCATTCATCTTCTTTCGTCAAAATCCTCGCCTCAAAACTCTTCCCTTTGCAAAGACGGCGCTCACATAAAACTTTTCCTTCCCCCAACTACCAACCATCAAAAGGCGACTGGATGCCATCGCGCCTGTCCTAACAGCTTTTTCAAAAGCAAATCGAAGCGCATATATGCCGCGAATCTTGGCAGAGCCTTAGCTCAGATAGGTCCAGTCGAACGTGGTACCTTCATCCACCAAGTGGGACCATTCCGCGTCACAAACAAGCCCCGCCAGCATGTCCAAGCAGCGCGGCACCGCTGCTTACCGCGGCTTCACCGTCAGCCATCAGCGCGTTGTCCTCGATCTTGGCTTCAGCGGCACCGTCGTCGGCTTTACAGAGCTCACCATCGTGCCGACACACCGCAGTCTTCGAACGATCCATCTCAACTGCCGACAAGCTTTCGTCCAGGCCGTCTCCGTAGCAGGCCATCCTGCCGAGTTCTCGTATGCAGACCACCTCACAGGTGCTTCCATCTCGGACACCCGCGACGTACATCGCTACCCCGAGCTTAAGCGGAGAATCTATGCAGCAGCATCCGACGGTGCTCACGGCGAACTCAGCATCCTCATCCCTCCAGACGTTCACGTTCAGACAGGCAGCAGAGCGCCAAGTATTGCACCCGATGATGCACCAACACCCGGCGGGTCCGCCTCCACAGAACTCGCTCCCATTACCGTCAGAGTCGACTACTATCTCAAAGATCCCACCGACGGCATCCAGTTCATGCGACCGACCGCAGATGCGCCCTACCGTGTTCCACATCTCTTCACCATCGCCTCGTCTCCAGATGCAGCACGATGCTGGGTGCCATGCGTCGATAGCTTGTGGGAGAGGTGTACATGGGAGTTTGAATTCATTGTGCCTAAATCGCTTAGCACAGCAGAGGAAGAGGAAGAGGCTGCCGATAAACCAGGCTCTTCTGCGCTGGAACAGGCCGCTGCTGGCAATGCCGACGCAACCGATCCTGACTCACAAGTTGTCGTTGTATGCACAGGAGACTTGATGGAGCAAGTCACACATCCCAACAACCCGTCCAAGACCGTCTTTTGTTACACGCAAGCCGTGCCCACTTCTGTTCAGCACGTTGCCTTCGCTGCAGGCCCCTTTCACATCATGCGTATCGAGGCTGCCAATCGCCACACAGGTCAGCCCTCGGCTAGTATTGTTACAGATGTCACAGCAGGTGTTCCTCCCGTCATGGATGATTCGGGTCAGCCCGAGATTCTTGCCTTTTGCTTGCCAGGGCGCGAAGAGGAGCTGCGTAGCTCCATCAGCTTCACACGCCAAGCTCTCGACTTTTTCTCGCAAGAGTACGGTTCCTATCCCTTTGGTGCCTTCCGCATGGTCTTTGTCGACGAGCCACCCCAAGATTGTACCACACAGTCCATGATGGCAATCTGCACCAACGACCTGCTTCATCCGACATCCGTCATCGACCAGGCTATCGAGAATCGTCAAGTGTTGAGCCATGCCATCGCTTTCCAGTGGGTCGGTATCAACATCATCCAGGCCACGTGGGCAGATACGTGGCTCGTCAACGGTCTCAGCCTGTACATCAACGGTCTCTTCCTGCGCAGGCTCATGGGCAACAACGAGTATCGCTTCCGGCTCAAAAAGGACCTCGATCGTCTCTGCGCATGGGATATTGGCATGCCACCGCTCTACGAAGCAGGGGCTTTTGAGGCTCCTGACGCGGCAACATTGCCATTCGTCAACCTGAAAGCACCACTTGTGCTTCACATCCTCGACAGAAGGTTGCGCAAGATGGGCGCTTCCGTCGGTCTCGGTCGTGTCATCCCTAAGGTCTTTTTGCAAGCCATGACAGGTGAGATGACCAACAACATGCTTAGCACACAGCATTTCCTGAGGACATGTCGCAAAGTCAGTGGAGCCGATTTGCGTCTCTTCACCGAACATTGGATCCGTGGCAGCGGCTGCCCTCGCTTCATTTGCAGCGCCAATTTCAACCGAAAAAAGTTGCTCATCGAGATGCACATCCGCCAAGAGGTGCCCGCTGCCCAGTTTGCTGCTGCACGACCTGGCGACGCACTTGTCGCCAATGCAGTGCCGCTGTTCGAAGGCCAGATGACCGTGCGTATCCACGAAGCGGACGGTACACCCTACGAGCATGTCCTCGAAATCAAGGGTCCGGCCAAGCGATACGAAGTTCCATTCAACACAAAGTACAAGCGAGTGCGTCGAAACACCAAGCGATTTCAAGCTCGTCAGGCGGCAGCGGCAGCTGCAGCTCAGGGCGACCAAGAGGCACAGGAGGCCATTGGACTGATCGATCTCGGTTTCGGTCTAGGCATGTGGGAGGATGAAAAGGCCCGAGAGGAGTGGAAGGTTGCCGATTGGACCGAGGAGGATGAAGAAAAGATGTCGTCAGCGCCCTACGAGTGGATCCGCATGGATGCCGACTTTGAGTGGCTCGCCAGCATCCACTTTGAGCAGCCCGACTACATGTGGGTTTCGCAGCTGCAGCGCGACCGTGATGTCGTAGCGCAGGTCTCTGCGGTCCATGCTCTGGCTCAGATGCCATCGCTCGTGACATGCAGTATGCTCACGCGTACCGTCCTCGTCAGCAAGTACTTTTACCGAGTGCGTACCGAGGCCGTGCATGCGCTGGTGCACTGCGCCATCCCACAACTCGAGAACCTCGGACTCTTCCATCTGCTGAAGCTCTTTAGAACTCAGTTTTGCCACGATCCCCCTGACGAGGCCTCGATCGAGAATCCGCTCGACGTGCCCTGTATCCCTCGAGCCAACGATTTTAGTGATGCTGCGGACTACTTTTTGCAGCGAGCGCTCATCCATGCTATCAGTCGCGTTCGCAATCCTGACGGTCGCACTCCGCCGCAAGTCAAGCGATTCTTGATCAATCTGCTGCGCTATAATGACAATTCGACGAATCACTTTGTTGATGACTTCTACCTCGCCGGAGCCATCAATGCTCTGGCCAGTGCTTTCATTCCCGTCGACTCGGCGATGGCCGTCACGCAGGACAACGAAATGGCCAACGAAGAAAACTTCTTGCTGGCACACGCCATCGCCGAGGTGGAGCGTTTGCAAGAGCTCGATCGCCTCGTGCCGTCGTACCACAACGTCATCACGCTGGCGTCGCTCGACTTCCAAGTGGCCATGATGCTAGCCAACCTCAAGCCAAAGGACCTGCAGCTGTTCTTCACTTACACGCGTCAAGGCAATTTCACCCCCGTTCGCGTCGCGGCGTTGAATTGTCTATTGCTAGTCGGCAACCTGGACCATCGCATCATTGCCCGCTACTGTTTCGCGCTCTTGCGGCTCGATGAGAGCCGGACTGTCAAGCGCGCGCTGGCGCGAGCGCTTTGCGAGGGGCTGGCGGTGGCGATGAGCACCGGCGTTTTCGGAGGGGGAGGCTTGCGCGGTCCGGAGGCCCTCTTGATTGAAGAGGACAGCGGCCATGTCAATGCAGCTGAAAAGGCGCGAGATGCCCAACTCGAAGCCATGTTGAAGACTCTGAAGAAGGAGATTGGACGATCAGCCGGTGTTCGCGAAGGCTTTCTGTCGGCGCTGCTGGCACCGAGTGTCGATGTTGAAGCACGTTGGGCAATGCTCAAGCTCGGAGAGCTGCTCTTCCGACCTGCTGAGGAGAAAGATCTGCCCTTGCAGCACAAGGTGCAGCTTCGCGTCAGGATGCCCAGCGCCCAGTCTGCCATCGACGCTGGCGCTCTCGAGTCTCCCTCCATCTCCAAAATCAAGCTCGTCCGTCCCAGCCCTGTTACGGCCGGCGACGAGCCGTTGCCCAAGACTCCTTCTTCTGCAGCAGCGACCAACGGTCCTCGCGTTGCTTTCGAGACCCCAGAGAAGCCGAAGCATGCCGAGTCGTCGGCTGATAGGAAGAAGATCAAGCCTAAGAAGATCAAGCCGCTTGCGCCTGGACAGGCCTCGGGCATGTCTTTCGCCGACTTGACCGCATGCAGGAACACGCTCAAGAAGCTCATGCAGAGCAAGCACGCCGCCATTTTCCTCAATCCCGTCGATCCCGTGCGTGATCAGGCCGTCGATTACTTCGACATTATCAAGGAACCTATGGATCTGGGATCTATCCTCAACAAGCTCGATAGCGGCCAGTACAAGGACCGACACGAGTTGCGCGGCGACTTCGAGCTCATGATTCGTAACGCAAAGACGTTCACGCCCGACCCGAAAGCGTACGCACACAAGCAGGCAGTTGGTCTTGAGAAAGTATTTGGTCCACTATGGAGCAGAATGGAGAAGACGCTCGAGCAGTCGGCTGCACGACAAAAGGCGGCCCAGGATGCAGCGCTCATCAACGAACAGAACGCTGTCGCATCGGACACGCCCGATCGTTCTTCGCCGGCGAAACCAGACGAATTACCAGCTGCTGCGCCATCGACCTCGAGCACAACAGGCAACGGCGCTGTCAGGGAAGCTTCAACTCCAAGTGCTGCCCCTGCCAAGCTTTCGCTCAAGTTCAAGGTTAAGACGAAACCCGCTGGCGAGGAGTCGCCCGCCGTCACCACACCGACGCCCAAGCCAAGATTGCCTGCTCCCGAACCGTCTCCCGCACCTGCCTCTTCACCTTCATCGACAACGCTCAAGCTGAAAAAGCCGCTGATCAAGCTGAAGAAGAGCAACGACAGCGAATCTGCTGTGCCGGCGACGCCGCCTCCGGCACTACCTGCTGTGGCCAGGGACTCAACTCCGCAGAGTGTCGACGACGACATCCTGGAGGCATTGGGAGAAAGCGTGCCCAAGGCAAGCAAAGCGAAGCCCGTCAAGTTGTCTGCAAGCTCGGCAAGGGCAGCCATGTCTCCGTCGCCTGCCACGGTTGCTGCCGCTGCCACGCCGGTGCGGGCATCTCCAGCAGCAGCGCCCGCAGCATCTCTGAATTCCAAGAAGAGCAAGTCTTCAAATACGGCCGCAGCTTCTGCACCACTTTCAAACGGCACTGCTGCTGCCTCTGCATCTTCAGCTGGATCTTCCTCTAAGGACATTGCCAAGTGGGCCGAGAAGGATCCCGTCGGTGCTACCGCTACCATCCCTATGAGCGGCAAAAAGTGCAAAGTGCTATTGCAGGTGATCAAGAAGTCGCCCTTTTCGATCTTCTTCCGTTATCCTGTCGATCCGATCCGTGACGGTCTTCCAACTTATCTGGACGAGATCAAAGAGCCTATGGATCTGAGCACGATGGACAAGAAAGTCAACCAAGCAGCCTATGCAACGATGGGCGACTTTGCGGCCGACATGGAGCTCATTCTTGCCAATTGTCGCCAGTTCAACCCACCTGGTACGGAACCCTGTCAGCACGCGGACGAGCTCGAGAAACTTTGGCGCAAAGAGTGGGCCAAGACGGTGACCCCTCGTTTGGAAGCCAACGAGAAGCGTGCGCTGGTTGGGCTTGTCAATCGACTCAAGACGCATCAGTCGTCTTTGATCTTCCGTGAACCCGTCGATCCCGTTGCCCTCGGCATTCCGACATACTTTGACGTTATCCCTCGCAAAGATGCACGCGATCTCAGCCTCATAGAGAGCAAGTTGAAAAGCGACAAGTACGACTCGTTTGCAGCTTTCGATGCAGACGTCAAACTGATGTTGAAAAATTGCTACACTTTCAATGCCGCCGACATGGCAATCGTTGACATCGCAAAAGGATTCGAAGGGTATTACAAGAGAGAGTTTGGTCATGCTAAACAGCAGGCTGGTGTAAGTGCCGCTAGCGGTAGTGGTGGCGATAAAGCAGGTGCGGGTGCGGGTGCGGGTGCGGGTGCGGGAGCCAAGCGCAAATTGTCGGTTACCCCTGCCAACGGCGCCAGTAGTACAGGAGGAGGAGGGTCGAATAAGAAGGTTAAGAGCGGTTAGATTGGCAATTTGTGATAATGTACTGTATTGCTGTTCAGAAATCAGATCCGAGGATCGGTGCGTTGATAAGGATAACGTGTGCTGAGTCCAAACCACGCAAGTGGCAGCGTGATCTTGTATGAAAGACAGCATGACTAATTGACGCTTCGTGACCGTCCATTTGGCACACATTGTATCGATATCGTTCCAGCAATATGTATCTCTTTCAACCTTCTTTGGTAGGTGACACACCCGACCCGGTCGGATGAGTCGGAAGTGCAGATTCTGACGTTGGCGTTGCACTACTTGCACTCCCTTGCCCATGAGATGACGGCGGTCGAGCTTCACCGCTCATCACCCTTCTTAACCTTCCTGATCTTGACCGAATCAAAGAGCCAATCCCCCCACCTCCACCAGCCGCCGATATGCTATCACCACTTTCATCAATGGGAGACTTGTTACTACCACCCGCACTCATAGAGGCCAGGTGGAATTGATGATGTCCGTGATGGGTCGAATCTTGGGATGCCCTCGTGGTGGTGGTATCTTTGGGTCTGCGGAAATGGGAGGGTAGACCAGAGCTGGAGACGAAACCAGAGAGTTTCGAGGATGTGCTGGTGTTGGCGGTAGTGGTGGGTGCTGGGGAGTGCGATGCGATTGAGCTTGTCTGACTGTTGAATCCAAATGGTAAGGAAGTGGTCGAGGATGAAGGTAACCCGCCGACAGGTGTTGGTTTTGTCGATGCTGCAGTGCTTACGACGCCATTGGATGAATGGAAAGCAGAATTGCTGGTTCCAACACTGTCGATGCCGAGATCCTTCATCAAAGGATCCAATGAGGACAGTTCATCCTTGATCGTCTGGCGCGCGAAGACGTCAATGTCTTTGACTTGGGCGTGGATGGTCTTTTTGATCTTGGCGTCGGCTTTGAGAAGCAGTTCTTGAGTCATACCACTGATGGCTGGCGTAGAGCTCTGCAATCCTGATCTGTCGTTTGCATCACTGTAATTATCGTAAGCGGCGGAGAAGGCTTGGCTGATGCTACCTGTACGATCATGTTCCTGGCTCGTGTATCCCGATGCTGATGTGGGAGGAGATGCGGCTCGTGGGAACGTGCCAAAGCTGCTCCCGGCATCCGCCCCATGTGCCAGCTCTTTGGGCAGGAACGAGAGCATCTTGTAGTATATCTCGGTCAACATGTCGCAGAGGGTGAAGAAAGTTTGAAAAAAGTCGAGTTGAAAGGGAATGTTGGGTGCCATCATGTAAGAGTTTTGCTCGTTGGCAGCAAAGGTCGATGCTGGAGCCATGTTTGAGTCCAAGGTGCCGAATTCGGTGATGGCCTGTGCGGCTGTTGATCTTTTCAAAGTTTGCTTGCCGGACTTGAAGAAGCTGCGCATTCTGGGACGTTGTGTGCCAAAGTTGACGGCACCTGTGCTGCTTGTGAGCGCGAGGATGTTGTCGTCGGTGTAGCTGTCGAGCTCGTTGATGAGGGAGACGATGGCTCGGGCCATGTCACTGGGGTTAGCGATTTCAAGGATGCTGGAGAGGCTGAGACCGAGGAGAAAGTAGCGAAGGGTGCGTCTGTGCATGCGGTCGTTGTCAAAGGTAGAGGTGAGCTCGGTTGTGTTGAGCTGAATGGTGGAGAACCAAGTTCGTTGGCCTTGGAGGGAGCGTTTGAGATAGACAAGGCTATGGATACGTCTATTGAAGACATCGCGAAGGTGGTCTGTGCCGCTCAAAGAGGTGGAAGGTACAGTTGATGTGGTGTGGAGGGCGGCCGAGGAGGAGGTCGAGTAGAGGGTGGATGATCCGGCGATGGAAGAAGCTGCCGATGGAGAGATGGTGCTGTCACCATGGTTGAGGATCGAAGACGAGGTGGAGGCGGCCATCGTGTCTAAACTCGCTCTACAATGGCCTACAAAGAACGAAGGCAGAAGCAGTGGTGGTGGCGTTCCCTAGTCAGCATGCGGATTGAGTCCGAGGAACGATGATGATGATGATGATGATGATGATGAGGTTGCGATGTGTAATATCACGAGATAGGGTCCGAAGCTGCAGGGTTGTGTCTGTGAACTGCTCAAGGCACGCGCGTGTATGTGCGTTAAAGCGATGCTCAGGGACCGGAATCTGGAGAAGCACTAAATCTGGTTGAAATGCATAGACGTAACATACGCGCCCCCGCCGGCGGACCTTCCAAGCATCACCTGGGGCTCATGGACTCAGTCTTTGGATGACACTGTGCGAGATCTCTCCCAACTCGATACACACAAGGCCACATAGAGTGGAGGAGGAGCTCGATATGGTTTTGAAGCTGCAGCGCTTTCTTTGCGGCGTAGGCAATGACCGCGATTGGAAATGCTTTACGCGAGACGTAGCGAATTCTTCTGAGAGCCGTTCGAGCATCGAAGCACTGCCAACGTATTCGGGGTTTCATTGCGACTCAAGAATCTCCTTGAGACGCAATCGGGCGTTTAGCAGTGCTGTATGCTCCAAGAGGAGAATCCAAGAGGAGGATTGATTTCATCCGTGCTTCAACTTGAACGATAGTGTGCATGCGGTGAGCCATCAGAAGCCGGTGTCGCGGTGTCGCGGTGTCAGCCAGGGTCCAACAGCAATGGCAACGTGCTCGGCCAATCCGACAAGAGCATCTTCAGCCACACACACACACAAGTCGATTTCAAGAAAAATTCATTTTTGTTCGCCACGCTGCAACTGAGCGAAAGAGAGAGAGAGAGTGTGTGTGTGTGTGTGTGGGTACAGTAAGAAGAGAGCTGCTGAGCCAACCGCTTGTGTCGAGAATTTGCCGCTGCCCACACAGACCTCCTTTTGGCCGACTCCACTTATTGGTGACCGCAGCTGCAGCTCGAGTTCTGGGACCTGCGTCTACGACATTCACGACGTCGTTTCTTACAAGTTATAGCACCTTGATCAGCTTGCAAAACCCACCATCCTCGCTCCTGGCGATCGGCACATCCGAACACAAGCTGACAAGACCGAGTCCTCGCAGCGGCTTCACCGTTAGAAAAGTCGGCATTACACCGACGCCGTCACACTACATCTGCTGGCAACTATACAGCTTTCGCCGCCCATCTCATCGACTATCACAACTTTCTTCAGCTGCAGGCATCTGAACCGTAAAAAGATCCCACAGTCATATTCAGCTCGTTCAAAAGTCACTGCTTTCGCAGCTTCGGTACCTTTCCGAGCCACGAATCTCCTTCCCATAGCGCAGATCAAAGGACCAGAATCGCCACGTCGATCCAGTCCCATCGACGCTCACTTCTCAAGACGTGTGCGAATCTCTCAGTGTCGCTCTCGGATTGCTTCCGCAGTATCCTTCCCCTCCTCGACTCTTGACGGACACTACATCAGTGTCCCACAGAGTCAATCCCACTTGGAAGGCGACAAAGTCTCGCGCCAAGAGCGAGATCTTGATCGACTTGCAAGCGGGTGATACCCCGATCTAGGGTATCGCTTTCTCCTTGCATGGTCGCCCCTACCCTATTGGATTGCTGGCATGTCCGCGATCTACAAAGATTCCGCGCCGTACTCAAAGGCTCCCCCTCCGACAAGTCCAACGCCACTCAAGTCAACCAAACTGGCTCGTATGGCGCAGGTGCCGCCGCCTTCTCCAAATCACCTCACAGCTACAAGGAGCACACAGGCCCATGTCCGCCTGCAGAAGTCAACCGACGCGATCATCTCGGCCGTACCGTCCTTCATCACATCGCCTCTAGCACAGAGCCCTGGAGTGTCAGCTATTTGAATGCCATCCTGGCCCATCCAAGCGTCAACGTCAACTTGCAAGATGGAGAGAGCGGATACACGGCGCTCCATCGTGCGCTCTATGCTGCCAACTTACAAACTGCCATCATCCTACTCAAAAGGACCGATCTCGACCTGCGAGTCAAGGATTTTGAGGGTCTCACCGCTTTCGACCTCTACAACTCCACCGTCGCAGGCACGAATCCTCCCGCAGACGCACTCTCCTTCGACCCTACACGCCATCATCATTCACGCACCTTGACGCAGCTCTTCACTTGGGGATCCAACCGCAACTACAATCTCGGTCTTGGCGATGGAGATGATCGACAGCTACCGGACAAGATCACGCTACGCCAGAATGCGTCTCAATCCACACAAGATGCTTTCAGAGCGTCTTTACCTGCTGGCAAAAAATTCGACCGCATTGGCATCAAGGATGTAGCCATGAGCCGTCTTCACACTGTTGTTTTGACCGATCAAAAAGTTTCCAATGTCTGGGTTTGCGGTCTTGGCAGCAACGGTCGTCTCGGTCGATCGCCCCAGACCCAAACTTCGTTCGAGCCGCTCAAGGACTTCAACGAAACGGCGCGCTCCGTTGCTGTTGCTCAGGATCACACCCTCATCATCACGGACTCGGGCGCCGTCTACTCATTCGGTCTCAACCGATTTGCACAACTCGGATACACAATAGAGCAAGGTCTAGGTACAGTGGCCTCTACTTCGGGCAAGCTTGGAGGTGCTGGTGTCACTTTTGGTCAGCCTGCAACCTCGGCGCAGACCGCCGAGCTCGATATCCAAATCACACCAAGACGCATCGTCGGCCCTCTCAAGAAGGAGGTCGTTCTCGGTGCAGCATGCAGCAAGCTTCACTCGGCTGTCTTCACATCCGAAGGCCTATACACGTGGGGTACCAATACCGGTCAGCTTGGCTACGACAGGAGCGGAACAGCCGTTCAAGTGCAGCCACGTAAAGTGACGGCGCTAGCAGCAGGCGCAGGCATTCAGCAGGTCGCAGCTTCCGATTTCGGTACAGCTTGTCTCATGGAGGGTGGTGATGTCTTTGTATGGCACAATGATACACACTTCCGCATCAATTTCCCCCTTGCCCGTTTCTCGAGCAGCATCTCTGTTTTCAGGCCCAGGCAGGTGCAACCGAAGACGCTTATCTCCAAGTTGTCGAGTAGTGGCAATACCTTCTCCGCACTCAGTGATATGGGCGATCTTTTCACCTTTAACCTCGAGCATCCGTCTGAGTACGGCAATGGAGGTACTCCTGGACGAGCTTCGGCCTCGAGTGCGTCAGCGGCCAAGTCTTCGGCGGCACAGTTGGCCCCGAAGCCCCAACTCTTGTGGTCTGTTCGCAAGAAGTTCACTGCAGTGCGAGATGTGGCAATTGGAGCGGACGGATCCGTCATCTTGTGTACCGAGAGTGGACATTGTTTCGTTCGTCCCCGTCGTAGTGACACAGGAGGCAAGGGCGGAGGAGGCAAGAATTTCAAGTTCCAACAGATTCCTTACCTGCAGCGTGTTGTCAAGGTTGCAACCAGCGAAAGTGGTGCTTTAGCCGCCATCAAGGCGGATCCGAGCTTGCCGGAAGTCCGCGTCAAGGGCAGGACTGTCGAAGAGGCGCTCCGCGACTTGCTTCCTCATCTCAAGGTGCAGACTTTGAGCCAAGACGGCGAAAGAGAAAAGGGCATCACGTCTGAAGTGGTCGAGATCTCCGATGTTCGCAGCGAAGCAGATCCCGACAGCGACTCGGAAGACGAGCGCGGCGACCAAGCGAGCAAAAGGTTGACAGACGCGGGCAAGTATGTCAAGATGGCTTTGCTTATTATGGAAGCTGCCAAACGCTGGGCTGCGGGCAGGATTGTCTCGGGGTCCGACGCCAACCAAGTCGAAGGCGGACAAACTGGAGAAGCTGCTGCGCCAGAGTCTCAAACTGCCACAACGGCTGGAAGGAGGAAAGCATTCTACGGTCCTCACAACCTCACCCCGCCATTCGGTTGCGACGCTTTCCTCATCGCTGATGGCCATTATTTGCCTGTCCACAAGATCATCCTTGGTGCGAGAATACCTGCTTTGCGTAAGGCGCTGCAGGATTCAAACGCCAAGGAAGGCTTGCCCCAAGGCATCAAGATGACCACGACTTGCATCAGCAAGTGTGTCTCGATCCTGACTCTGTCAAATTGCAGCCTGGTCTCGGCACTCTTCTTGCTGCACTACATCTATTCGGATGACCTGCCGCCTATCTGGGTGGCAAGTGTCGGCCTCATCATTGACAAGGAGCTCAAGGCAGCTAAAATCGATCGCACCCGCGTTCAAGACGAGATACGCACCATCGCAGAGCGTCTTGGTCTCTCCTCGCTGGCTGCCAGTGTCAAAGCTAGCATGCCTCGTCAACCCGAGCCAAGTTTGAGAGAGAACATGCTGGAGCTTTTCAATTCGTACGTCGACGTTGATGCAACTGAAGCACAAGAGACGAGGAGTTTCAACGATGTCTTGCTGCGGCTCGAGGATCGAACCGTCCCAGCTCACTCTGTCATTCTGCGCCGCTCACCCTTCTTTGCGGCCCTCTTCCAGCCTCACTGGACAGCGGGCCGATGGGATAGTCAGAACGTTATTACGCTCAATCTGAGCCATTTGCGCTGGGAAGTGGCTCGCATTGTGCTCATGCACCTCTACACTGACAATGGCGAGACGCTCTTCACCGGATGCGACGCAGACCGTTCGTTGGAGCAGTACATGGACTTTTTGGTCGAGGTCATGGCTGCTGCCAACGAATTGTTGCTCGACAAGCTCAAGCTCGTCGTCAGCTCTTTGCTCCGAAAACGCATCCTCGCACACACCGTCGGCGCTGTAATGACCGAGGCTGATTTCTACAAAGCTGATCAGCTCAAGGACATCACTATGAATTACTGCACAAAGAGCATGGAGGCGTTGCTGGAAGGAGGCCGTCTCAACGAGCTTGACTATGGCATGCTCAGAGCGTTGACCGTCTATGTCCGCCAGAAGCAGGATGAGAAGCTGCATCGCAGTTTTGCAGAGGACCGTCTCGCTGCCTTGGTCGAAAAGCATCGCGAGTTTTACGACGATCTTGACATTCCGCCACCTAGCTTGCATCTCGTCGTCAACAAGGTTCGCGCCAAGAAGGCATCTGCGGCTGGCGTCAAATCGCCTCCATTGTTCGCGCAGGACTCCAATCGGCGTCGATCCAGCTCACGCTTCGGTGTCGCATCTCCTACTAGTCCCGATGCCCTTCGTCCTATCGGAGCCAGCATCTCGCAGCGTGCAATGACGGACGATGCGTCAGAAATGTTTTCCATGGACGAGGAGGATCTCTCGACGCCACGCAAAGACTCGTCTGCTCGCGCACAAGGTTCACCCTGGGCCGTGCTGCCCCAAGTGGCGCATCTCAGTCTGGACGACCCTATAGACAAAGACTCGCCTTCGCGGCCCTGGAAGTCCCGCACTGTTGAGGCGGAACGCAAGCAGGCGGTCGGCGATTCATCCGCATCGCCAGCAATTCGACCCGCGGACGCGCCCAGCGATCTCAGAAGCATCATGGCCAGAGAGCAGCAGCGCCAGCAGCAGCAATCCGCTGTACCCCATCTCTCGAATGCCACAACTCCAAGTGGGTCGGGCACATCGACACCAGTCCAGAAGTCGGCAACATCAGGGTTCGAGTTGTCGCCCATCAACGTCGCCAACACGCGTCTGTCGCAGAAGGAGCGAAAACGCCAGCAACAGGAAGCTGGTCTTGCAGCAGCGGCTGCAGCAGCCGCACCTGCTCCAGCACGCAGTGGAAGTGTGTCATCGCCCTGGAAGCTAGGTTCGTCACCGCCTGCTGCCTCTTCGCCTTGGAGCCTGAAAGCGGCTGCCACAACCGCCATGGCACTGTCCACCTCGCACGAAGGAACTCCGCCTTTGTCTTCTACTTTGAACGGCCGACGACCTTCAGCAGCACCTTTGCAGTCCGGCACAGCTGGACAGGGCTCACGTCCGTCGATCTCGGATGCAAGTCCTACACCAGCCAACAGCATGGGCCCGACGTACAATCCGACGCGGATGGGGTCCAAAACAGTACCCAAGCGCATAAGCAGCAACAGTAATGAGCCGGCCTGGGCAATGCCTGCAGTGGCTCCGCCTTTGGGTTCCTTTGGCACGTCACCATCGGCCGCTCCCCCAACAGTTTCGACCGGAAGAGCCATTCGTTCTGAGGCTGAACGGGGACCATCATCAAACCTCCAGCGTTCGCTGCTTGGCGTCAATGTCGCCAGCGTCTCGCGATCGTCGTCAGAAGCACCTCGCACCGGGAGCGCCACTTTACCTGCTTCTCCGGCACAGATGACTTTTGCTCAAATCCAGGAACAGCAGCGAATGGCGATCGAGGCAGAGCAAGAGACGATTCGTCAAGCAGCTGCCGCTCGACGCAGCTTCTTGGATATCCAGGAGGAGGAACGCAAAGCAGAGGAACGACGCAAGGAGGAGCAGAAACAAGCTGAAGAATTTGAGAAATGGTTTGCTGAAGAATCGAAGCGCATGCAAAAGCAGAATAATAAGACGGCCAAGCCCAATGCGTCAGGTGCGCCCAGCAGCGGAAAGGGTAAAGGGCAGAAAAAGCCAGCCAAGCAAGTGCTCAAAGACCAGGCTTCGACGAAGACGAAGCCCAATCAAGATGCCGCCCAGTTTGCTAATGGTAGCTCGGGCTCAGCGAAAGCTAAAGCGCAGAACGGCGGCAAGAAGGGAGGAGGAGTGGGCAAGGCGGGTGGCAAGCAAGCCAACGGTGCACCCGCTGATGCTGATGGTACGCCTAGCAAGAAGCGTCCCAACGGCGAGGGCGGAATCAAATCGTCGCCGAAATCCAACGACAAGAGCAGCGGCGGCAGAGGCAAGATTGGTCAGAGCAATAGCAGCAAGCCCGGCGCGCCAGCGTCTGGAAGCAACAGCAATGGCAACAGCACCGCCAACGGCGAGTCCAAAACAGCCGGGTCCACGCAGCATAACTTGCCACCCAAACCAACGCCCGTACTCGCACCCGCACCCGCACCCGCACCCGCACCTGCTCCTGCACCTGCTCCTGCAGCAGCAGCAGCAGCAGCTGCAGCCAGCCTCTCAGCCGCAGCACCAACATTTACTCCCCGCCAAGGTTGAATAGACCCGATTCACGATTGTTTCGATTTCATCAACATGCCACGGGCAGCAGGACCTTCAATTTTGCCAGTGTCATTGCCGCCCTTATTTCATTTTGACACAGTCTTGACACATTTATATGGAAATCTTAGAAAGTCACACAGAGGAACAGACGGCCAAAGATATACTCTGACAGATGAAATGAGAGCAGTGCGTATGTGTGTGTGTGTGTGTGTGTGTGTGTCAGAATTGCATGAAGATTGGGAAGAGAGAATGTGTGAAACTAGATTGATGATTCGAAACATGATTATTGGAGGTGTGAGTTTGGATTTGTTTGACTAGGTGGGGCTGTTGTAGCGGCGATTTCGAAAGGATCCAAAGGGGGGGTAGGTGGATGATGATCCAAGTCGCTTCTTAAAGGTTTAGGTCTGTGAGTATCTACGGCTTCTATTGGTAATTGAAATCTTTTTTCATCGCAACCATAAGCCTTTGGAGTCAACTGAATAACAGTATGAAGAGGAATTTTAATATAAGGCAAATCTTCCTGCGACAAAGCATGAAAGTAAGCATATAAACACCTAATAATCGCCTGATGTCCAATGATCAATATATTCTCCTGTCTTTCAAGCTCCATGATGATTGGTTCCAAACGAACCACCACATCTCGATATGATTCTCCTCCACGATATCGATAGTTAAACTTGTCATCATCCCGATTGGCATAATCTTCCGGATAATACTTTTCAATCTCTTCATACGTCATCGCATCGCATACGCCTGCATCAAGTTCGTCCAAACTCTTCCATGCCAACTTTGGATAAGGTAGCTCGCTTGCGGTCTGTCCAGTTCGACGCAAGGTACTGTGCCAAACCGTCAAAGGTGCATCCCCGATATTGTCCTTGATCAACTGAGGTAAGGCTTTAGCATACATCCAACCTCGAGGGGATAAATCGGAATCGCCTCCAATCTTGCCCTCAACATTGTACTGCGATTCTCCATGACGTGAAAAGAAAATGTTCCTAGGGGTCAAGTGGAGATTCATCAGGTAAAAAGCAATGCGAGATTCGAGATAGCCTTGAATCCGATTAATGGTGACCGATTTACCAACGTCGGTGACTTTGACGTAGCTGTAGTGCGATTCGCTACCGTCGTGGTTGACAGCTTCGTAGGTGTCTTCGTAGTGTTTGATACGGGCCAAGAAGTCGGCTTTGGCAGCTTCCGGGGTCATTCCTGCATAATCGGGATCGCCACTACTGACCTTGACGGCAATGTTGGCATCAATCACCTTGGGATCGGTACAGATGCTTTCGAGGAATACAAGCTTGAGATCGGGCTCCTTTGCGATTCGATCGGCAATTTCCTTTCTCCTAGCTTTGGTCGAGTTGGTGGCATCGTGAATACCGACATTTCCACCGCGCTTCAACCAGCCAATGAGCTGTTCCAGACATTCCTCCGCCATCTGAGAACGCAGTTTGTAGGCAGAAGGATTGGAAGGGTCGAAAAAGGATGCAGTGTGATCTTCTTTGACGCCAGAAGTGTTGTACTTGGCCCGAGCGAGTGCACGTCGCAACTGGCCGACGTTGAACACTTTGACGTCGTATTCGAGCCAACGGAGGTACTTGAGGACTCGGTTGGCGACGTAGCTCTTGCCTCGGGCGGGAAGACCGACCATGCAGACGACGATCTTGGCTCCTGAATAGTCGGGTCTTGCACCGGCGGCACCGAGATTGGGTGTGGAGAGGCCGGTGCGGATGCCGTGGCCGAGACCGAGGGCAGTGCCGAGGCCACTTTGACCGCTGGAGGGTCCGCCTTCGCCCACTTCGGGAGCATCTTTGAGAATGCGACCGCGTCCGTTGTCGTGGTTGTGGTTGTGGGTGGGGGAGGTGAGGCCGTGGTGGTGGTGCGGATGGTGCGATTGTTGAGCTTGGGATTGGGACTGGTGGAACGAGTTGGACAAAGAACCACCCATAGGAAGAACAGCGCCTTCGCGATTCAAATGATCCACACCTTCAAAGGGTGTACCGGGAACACTGTTGGACTTGCTACCAGCATGACTGCCCGAACGTGTGCTGAATGCGCCCGTCATGGCGAGATTGGGCCCCGCGGCGGCAGCCAGACTGCTGGACACGAGCTCAGGGTGATCCCTCAACAACGCCTGCAGCCCATCCGACGAAGAAGCCAGGTTCGACGAGGCCACAGCGACATCAAAAGCCTCCCTCTGCGAAGCCTGTGGGAAAGGTGCAGGTCTCGAATGACCGTGCGTCGACTGGGAAAAGTGCCTCGGCGAGGCAGAAGAGAAGGCAGGGGTGCCTCCGGAGAGCTTGCGCGAGCCCGAACGGACGGATGCGGATCGTGAGAGATCACGAGTTGGCTTATCGCTAGAAGCAGAAGAGTTAGCAGCAGCAGCGGCGGCGGCGGCGGCGGCGGTGGCGTCCTTTTGAGCCTGTTCTTGCTGCGCCATTCTCTGGGCGAGCTGCTGGGCCTGAGTAGCGCTGTATCGACCAGGGGAGGCGGTGCCGGGACCAACACCGGGGCCACCGCTAAGATGACGATGATGAACAAAGTTGTGGGGCATGACGGGGGACGAGTCACCACTTTCGATCGCGCACTGATCGGCTGCGTTGGCATCCGAGGTTGGGAAAGCCTCTTGGCCAGAGCCAGCGGGGATATTGACAGGTTGTTGCGCCATGGCTGACGTTCGGAAGCTGGGCTCTTTTGTGCTGCGAACTGAGACTTGGCGCGGAGTGCTGTTGACAGGTAACTGATACGTGAATCCTTATCTGTACGTGTTGAATTTCCAAAAGATGGCAGCTTTGACGAGACGATCCAGAGAGCAGGCGCGAGTTTCGAACGTGTGCCACAAAGACGATAACAAAGACTGCTTTGAAATTGCGGCCGTGGAGATGTCTGGTGCAAGATGTTGATGGGGGACGGTAAGAGGGAAGAATGGGAATCGAGTGCGGGGTGATTTAAGAGAGGAAAACGGTCGGCGAGCGCGGGAAAGGGCACAAGGTGCCAGACCGGACCGGAGATGAGCGAGCGAGAGAGTGTGGGTGTGGGCCAGGCGAGCAATCACAAAATCACATACTCTTACAGTAATGTGTACTGTACAGTACTGTACTGTACTGTATTTTGCGGGGCGAGTCGAGGCAAGGCCACCAAGCGAGTCTTTGTACGCTGTCTCTCTCTGTCTGCTTTGATTTCTGTCCGTGGGGATCTCAAAGTGCGCTTTTGCGCCGCTCATCCGCAAACCAGCTAGCTGTCCGTGCGTTAGCCTCGTCGGGAAATTGAGGGGCGGCGGCAACTTTGAAAGAAAAGAAAAGATTTCCGACTTTTGCCTTGACCGTACTGTACCATCCTCAATAGCCGATAAAACCCAATTGCAGCCCAAAGACAATGTTGCTCTAACAACTTCTTCAGAATTGGTCAGCTTGACCAGCAAAAAAAAGTTGAGGTGGAGTAATGTTGCGGACCCTTCTTCCAAGTTCTTCTGCAGTGGCTTTCTCCAACACTTCCTCCTACCGACCACAGCACAGAACTAAAAACACATCCAATATGACACCCGAAGAATACGAAGCTCTCACCCCCGATCAGCAAAAGGCGCATGACGAAGCCCAACGAGCTCGCGAAGCAGCCGAACAAGCCACTCTCCCTTACACATGGAAGCAACAGCTTGACGCCGTCGAGATCTCCGTCCCCGTACCTCAGGCTACCAAAGGTCGAGATCTCATCGTCGAACTCAAAAAACGAAAGATCAAAGTCGCTCTCAAGGGCAAAGATTCCTCCATTATCGAGGGAGAGCTAGCCAAAGATATCAAGGAAGAAGATAGCACTTGGACCATTGAAGATGGCAACTTGGTTGAAATTCACTTGGAAAAGATGAACAAAAACGAGTGGTGGCCCAACGTTGTCACTCACCATCCCAAGATCGATACAACAAAAATTGTTCCCGAGAATTCCAAGTTGAGCGATCTTGACCCCGAGACAAGGTAAGTATACTCTCTCTCTCTTTTTGCTTAGGCTCGACATTTTTCCGTCTGAAAACCGATACTGACTTTTCTCCTTTCTATCTCATCTTGACCGGATCACCACTTTAAAAATTCGCATAGAGCAATGGTTGAAAAAATGATGTTTGATAACCGTCAAAAGGCCATGAACCGACCCACTTCTGATCAGCTTCAACAGCAGCAGATGCTCGCTAAACTCGCAGCTGCAAACCCCAACATCGACTTTTCCAACGCAAAGTTCAACGCTTCCTCATAATTACTTGTAACACTATCATCACACAACACATTTAGCTTCAATTTCAACTGACTCGAGCACACCTGCCCGCGTTTGCTTCTTCTGATGTTCCAAAGTCGCGGTCTCGTATTGTATGATTATCCGACTAGATCTTCTAACGGGATACACTGGATGCGGTAGAAGCAGAAGCCGAGGGCTGCTGGCGCTGCTGCGACTGTGGTGTGGCTGCAACACGCTGTGAAAGCTGCTTGTCTAGTTTCACGGCCTTGTTCCACATCTCAACCGTCAGACTCTTCTCTCCGTGCGATAAGCCGAGTAGTCGGACGATTGCCATCCTTCGCAACAGATCTTCCTGTCCCAGCGCACCCTCCTTGCTACTAGCTCCACCGTGCGAGTCCTTGGCTTCCTCCTGTTCCTTCCTACGCTCAGCTACAAATTCCTGCTGGATGTGTTCGCTGACACTCTCGGGGATCTCGAAGGCCTTGGCCGTCGCAAGGCTTCGTGCGTCCAACAGCGCCTTTCTCCACTGACCCAATCGGCTTTCCTCAATCCCAGGGAGCGAGCTCGAGTACAGGTCGGCATTGCTGTCGGTAGGCTGCAGAGGACACTGGATGTCAAATGGCAAGAAGCTCTTGCCTTGACTGAGAATGATGGCGTTAAGGTCCGTGTCAAACTCGAAATTAGAGTAAGGGAAAGCATACGGCAGCTTGTGCGATTCCAGAACCGAAGAAAGGGCCTTGATGTTGCGGATGCCGCTGTCTTTGAGTTGTCCTTCGCCCATTGTGCCTTCGTTCACCACCACTGTGGTACCGTTGACAAGTTGGAGACGGCCGGCTTCCAATCCAGTGCCCTCGCCTGCACTTCTAGGATACAGTGGCTTGCGGTCGTCGTTGAGCGTTGCAAGATCCATCGATACGTCGACGACGGCAGGGAGCAGCTGGTTGAGTCGGCGCGAGAGCTGCGTCTGTGCAGAGGCTGAAGTTGCAGCTGCAGGAGCGCCAAAGTTAGACACGTTGAGCGTCAGAGCACCTAGGCAGAGGTTTGCGCGACGAACGTGAATGCGAGCGATCGTAGCGAGCAAGACGAGCTCTGCAGCCACCTTGTCTCCTCCCAAAGCACCCGCCAGGTATTCGACAAGAGCCTCCCTCCCAGCCGGTTGAGATAGGATGTTCGAGCTCGAAGCAGCAGCAGCAGATCTGACAGAGTCGAGCTCGACCGACGACGCATAGACAGCGTGGACACAGGGTACCTGTGCAGGCTCCGATGACCCAGCAGCAGATCCGGTCTCCTGCCACTCAGCTTGAGGAAGACCGGCTGTGTCGAGGATACCGACCACTTCGATCAGCTCGGTAGTCTTGAACTTCTCCGCTGCATCCAGATCGTACAGCTTGACGAGGCCGCCGACGTGAGGAGCCTCGGGAACGGGAGCTTTGGCAGCATAGGCACGGGGCAAAGCCGAGACGTTCGTATTGGATGAGGAAGCAGTACTCGCCTGGCCTCCACTTGTTTGCTGAGCTTGCAACTCGGCAGCGGCAGCCTCTGGACCGACCTCCAGCTCGCGCTTCATGCCATTCATAGCCTCCTCTCTTGTACCAGGACGACGGCCAAAACAGTCGGTACCAACACGAACGTTGTCACTACCTGCCATGGTGGCTACGTCCATGTCGGCCGACATACCCATGCTGAGCTCCAGGCCACCTGTCGCATCTTGACCTTTCAACAGCTCTACGTAAGCCTCCTTGATATGCGACTGATCTGCCTTTTGAACATCCTCATTCTTGCGCAACAGCTCCACAAGGTTTGTGCGTGTGTGGATAAGCCTCTCAAAGTCTGGGTTCGCCGAAACAATCTCATCAACGCTCTTGGGTGCCTCTGCGTCGGCGCTGGAGCTGTTGGCAGCAGCGCCGATGGTCATGACACCGCGAAGGCGCAGGTCAGGGCACTTTGTGATGACGTGCACAGCCAGTTGGAGGAGCTCGCTGTCCTTGGCATTGTCGGCATCCGTAGATAGGATAGGTGGCAGACCGCTCTTGGCATCTTCGCCACTAGTGTTGACCTGGAGGTAGACGCGCAGTGGCTCATCGCGTTTGGCAGCGTCGGGAGAGGCAAGAGCCTTTTGCAACACGTTGGCAGCCTTGACAGAGTCGAGCGTTTCGAGGAGGTACAAGTTGGGGATCGAGGCTAGCAGCTTGCCCTTGTTGCTCTGCAGACCGCCAACAAAGTGCCAGCGGATCTCTCTCGGCAGCACCTTGGCTTTGTCAACCATTTCCTGGACGTAGTTCTCGCCAAAGTGAAGCTGACCTGCCTTCTTATGAGCGGCCAGGATGGCAGAAGGAGGGTGGAGCTTAGAGATGGCTACCAAGCGCGGCTCCTTGCCTGCCGAGCCAATCTCCTTACCCTTCTGGACGGCACGGCGGATGCGCTCACGGACCTCCTGGACCTTTTGAGGAGATTGGGGTTCCCCAATCGATACAGCCGAGGTGGAGTCTGCAAGCTGGTCCACGGCGGACGAATCTCCTTCGAGTGACTCGCGGTTCTCTTTAGCTACCCATGCGGTCTGGCCGGGTACCGACACAGCGTACATGATTGTCCTTTCCGCGAGAACATCGTGGTTCAGCTCTGCGTGTTCCGCGTGACCCGATGATTCGTTGGAGCTTGCGATACTAGCCTCGCCGCCAAAGAGGCCGGTAAAAGTGCGTCCCTCTTGTTCATGTTTGGCGAGGAAGACTTCTGTGCCGAGACCAGTGTCTTGAATCATGGCACGGAAACGTACCAATCGGTGCGAGGTGGATGTACCATTATTCGAAGTAGGAAGTAGCGAGCCAATGTTACCCGGAGATAGAGTCGGGATCTTTGCGCTGGCATCGGGCGAAGAAAACAGTTGACGAAAGTGTGTCTCTACTAGCTTTGTAATGATGGCCGGCGACTTGTCTTGGGCATCGGCGTAGATCTGTTGAACGACATCGAGAGGCTTGGTGAGAGCTGCGGAGAAGTCGGTGTCGGGCACCATTCTGGCGGTGCTTCTATGAGAGGATGAGCTGAAGGTATTGCCAAGCAGCCAAACTTGTGCGAGAAGAGGTGTTGCTTTGTTCGTACGCTTGGTCAAGGGCCTTGAAGAGAAAGACTTGGTAAGAGGAGCAACGATAGAAAGGAAGCGAGTGCCCATGCCTCTGCACTTAGCAGTGTTCTTTATGAGAGAAGGGGACAGAGAGGTGGAGTCGACGATATTGATGGTGCTTGGGATATCGAAGCCATGGTCTTGTGCCTCGAAGTCTTGGAATGCATGGAAATCTCTTATTTGTAGCCGTTCACCGTGCGCTGACAAAAATCACGGCAAGCCATCTGGTGACCTTTGCTTAGTAATCGAGTCGAACCAAACCCTAGCACTCCGCTTAAAAGGCTTGCCCGAGCCGCATTTCGCAGTTGGACCCTGAATGCAGCTGTCCGTGCGCTTGTTCGACACCCACCTTCACGATATCATCCCAACGAGAATCATCACCATCGCCTTGCAATCAAGGCTCAGATTCACTAGCTGTACAGTCAAGCAGAATTCTGTACGGCACGAAACGAGCCTCATTCTAGGTGGCCGATAAGGCGCTAGGTCACCATTGCGCGCCTATAGCAAATCATCATCATCATGTCACAGTCGGGCGAATCATTCACCTTGCTGGAGAGCGGCACCTCTCGCCTTCACTTCAAGCTCGCCAAAGCTCTCGAAGAGGCTAGCTCTACTCGTCAGCAAGATGTCATCATCATTGACACGATTGCTCAGATCCGCACACAGCTATCTTCGCGCTCCGTCTCCAGCGATGCTTCCAAGCTAACCTCGGCGCTCCTCACCCTACTGCACTGTCTGCATCATTTCCCTTCGTCACAGGCATCCGTCGAAGAGTCGCCTACCTCGATAGACATCAGCTTTGCACTCATACCGACACTACAGCTCCTTAGCCTAGCTACCGACTGGAAGCATCTCCTCCTGGCCTATCAGCTTCTACCATTCCTTCTACCTCGCAACACACCAAATCATTCACCGCCCGATGCTGCCATTGCAGAGAGCAAGAAGGAGGAGTATCAGGAGCATGAAGAAGACCTGATAGGAATGGAGAGTCAAACTTCAGCGACTGCCTCGACATCATCTCGACTTCCTTCTTCGATTGTTCGCGGGCGCTCTTCCCGTCGGCCGTCCCATTCCGCATCTACCCGTGGCGGGATACCGGAAGCGTCTTCACTCGCATCGCCTGGTGTCGACGACTCGTCCTCGCTTCTTCTCCTCAATACTTTTCGAGCAAACCTCGTCGCTGCCTCGGACCAAGCTCAGCAAGGTCTGTACCGGCCAGATCCGTCTGCTCCCTCTCGATCACGGTCCCGCTCTCCATCCGCATCACGCTCCCCTTCGCGTTACAAACCTATAAGCGCACTGCCACGCGATGGATCTTTAGTTCGAATCCGTTTTCGCGCCTTGGAGTCACTGAGGTCTCTCGCAACAGGCACACCGCGTGGTCCAGCTGTGCTACCCTCCCTTGCCTCTACGCTAGTGGCTCTTACGCGGCACCCGGACTGCGCCATACGGTCCATGACGCTCAATGCCATGCTTACATGTTGCTCTGTTGCTAGCAGCGATCAAGGCGACAGAGACGGTCAAGTCGAGATGCTAGATGCAGCACTTACGATTGTTCGCCTCACACTGGCTTCAACATATGCCTTCTCCCCAGGCTCAGACCTCGAAGAGCAACAAGGCATGATTCTTTCCGAGATGGAGAGACGCGTCGATACAAACCCGACAGTCCTTCGCTCCTGTATACGAGTGGTTGAGCATGCTCGTGCTACTGGCCTGATCACAGATCAAGAGGCTGCTTGTCATGCTATCGAAGCGCTTCAAGCTAGTAGATGGGCGCCCATGCATCTTGAACTACCTTCGCTACAGCAGGAGCATGTCGCTTCTTCTGTCGTGGTGAGTACCGAGGGCATTCGTGCGCGTGCAGCTGCGCGGCAGAGAGCGTCACTCCACGCAGAACACGACTATCATGGCAGCTATGCTCCTTGGTTGGTCGTAGCTTGCTTGTCTTCTCTGGCCAAATCAATCGAAAGCATGCTCAAGTTGTCTTCCGCACAACTCGACGGAGCTACAAGGAAAGAAATTTTGACAACGATGCTCCGTTTCTACAATGTGGCATCAAAAGGCAAGGCGACAGCTTTGGCACTCTGCGTCGCGGCTGCACGATGCATCGGCGTACTCCACCACAAGATCCAAAGTACGCATGAAGAGCTACGCAAGGCAGAAGGCCCGGCACAGCGCAGTCATCCGGATGGCGAAACTGCGGCGCTGTGGTCCACAATGTCTGAACACATCAAATTTCAGCTGCGAAGCTCCAACCCAAATCGCAAGACCGCTGCGGTGATCATGCTTGAGGCACTGCTACCAGTCGGATGGGCACAAACTACAACGGGGGGCACGACGGAACAGCAAGAGGATGAAACGCATCAAACCAGACCAGCCTCGCCGCTTCAAATCTCTGAGGCAGAGTTTGGCCAGCTTATGCAGTTGCTCGCTGATCCTGATACCTCTATTCGCAAGCGAGTCATGATGTTGCTGCAAAAAGTGGATCCCAGTCTTGCAGAGCTCATTCGCGCACAGGTACAAGTCGAAGAGCAAGAGCAAGAGCAAGAGCAAGAGCAAGAATCTCTATCGCAAAAAGCTGACCAAAGAGGCACACCTGGTAAGTTGACCTGTGTATTGAATTTTGTCGTTTGGTGTTAGGCCAGTTTTCACAGACGCATGGTCCGAGCACAGCAAAGAAGGGTCTCCGTTTTCCGGTTTTCCGAATCTGACCATTTTTGCTTTCTTCTTGTGGTCACCCCACACTTCTTCTGGAACGTGACACCGACCCTCCGCTTTGAACGACACCTTTCCAGCCTTGTCTCTATTCGATACTGTCTCGAAGTCATCTTCCAGCCCTAGACCGCAAGACAGCACATCGACGCTTCGTTCAAGCAAGCACTACTCAGAAGGCAAACGCCGCAAGACTCGAGGCCATCCGTCCCAATTGGGCCCTGCCCTCGACACGTCCGCCATCCCCTCCGAGTCGAAGCGTCTTCGCGACCGAAGCATCGCCCAGGCCATGTCTGAGTCCATAGCCAATCTTGTGCTTGGATCGGATGCACAGCCGAACTCCTTTGAGAGTGAGGTTATCTTCTCGGCTACTTCATCTGGAGTACTGGAAGGGGAGGAGCTTGAGGTCGTCAACGAAGTTGCGGATCCTGAACGTCGTTTAGACACTGATGCTGGTCAGCCACCGTCGCTGTTGGACCTCGTTCATCAATGCCACAACCACGAACCCTGGCTCGACACCAGCCTTACCCCTTTCGTTCTCGATGGAGTCCAAATTGGTTTCCTGCCAGCAAGAGTGGTCAAAGCCTGCATCGACGACTCTGCAAATCAGCGCCGAGTCGGTGCCCCCGCAGTGCTCCGCAAAGTTAAATTCGCCATGAACCACCGCGAGATCCTCCCGCCAATAGCATCCTCACGCCTTTGCGAAGCCATCGCATTCACTTCCGACTTTGCAACACCAGAAGCAAGGACAACCGGCCTCAATGCTGTTGCGCAACGATGGCGCGAGGCACGCATCTTCCCAGACCCACTCGATGGCTGGCGCGATGAGCTCTACGCAATCTACGGGCTCAACCCTCGCCCCGGCTCTCGCAACCCCATCGCCTTCAAGCTGGAGCGCGCAGCTTGTGCCTTGTTCGGCTTTGCCACCTTTGGCGTCCATTTGACGGCGTACACGGTCGCTCCAGATACAGGCGAGCTCAAAGTATGGGTCCCACAGCGCAGCGCTACCAAATCGACATGGCCTGGTTACTTGGACAACTCTGTCGCGGGCGGCATCGTAGCCGGCGACCTTCCGATGGAGAGCATGGTGCGCGAATGCGAGGAAGAAGCCAACTTGGAATCGACACTGGTCGAGAAACACATCAAGCAAACTGGCGTCCTCAGCTACTGCTACAAGACGTCCAAACAGGGCTGGATCCAGCCCGAGGTAGAGTACGTCTACGACCTGCCACTACCTGCAGACGTGACGCTGCAACCAAAGGATGGCGAGGTGGATCACTTTGACCTTATGAAGCTGGATGAGATCTACGATAAGATGAGGGAGGGCAAGTTCAAGGCGAACTGTGTGTTGGTCATGCTGGATTTCTTGATTCGACATGGGCACATTACTGCTGATAAAGAGCCGGGGTACCGACAGATTGTTGCTCAGTTGCATGTTGATCTCCGCTTGCCTGGTCCTTAATTCAGCTCCTTGATTCAGTATTCTTCCCGTTGTATGAGAATGCCAACGTTCTTTCAAGATGGGTGACGAAGACGGAAGCTGCCTCAACCCTCTTCAATCCCTTGATACGTTGTGATTTTCAGCTGTGCCGCCAGGTGGTCGATGACTGCGATGAATCTGGATCCACACTTGGAATGGGATGGAGTAAATCATGACCAGCGAGCTTGTCTCGTCTATCAACGCTGTCTTTAGAGATCTTGTCGAAAGCGTCGCTCGAACATACCCGAATCAGTGGACGCCGCGGTCATTCCTCGGGAATCTGAAGCTGAACGCATTGGAATAGTAGAATGCCATGAAGAGCGTGTGCTCGTGACCGAAAAAGAAGCGAAGCGCAGATGTACGATTGTTCTTTGCAGGGTTCCGACGGTGCATCTTCAGGATTACGTGAGGAATGCACGCGTGTGACAGAGACAAGATCGATGACGTCGTGCTTTTTTTTTTTTTTTTTTTTTTTTTTTTTTTTGTGCGGAGAAATACAGTACTAACCTCGCACACAAGTCATGGGTCAACATCTTACATCCGACACAACTCGCTTGTGGGATGATGGATGGTTGTAGCTAGGGTTTGGGCGTGCGAGCTGCAAGTCGTGGTCGTGGTTGTCATCCTAATTCGGTTTGGTCGAAGGTGCAACGTTATCGTTGTCCTTCGACCGATTATATAAACGCAGGAACTGACGAGACGTGGTGGCTTGCAACGGAAACGACTCGATTTGCATGCATGCAAATTCCGCCTGTTCCCACTCTCGTAACTGCAGTCACAATCGTCTTGAAAGGAGGTTGTGAACCGGTTCAGGCCGACGGTCTGGTTGCTTAGGTTGTGAGCAATCCACACTTTTCCGTCGGTTGGTCACACGGTCAGCAGACTTGACAGCGCCTTGTCCATTTGTTTTTTCTTGGCTGCCGCACAAGCTTTCCGTTGGTTGCTTTTCTTCAGGCCAAGAATCTAGACCAAAATGTGTCCAGAAGACAGCAAAGACGATGAGCGTCGATGGGTCGGTCGCTTAACCACTATCTGCAGTGCGATGAGACTTGACCTGGCATTTAGCTGTCTGTCGTCGCAACCGAATCGGGCAATTACAGTAGCGTGGCCTTGACTTGCATATCTACCCATCATTCTATCCTTCTCAACACATATAATTGCCCCAGCATCATCAATGATGTCGAACATCACATTGTAGGCCAAACAGTGAGGTTTGATCTTTACTGCTAGAATTCGAAAAGAGCCAAAGCGACTCAATACCGACAAAGACACCGACGGCCCACTGCTCACAAGACACATTACTTACAGAAAAGGCGCTAGCTACGAGATTTGGCTTGCAAAATTTCCAGCTCCGCCTTGAAACTCCCCGAAAAGCTTAGATGACCAGTTTTCATGCGTTGGCATGATCCAATGAACAGTCTAGTGTTTCTCTCCTTACTCATGTCTGATCTCGTATGCAGCCAGTCATCGCTTACTTTGAAGGACATGATCACAACCGGTGTAGTGCTATTTGCATAACCGTCGGGAAGCTCTTGTGCATCTTCGGCGAATGGCAATAGCACATACTGTAGATGGCCTGGAAACTCTGGATTCGGTGAGATGAAAATGGACAGAAAAGAAGAGCTTTAAACTTAGGTATCTGTCAGCACTGCATACAGAGAAGGAAGCGTGACCTAACCGTTGTCGGACGCTAAAACTGAGCTATGACCTCAGACTCTGTTTTGAGATAATCCTACTTGACCTGGTCGCTTTCCGGGTAGCGTTCACAGTACTCAAGACCATGCCAGACCTCCCTGGCAAGTGACGCCAGAAATCTCGATCTTCGTAGAGCTCGACTCAAGTGGTCGCTCGAGATCTCGTCGGCATCTTCATCCAAGCCACACCGATTCCGATTCGGGACGACTTATCCAGCTCATTCTACCATCCCCTGCGATTCACCTAGTGTCTATCTACGCTGGTAACCGCACTTAAGCTTTGTTCATAGTATGCTCATTCTGTCGACAGTTTCGGGGTTCTGGCACAGACATTTATGGATAAATTTTCACCGCAGGAAAAAGAACCAAAATGGCGCAGCCTCGCCTTTCATCCGCGTTCTTTCGAAGCGTGAGCATTTGTATCGTAAGTTTTCGTGACCACCCAACGATGCTGCGAGGAAAAGAGGTCGATGGTGAGAAGCATGATGTTCGGAGAGGCTTGTAGGTGGAGGGAGTTTGGGGTTTTTTTAAAAAAAAAAAAAAAAAAAAAAAAAAAAAACAAATAAATAAATAAATAAAAAAGTAAGAAATCGCGGTGCCAGAGCGCGATGATGGACAGCAGTCGATCTCAAGGGCCCTAGGGCTCACGTCAGGGTTTCCTTTCTGTGCGAGCCTCATACACACAATGTCAAGCGATGACGCTACTGTTCGTGTTCAATTGTCATCCCATCTCTTCTCTCTGAAAGCCACTGCCATCCATCAAGACTCTGATCGTGTCTCGCTTCTCACATTCCACCTTGTCCAACCAACATCCTCTGACCCTTTCTATCCCTCTCTGCCTGTGTTGATCCTCACCTTGCCAGACCCCGATCTGAAGAGGCCCTTGCTCGATCCACAGGCCGGTGTTGGACCCTTGTTTCTAGTTGGCTGTTCGCCTAGCTCCTTGCACTTCGATGAGTCGATGAATGACGTATCGACCCTTTCTGCTGCGAAGGTCCTCGCTGCTTACTCTTTCTCCAGCCTAATTTTTCCCCTCTCCCCTGCGGACTGATTTGATGACGCCGTCGGTACCTTGACGTTCGACCTTCCTATCTTGAACTCCTCTTGATCCGCATTTGCCGTTCCCGTGTCATTGTCCGCTGACGGTCGTCATGTCCACAGTCTCTATTGTCCTACCTGATGCAAATCCTGTCATCGAATCAAGCCCACATGTGCCGCAGACCCAGTCCGGCTTGTCCGCCGGGTATAGTGACGGAGTTCTACGTATCTTGATTACGTCGTGATGCAATGCTATCACTGAGTTGCTGAAGTGCCCTTTTTTGGTCTCGTCTCCCGCTCGTCTGCACCAAGATATCTGTACGGTCTAATTCCTCGGCTCGGTCAGTCGATTCTACAGGGAAGACACTTTTGAGCGTTTTGCAGCTATCCGCTCCGATAGCATATAAGCCAGCCACATTTGTTGCTGCCATCCCCTCTTCTCTCTCGCTATCATATCCGACCAACACTTCGACGTGACGACTAGGGCAACCTCATCAGGCAGCCTCATCCCTATCCACCATCCACCTTCCCTCCGCCCTTCGACACGTTTCGCACGTCGCAATTCAACATGAACGCTGCCGCACAGCTGCTCAAGCGAGCGGGCAATGAGGCCCTTCGCATTAACCCCACGGTGGCCGACATCGACATCACCACCCACGGTTCCGACTGGCTCTGGGCGGTCTTTTCCGTCATGGCTCTTTCGGGCCTGATCACCATGTTCTGGTCGCTCAAGGTTTCCCGTGGTGAGCGCGCCTTCCACTACCTTTCGGCCGCCATTCTCGCTACTGCTTCGGTAGCCTACTTCTCGATGGCCTCTGATCTTGGTGCCACCCCCATCCGTGTCGAGTTCCTCAACTACGGCCCTGACCAGGTCAACGGCCAGCGCCCCACCCGCTCCATCTGGTACGCTCGTTACATCGACTGGACCATCACCACCCCCCTTCTTCTCCTTGAGATCCTCCTCGTTTCCGGTCTCCCCCTCTCGACCGTTTTCATCACCATCTTCTTCGACATTGTCATGATCATCACCGGTCTGATCGGCGCGCTCGTCGAGTCGACCTACAAGTGGGGTTTCTACACCATGGGCTGCGTTGCCATGTTCTACGTCTTCTGGGTCATCTACGGCCCTGGTCTCAAGTCGGCTTCGCACCTTGGCGCTGACTTTAAGAAGTCGTACCTCTACTCGTCGCTCCTCCTTACCGTCCTCTGGACTCTGTACCCCGTAAGTGCCGCTCGCCTCCACTTGAAATGCAAATTTTGGCTCGACCCGCCAGAAATTGCCCTGTCACAAAGAATTCAATGCTAACCATCGTCTTTTCAATTCTACAACGTGCCTTTGCCGCTCCCCATCCTTACGACTCCGCTCTTCGACTTTCTCCATCATCTGACCCACCCCATAGGTCGCCTGGGGTCTCGCCGACGGTAGCAACACCATTTCGCCTGATGGAGAGATGGTGTTCTATGGTGTTCTCGACCTTCTTGCCAAGCCCGTTTTCGCTCTGTTCCACCTCTTCTCGCTCCGCAGGTGCAACTACTCGTCGCTCCACCTCAAGAGCGGCAAGTTCTCCGACTACGAGGACCTCTCGGCCAACCACTACCGTACCATGGAGGGTGGCAAGGCAACTGAGGCTGGTATTATCGCTGGCAACGGCAACGGCAACGTCAACGGTGCTCACACCACCGGCACTACTACCACCGGTGCTAACGTAACTGGCGCCAACGTCCTCGACCCTGCTCCTGCTACCACCATGCAGCAGGCTCACATTGCCCAGTAAATCGCTTTCTTACTTTGCGTAAGATATTTGACTGAGTCCTTTCTTCCTATGAGCATGCCTTGACTTGGATGTTGCAGTCTAATCAAGACGAGCCATACACGAAGCAAGAGAATGTACAAACACTCCATTGCTTGCCCTTTTTTTCCTTCCTCTACTTCCCTTAAACTTCGGAATCTATCCGAAGCGCGGTGGTATGAACTTCGTTTTGCACTTTCACGACATACCCAGTTCCATTTACTCTCTTATTCTGATGTACGACCTACCTTTAATCTCATCCTCCCCTCATCACAACCTCTTCTTAGAGTATCCATCGCCTGCTCAGCTCACGTTTCGCAATTGCGTCGAATAGTGGTTGATTATTCATGAGGCCAAGCGAGACTCGAAACTCGAGTGAGATGGCGAGTCGTTCTCACTGTCGACCAATGACATGGCCGAACGAGGAAATCAAGATGAACACTTGGCACGGGCAGCTTCCGGTAGCTCGAGCGCGAAGAAGATGAACATTGCCATATCATTGTTCCACAATTGAGCGCAGTGCTTGAACAGTAAGCCGCAGAAGTACGTGTATTGTGCGGTGTTCCAAATAGGGACTGGGACGTCTTTTTGTAGGTACGATCAAGCCGGTGAAAAGAGGTCTCTGATGGGGCCAGCAGCTTATATTGGCTTGTATTGGCAGTCGAATGGAACAATTTGTTAGATCACGCTGACGCACTCCTTGACAGCGCATTGGTATATTAGCGATGATTTGTCAGCTGGATTTTGCAACCGTTGAAAAAAGAAAAAGTGGACGTGCAGAAAGTGGATTTTTTGATTTTTTTTTTCGTTCTCTGAGCCGTGGTGGCTTTTTGGAAGAAATGTGAGAGAGGGCTCTGGATTTGAACGACGAAAAATTTCAGCTCACGACACTCAGCCCATCCCAAGACAAACTCAGGGTCACAGTTCTTGAACTCATCGTCTTCTTCTGTACCACACTCCTTCCATCACCGCCTCTTCCTACACTTTCATCCTTCCTCACCCCTCATATTAACCCCGCAACGGTGAATTGCGGTGTCTCATCCTCCTTGACAGAGTGAGCCTGCTTAGCTTTGTGCATAGCGAGGCGGAATCTTCACCACTTCGGTGCTCCAAGGGGCCTTAACCCTTGGATACTAGCCCACCATGGATATCAAGAAGCCCATCACTTCCACCATCTCCTCGGCCTCCTTCGCATTCCTTACCGCCGAGGACATCCGCAGAATTTCGGTCAAGCAAATCATCAATCCTGTCCTGCTTGACACCACCAACCACCCGAATGCTGGCGGATTGTACGACCCGGCGCTTGGGCCGATGCGCCCCAACGACATCTGCTCGACATGCCACCTGAACTCGTATCAATGTCCCGGTCACTTTGGACACATCGAGCTTCCTTCGCCCGTCTTCCATCCGCTCTTCATGGGCAACATGTTCAACTTGCTCCGAGGTACCTGCTTCTACTGCCACCGATTCCGTGCTTCGCTCGTCGTCCTCACCAAGGTGATAGGTCGATTGAGACTTCTCGAGTACGGTCTCGTTGACGATGCAGAGAACATCGAAGCCGAAGCGCCAAGATCCAACACCAAACTCTCTGATCTCGATAACGATGACTTTGACAGCGCCAACGAAGACAACGAAGTGGACGAGGAATCCAACAAAAAGTCAAAAGCCAGCGGTTCCAAGCCCAAGGGTTTCAACGGAGAGACGCCTGCCGAGTTTGCTGAACGCATCAACAAGCAAGTCAAGCAGCTCATCAAGGAGGCTAAGGCCAGCGGCAAGGCTCACGTTGAGCCCGAGGCAGGCAGTCTCGCATACACCCTCCGAAAGAAGTGCATCAACGACTTCATGAAGGACATTCACAAGCAGCGCTGTGGACAGTGCAACGCCATCAGCCCCAACGTTCGTCGTGACGGCTTCCTCAAGATTATGGAGAAGGCTCCTCTTCCCAACGAGATCGCTTCCAACGAGCACAAGGGATACCTCCGCATCTCGCCCGTCAAGCGCGTTGCCGCCATCGAGCGCCGATTCGCTGCCGCTTCCGCATCCACATCCGCTTCCGCAGATGCCGAAGACGAGTCAGGTATCGCGTCACAAGCCATCTCGGCAGACAATGCCCCCAAGGAGGCCGGATACCGTGTCATGCCTGCCGTCGAGTGCCAAGCGCATCTCCGTCTCCTTTTCCATAACGAAGGACCCCTCTGCTCTCTCCTCTTCGGTCGCAACGGCCCTTTCCGCCTCGGCAACTCTGAGGGTAAGGTCAAGGCCAAGACTGGCTCTTCCATCTGGTCCACTCCCAACGGTGCCAGCGCTGACAACTTCTTCATCAGCGTTCTTGCCGTCCCACCCACACGGTTCCGTCCTGCCAGTATCATGGGCGATATGACCTTCGAGAACTCCCAAAACGAGCTTCTCACCAACGTCATCAAGACGACCTTTGCTATCCGCGATCAAATCACAGAGCTGGCTCGTCTTTCATCAAAGAACGACTTTCCGGAGCTCGGTCCCAACGCTCCCGAGTCCGAGTATCGTGCTGCAGAGGCGCAGCTCATCAAGGCTCGTGAAGATACACGCCGCAAGGTGCTCAACTCGATGATGCAGCTTCAGGTCGATGTTAACTCGTTCATTGATGCCGGCAAAAACCCTATGCCCCTTCGTCAGGGCCAACTTCCTCCTCCCGGTGTCAAGCAAGGTCTCGAGAAGAAAGAGGGTCTCTTCCGAAAGCATATGATGGGTAAGCGTGTCAACTTTGCTGCTCGTTCCGTCATCTCGCCTGATGTCAACATCGAAACCAACGAGATCGGTGTCCCTCCCGTCTTTGCACGCAAGCTCACCTACCCTGAGCCTGTTACCGTACACAACGTCCAACTTATGCGACAGCTCGTCATCAACGGTCCGTTCAAGTACCCCGGTGCCGTTGCCATCCGCAGCGAGGACGGTACCGAGACGCAGCTTGACAAGCTCAGCGTCGAGGAGAGGACGGCGCTCGCCAACCAGCTCCTTACACCGCAAGAGCACTCCTCCAAGCAGGCTCGCGGCACGTTTGCCGGTCTTGGCAGCTCCACACGAACGCCCATAGCCAACAAGCAGGTGCTCCGTCATCTCCGCGATGGTGACATCCTGCTGCTCAACCGACAGCCCACTTTGCATCGTCCCTCCATGATGGCCCACAAGGCGCGTGTCCTCGTTGGCGAGAAGACCATCCGCATGCACTACGCCAACTGTAACTCGTACAACGCCGATTTCGACGGTGACGAGATGAACATGCATTTCCCCCAGTCGCAAGCCGCTCGTGCCGAGTGCTACTACGTTGCCAACACCGACAACCAGTACCTCACCCCCACCAGCGGTAATCCGCTCCGTGGCCTCATCCAGGATCACGTTGTTGCCGGTGTTTGGATGACCTCCAAGAATACCCTGTACACGCGAGCCGAGTATCAGCAGATTCTCTACGGTGCCTTGCGACCCGAAGGAAAGTACACAGGTGGTGGCCGCGTTCTTACGATGCCCCCTGCCATGCTCAAGCCAGAGCCACTCTGGACTGGTAAGCAGGTCATTTCCACCGTGCTGCTCAACCTCAAGCCTGCCAAGGCGGACGGTCTCAACCTCACCTCCAAGGCCAAAGTTGCCGGTCGCATGTGGGGCAAGGATCACGCCAGCGAGGAGAAGGTCATCATCGAAGACGGCGAGCTGCTCCAGGGTGTACTCGACAAGGCTGCCTTTGGTGCTTCGTCCTACGGTCTCGTTCATGCCATCTTTGAGATCTACGGCTCTGAGACCGCAGGCAAGCTTCTCAGTATCCTGTCGCGTCTCTTCACCAAGTTCCTTCAGACCAACGCCTTCTCTTGTCGAATGGACGATTTGCTCCTAAGCAAGGACGGCGATGCTGACAGGCGCAAGATTCTCGACTCGGCCAATGGTCAGGGCAAAGGCGTTGCCATGAAGACTGTCGGTCTCGAAGGCGAGGACGAGAAGAACCCCGACACCGACAGGAACTTGCGCATTCGCCTCGAGGAAGTGCTTCGTGACGACGACAAACTTGCTGTCCTTGACGGTGAGATGATGAACTCATCCAACGCCCTCACCTCCAAAATCATTGAGGCGTGTCTCCCTGCAGGTCTCTACAAGAAGTTCCCCGAAAACAACATGCAAATGATGACTGGATCCGGTGCCAAGGGTTCCGCCGTCAACGTGTCGCAGATTTCGTGTTTGCTCGGTCAGCAGGCGCTCGAGGGTCGACGTGTTCCTCTCATGGTCAGCGGAAAGTCTCTTCCCTCTTTCCGTCCCTTCGAAACCTCGGCGCGAGCAGGTGGTTTCGTCAGCGGTCGTTTCTTGACCGGAATTCGTCCTCAAGAGTACTTCTTCCACTGCATGGCTGGTCGTGAAGGTCTCATCGACACCGCCGTCAAGACGTCGCGTTCCGGATACTTGCAGCGATGTTTGATCAAGCATCTTGAGGGTGTCCACATCCAGTACGACAACACGGTTCGCAACGCCGATGGCTCCATCCTGCAGTTCAACTACGGTGAGGATGCTCTCGACACCACCAAGAGCAAGTACATCGGCCAGTTCGACTTCACTGCTGCCAACTTCGAGAACTACAACAAGCGCTACGACCCCAAGCAGCTTGGCGAGGTCGTCGAGGCCGAGCTTGCTGCCGAGCACATGAAGAAGGCGCTCAAGAAGCCGCACAAGTACGACCCCGTCCTGAGCGTCTACACGCCTTCCACTCATTTCGGCTCCATGTCGGAGAAGTACGCCAAGGAGATCGAGGCCTACATCGAGAAGAATCCAAGCAAGCTTCTGGCAGACAAGAAGAAGAAGAGCAAGAAGCGCAAGTCCGAGGCCGACGCAGGTGCTCAGGACGACGCCGGCCCCGTCGAGAAGCTCCGCTTCGCCAAGGAGAAGCTCGGTGTCGAGGCCTTCCGCGCCATGTGCAAGGTGCTCTACCACCGTGGTCTCGTTGACCCTGGTGAAGCTGTCGGTCTTCTCGCCGCCCAGGGTGTTGGTGAGCCATCGACCCAGATGACGCTCAACACCTTCCACTTCGCCGGTCACGGTGCCGCCAACGTGACGCTAGGTATCCCGCGTCTGCGTGAGATCGTCATGACTGCCTCGCAGAACATCAAGACGCCCATCATGCGACTTCCCGTCCTCGACGGTATCACCAACGACCAGATCAAGACCTTCTGCAAGGATGGCAGTCGTCTCGTGCTCAGCCAGGTCATTGACGAGGCCATCGTCACCGAGAAGATCTCGCCCAAGTCCGAGGAGACTGGCTTCCACCGCCAGAAGACCTACACGGTGCGTCTCAACTTCTATCCCGCCGACGAGTGCCAGGAGGAGTACAATTGCACCACCTCGCACATCCTGCGTGGTCTGCAGGAGACCTTTGCACCCAACCTAGAGAACAGCATCAACAACGAGATGCGAAAGCAGAAGCGCGAGCACGCATTGCAGGCAGCCGCCATCGGCAAAGGTCAGACCTTCTCGGACAACGCCCCTGCCGGCGACAATGTCGATGAGGAGGGTGCCGAGCGTGCCAACGGCCGCCAGGCACGTTCGAGGGGCAACGACGCCGATTCGGATGACGAGGACGATGGCTCTTCAGACGTCGGTGATGGCGATGCGGATGAGGCCAAGAGGAAGCAGCGCTCGGCTGCTCATGCCTCGTACGAAGAGGGCGATGACGAGGATATGGCTGGTCCTTCCACCACCGAAGACATCGAAGCCGCCTTCAGCAATGGCACCCGAAAGTCGTCCAACGCTATGGACGTTGACAGCAACGACAGCAGTGACTCCGAATCCGACGATGGCTCGATCAACGAGGAGTGGGCCGAGCAGACCTCGGCACTCGAGCGCGCCCTGCAGGAGAACTCCAAGTACATCAATGCTTTCCGTTTCGACGATGTCAAGGCGCGATGGGCCGAGTTTGACCTCACTCTGGCTACCCAGTCGCAGAAGCTGCTGCTCATCGACATTGTCGAGCGCGTCTGCCGACAGAGTGTCATCCACGAGATTCCCAACATTGCTCGTGTCATGAAGCCGCCTCCCAAGGCTGGCGAGGAGGGTGTCTCGCTCACGGCCGAGGGTATCAACTTCCGCGATCTGTGGGACTTTGGTTTCGGTGTGGTTGACCTCGACAACCTCTACACCAACGACATTGGCGCCGTGCTCCACACGTACGGTGTGGAAGCTGCGCGTGCGGCCATCGTGTCCGAGATGCGTGGTATCTTCGACACGTACGGTATCGCCGTGTCACCCCGTCACTTGTTCCTCATCGCCGATTACCAGACTGCTGCCGGTGGCTTCCGTCCATTCAACAGGTCCGGTATCGCCGAGTCTTCATCGACGTTGCTCAAGGCTTCGTTCGAGATGACCATGGCTTTCATCGGTGGCTCTGCTCTGCACGGAGACGTTGATATGCTCAAAACTCCCTCGAGTAAGCTCGTCGTTGGTCGACCCGTCTCGTCCGGTACGGGCACGCCAGAGATCCGCCTCGCCCTTCCTACTCCTATCGGCGCTGCTGCTTGATCCAGTTTGGATCGATCGGTTGCACATTGCATTGCTTGTACCAACATCATGTCAAATAGTAACAGTATCTACAGAAATCCATCGTGATCCTTTCTTCATCCATTCGAGTCCGTGTTTGAGTTTGAGCTTCTGATGGGAATGCAAAGCTGAAGCCTAGTGTGCACGCGGGATCGAGCTTCGATCTGTCGCGTAGAGTGTTTCAAGACGGCGAATTGCAAAGAACAACGGGAAAAAAAAAATAACGCGCTGCAGACTCGCATGACCGAACAAACAAGGGTCCAGCTGATCTCAAACGAGCATCGAGTTGGAGCGAATCTCAATCAACCTTCATCAGCATCCCCACCATACTTTCATAGCCAATACGGCTCAGCCACACGTACAACAAGCTGCAACGCCACTTCAGCAGGAATCTTGGAGCTACGTTCGGGATCTGCGGAGATGCAGGCGTACTCAGACCATTTATAAGGCCCGTTCCAAACCAACAACTAAGGCGATGACCGAGCTACGATCTTGAGACACATCATTTTACTTGTCGACAGCAACCTCGGGTCTTCAAAAGTGGTTCAGAATGCGTACTGTCACTTCTTCCGCCAGCAGATTCGGCCAGGTTGTCCACCACCAGAATGGACACCGGAAAAAACATCGCACAGATGCATCTGTAGAAACAGCGCCCAAGCAACGTCGACTCGTCCAAATAGGCTCCTCACCGCCACCGTTCACCACAGGACCGCTTCATCTCGCACCGAATTCACGGCAACAACGAGATAAGGTAGCTGAGCGTATCGCATCCACATCTACATCGCCCAGAGCAACACGCAAAAGACGGATTGTAGTCGTTCAAAGGAAGAATGCTCTCGAGCTACGCTCTTCTTCACCTGCCTCGCCGCCTCCCAACAACCCCACTACTTTTGGAGGATTTTTGTCTCGACCACAAGCTTCGCAGCCTGGCGCTATCAGCCATGCTGACGAGGTGTCTCCAGAACCAGGTCCAAGTATGCTGCAGCAAAAACGGCAGATGGACCCGAGTGATCCAAGCTCGCCGATCGGCACCTTTGGAGGACACATGGTCGGACGATCTGTTCGGAGTCTGAGATCTTCACGCAGCAGTACGGCAGACTCGGCATCACGAGATACCAACTTCAAGACTGTCGGCCTGCCAGCTCTTGGTCACGCATCGCAACTTCGCACAAGAGTTGGACCTAGAGCACGCCCTCCACAGGTGACAGAACTGCCCGATGTGAACAACAATGAGAACACGGAGGCCTTACAAGCACACGCTCAGCCGAAGCGCAGAACTATAAAACGTATCGCCGAAGAAAAAACTGCCAGGCAGAAACGGCAACGAACAAAGATCCAGCGGGTACAACTTGGAGGCGGCTTGCCTTCGTCGTCAGCAGAACTACAGCCACTCAGCGATGCGGACCACCATCTCAATTCACAACCTGATGCGGATGAGCGCTTGCGGGCTAATCTTTTCGATGCAGCGGACGAATCGGAGATTAGTTACTTTCCTACGCTCCCTCCTACGCGCCTCTCATCCGATAGAGTGCGGGAAGAAGTTGAAGCGACCCACGAACAAGCAGCGAACACAAGGCTTGGTGCTGCTTCTGGACATCAGATTGCTTTTGCTGATCAAAGCCTTCCGCAGGCATCAAGATCCCACATATCGATATCTACAGCGTTACATCCGCAGGATCAGATTCTGGCTCGGCAAGACGAGCGTATCGAGGAGGGTGATGACAGCGTGGGTCTGCTCGAGGTGCTTTCACAGAGTGCTATGCGCAAGATCGTTCCGGATTCGCCGACCACCATCGCCTTCCCGCCATCATCTCCGATACCTTCGCCTGTAGAAGCACTGCATTCCAAAGAGGTACAACATCAATTGCAGGTCGATTTTGCTCCGTCACACTTGACCCATATGCAAGCGCAACAAATTGCGAACTCGATCATCCAGAGCAAGCGCAGGCTTAAAGAATGGTCTGCGGTCCATCCGGACCTGTTTGAAGGGCGACCCAAGGCCTCGATCACCCGCCTACGGAAGCCAGCTAGGGTCCTCCAATCTAAGTGGCGACCGCCTTCGAAGCTCACCGCATGTCAAGATCTTGGCCTGTCGTCGGCTCAGATGCGGAAAGGACCCGCAACAGATCTACCCCCGTTTACACACTGCAGTGCTATGGGACGTGTTGATGGATCCCAAACGCAACTTGATGATGACACATACCTTTCTCCGTTCGAGCACGGTTTGTGCTCTGCTGGATACCGCTTCTCGTACGCGGTTCGAGATCTTGACACAGCATGCGATGGAATGGGAAACATCAACGTTCCGCATCTGCAGCCTTTCAATTCGGATTGCTTTGAACAGCGCATGCGAGTAAGGCGAAAGGAAGTTGTCAAGATCATCGTACCATTCTCCGAGCCAAGGCTGTCATCGCTTGCTACTCGCGCTCGCTTCCTGACGTCTAGTACAAGCTCATTGTCTCCTCAGCCGAACTCACACGCGACTTTGTCAGGCCAAGTAGTGTTGGTCTGGATGCAATCCACCGCACGAGCGTTCCTACAAGCACTTGAGACCATGATCCAGCCGAGCTTCGCTGGTCCAGCACAGAACAGCTGCCACAGCATCACCTCAATAGAGTCTGACCTATACCCCTGTGCTATCTTACACTACGTCGCACATGCCCAGTCCGCAGCGTCGGTGGACAAAGCTTCTCCTCATGTGGCTCTGTACGTACATCTAGACCGACTAGAAGAGGCACGATCCAAGCTGGCAGTTCTCCAACTTGATAGCACAAGCTACCGACCATTCAACGATCCACTGGTTCGCTTGCTTGTGACAAGTCTAAAAGGCGAGCCACTGTGCTTGATCTAGTAAGTCTGTTTCACAATGTATCTTGACACCATCTATACCCAGCAATGCTTCATTATCGTAGCTTTTCACAGTTTTGCATGCTCAAAAAATATGAATGGTTTGCAACCTCAGTATCAGGCTTTCAGATTGTCGGCGTTTGCATGGAGCTGATTGATTGCAGTGAAACAAGGAGACCGGGAATAGAGCGGCACGATCAGGCCTCGATGGACAGGAGATCAAAGTTAAAGTGTGTAAAGGGGGTCTTTTCTGGTCTTGCCCTACCTTTGTGGGGTTTTGGAGGTACAGCCTTCTCGTTCTGTTTGTTCTGCTTCTCTTCAGCCATCGATGATTCCGCTGTGTACCGGTTCTTTGGGACCACAGTCTCTGGTAACGAGATTGTGTTGGGTACGACGCCTTCTGGCAGCGATAAGAGTTCGAGCAATCGATTAGCAATTCGGTCGGCCGAATCTCTCATTCCTCCTAGGTTACCTGCAGCAGGACCGATCTGCAGTCCCGCATAGGCACCCGTTACGAACAGCGGGACATCACGACGATATTCCAGGTCGGCGGTGAGGACTGGCATTCCACCAACCAATCGGATCGGGTGTGTTTTTTGCACGTTGGAAACGAATGGTAGGCTGCCAAAATCTATTTTGGCACCTGTGGCTACAACGAGATAGTCCGCGCGCATGTGGTTGTCGAGGTTTCCGCTAGAGGTGCTGGTGCGTAATTCGAGTGCCCATTGCTTGTCGTTGTCGTTGGGGTTGTCGATGATGGCTGGCTTGTCCTCTTCAGATGTTTCTTCTTCTTCAGCCTCTGTACATTCATCGATCTGCCCTTCTTCGCCTTCAGCCCTCGCCAAGGGCCGAGGACGGTTGAGGAAAGCAGTAGATGCATATTCAGCACAAGAAATGGTAGTGTGAGTACGAATCTCAACTTTGCCCAGTGCCTGGAGTCTCGCCAGCACCTTGGCATACGTGGGTGTGACACTTCCGCCGTTCCTAGCTGCGCGAAGGGTGGTGAGCCGCTCCTGTACATCCTCATTCTGCCAGAATTGCATCTTGAGATAGTTGCTGTATCGGCCGACCCATCCAAGATCCACGTCAAAGGGTTTGCTTTTCAGATGACCACGGGTGAGTAGGGTGACTTTGTCGAAGCCTTCTTCCAGAGCGCGGACTACAATTTGGGCCGAGGTCAGACCGCCGCCGACCACGACCATTCTTCGCTCTCGTGCAGGGGTGGAGGGTGGTAGAGGTGGGGGTGAAGGGAAGGGCTGAGCTGCTAGACATCCGGAGTGCATCCAGCCTGGACCGCAGGCTGGAGGAGGTGTGGGGGTCGGGATGGGAGATGTGGTTGTTGACCTGTCACACGTAGAGCTGGTCAGCAGGTAGGGTGGGATCATGGGCATACCACCGAATCCGACAGCGCTGACGACTGCCTTGGCGGAGATGACTGTGCTGTCATCCGAACCTGCCTTGCCTCCATCTCCGTCGTCTACCTCGAGCAAGAAACCAGGGTGATGGTTGCCAAAGTCATCTTGCACAGTGCGTTTGGCTCCGTCAAACCAGACCAGCTCCTTGACCCTGCCCCTCAGTGTGGTCACAGGGCTCTCTTCCAATCCAGCACCTTCCTCCAGTATGGATGAGTCTGTGTCAGCCACTGGGCTTTCCGCACAATCGCCCTCAAAGTACTCTGACACTTTGGGCCAAGTATTCGAACAGCCATTGTCACACGACTGGACACGATACTTTTGCTCGAGCTTGCGGGTAAAAGAGTCAAAGAGCGACGAGCTGGGAGTGAAATAGTCGCGACGATCGCGCTCGTTGACGTGCACTTTGGTGTTCGTGGCAGCTATGGCGCTCGTATGGTGTTCCTTGGGCTGCAGCTGTTGCTGTTTGCGCTTGTGCTTTGACTTTTCTTTGCCAACCACGCCGAGGATCTCGATGAGGTCGGGAAGGTTGGCGGTATCTTCCGAGCCACGCTGTTTGATTGATGCGTGATCATTTTGCTCGACAGGAGATGGCGAGCGCTTTCCCTTGGATCGCCTTCTACATCCCCTTCCACGAGGTGCTATGGCACTTTTGTCTGCGGCAATCCGCTTCTCGATCAGATCAATGACCTGTTCAGGTGTTCCTTCGCCCGCCTTACCATGCTGGTTAGCAAAGGCAATGAGAGCGTCAAAATCGCTGGCATCAGGATGGAAGAACATCGGCGAGCGCAAATGGCTAATGCCCAATGCACGAAAGTTGCGCCTCCACAGACCCAAGAATCCTTCACCTAACCTGTCGATGACGAGAATCTTGATTCTGCCATCACATGGGCAGACGTCGTCTTTGTTGAGGTTCCACATAGCACGACCTTTCTTTTTGCGTCCGAAGCGGGTTTGCTCCTCGAGCTCTCGCGAGATGCTATCACGCGACGTTTTGGAGGTCTTGGCAACTTTGGAAGGGATCAGAGCGGGAGGGCGTTGCTTGTGGGTGAAGTGAAGATGTCGGTGCTCATCTTCAGTGTACAGGGCTGCTGGGCGAGATTCGAGGATGCGGGAGATGACTGCGAGTGCTGCAGGGCCAGCGCCGATGATGACCAGATCAAAGTGGGCCGCTGCGTCGATGTTTGGTCGGTGGAGCTTGCTTGGCGCTGAAGAGGTTTCGTCGCATGCTGAGACGCAGGCCTGACCAGCAGGGCCTTGAGGTGCGTCGAGCTCTTCCGGCATAATCAAGTTCTCTGGTGTCTTTCGGTGTGGTGGTAGCATGTTGGATACAATCTCAGAGATGTGTCAAGGATAGCTTAGCTTTCATACGCTGTCCTCAGCTGTGTGGGCCTATATACACGGCCACCCGTGCTGGTAGCAGACGTAAGAATCCCGTGACACATGGAGCTGGAGGCTCTCGGCAAGCGCGGTACCTTTCAGGTCACAGTCAATCAAGTAAATGTACTCAGCGCCAGCCACAGCTGCTGTCAAGGAGGGCATTGGGCCGTTCCAGGGCTGTGACGGTCAGCTTCAGTGTTACAAATGGGCAATGTATGAGAGTGGTGTCATGTAATGCGGGGGACATCAAGGAATCTTATCAGTGACCGATATGACCAGGAAGGTACACATGCACCTTGACGGTCGCCGATCTGATCGATTCCCGATGTTGTACTAGAGCCGATTGGTGATTCATCTAGATCCGACTGTGACGGATGCCCGATGGAGACGAAAGAGCCCATCTGCGTGTTGGTGGGCGGGACGACGATGTGGTTGGGTACCACAGAAGCAGTATGGTGTTGCTCAGTCTAGGATGGCGTCAGAGTGGTGCAGCCGACGTGATCTCACCCAAGTTTAGCGCAGATTCCGTGATTGCACCTCCTCCTCGCACAAGTCGGCAAGACTTTTGTTAATTTTTAATCTTTGATTTTTGTATTGTTTTTTATCTATTTTTTTTTTTTTGTTTGCTTTCACCAACGCCTTTTGTCCATCTTGGACAGCTGTCTATCGCTGCGTTAAGGGTGCATCCCCCCAGATCCGCACTCGACATGCGCAGGCAGATTAACAAAAGAGCCCCTCACCTTCTGCATTCGATAGCGGTCGCTCACGAACATTGTCAATAAGATGGTGCGAGATCTACAATGAATGGACGACCTTCGCACATCATCCATCCCTCTTGTGGAGACTTCTGCTGCCTTGACATCCGGCTCGAGCCGCCTGCATCCCGTCCAATGTGTGCCCTTTTTCAAGTGCCTTTCTTTGTTCCCCCCTTAGTTGGACTGTATCCCCTCGACCCACAAAGTCAAGCAGATACAACCAGACTCAGTCATGCTTGCTGATTCGGATCGCTCGTCATCGAGGGACGGAGTTGCACCGTGACACCCACCTTATCTCACAGCTGTGAAAGCCTCCGTGGTGGCGCTCGACTCCTTGTTCTTCCCGTTCAAAGCCCGAGACTGAATCTCGCTCCCTGTAAGAGTTGTTTGTATGTCAAGAGTCCTACCACCGTTGCTTTAAAGATCGTTAGCAGCGTCGGCTGTGCGGAAGTCGAAACTTTTTTGGGTCTGAGATTGCCACCTGATTGCAATCATGCCATACTGAGTCGGAGTCTTCCCATCGGCGTGCCGCGTCTCAGCTGTCTCAGCACTCTACACTCTTTGTTGTACCAAGGAACTTTTTGTAGTTCTCATTTAGCATGATCCATGACCTTTGCGACGCTGGACGAAGGACTTTCCCCGCGTGGGAGGTGTAGGATGTTGGATGAGTGGCTTTGTTGAGAGATCTCGGAAAGCAGGTACAAAGCACGAATCATCATAGTGTATTAGACACTTTGTAACCACATTCAGTTCCAAAATCTCGGGATCCGTAAGCACTCAATGTATGTGCATAGCGAGGAGTCTGGAAGAAGATCGAATTGAGTTCAACAAATCAAAAGAAGTACATAAATAAGCTCTGCTCGTATCTCTCTCCTGGCCGTCCCTCTATCCCTCTCCATCGTCTCCGACTTGCCAGCTCAAGAGGTTTTATGGTCTAAAATCAGCCTTACATCACCACTGCACCTCGAAACCGAGCATCTCTTTGATATCTAGTGCCTAGGCAGATAATATAAAGACGACGACAGCTCATCATGGCTGCAACTCCTCCCCTCTCGCAGGGAGTGGGCTACGGTGTGGTCATCGGCCTCGGTGCTCTCTTCGCCATCGTAAGTAGCCCTCCAGCTGTCATGTTGTTTGCTATATCTGTCTATCAGGCTCAGGCCCAATCTCATATCATGATTTGTTCTGATCTCCCCCTTTTTACTCGCATCTCTCGCAGGTCGTTGTCGGCATCTCACGCTCGCTCGTTCGCTATGCCGGTATCTCGAAGGATGCTGAGGAGTTCAGTGTCGCTCGTCGTTCTCTAGGCACTGGTCTTATTGCGGCTGCCGTCATCAGTTCTTGGACCTGGTCTACTACGCTTCTCTCCTCCGTCTCTACCGCCTACAACTATGGTGTTGCGGGTGCCATGTTATACGCGTCCGGTAACTGCACGCAGATCGTGCTTTTCTCCACCCTCGCCATCCAGCTCAAGCGTCGCGCTCCTTCGGTTCACACCTACCTCGAGCTGGTCCGCATTCGTTTCGGCACCCTCCCCCATCTCACCTACATCTTCTTTGCGTTGGCCACCAACATTCTGGTATGCAGTTCCGTCCTGCTCGGTGGTGCAGCAGCGATCAACAGCATCACGGGTATGAACATTTACGCAGCGCTCTTCCTGCTCCCCGCCAGTGTCGTTGCTTACACTCTTCGAGGAGGTCTACGAAGCACTATCTTGGCCGACTACCTGCATACGGTCATCATCTTTATCATCCTCTTTGTCTTCTGGCTCAGGGCATACGCGACGTTCCCCGAGATCGGCAGCCCCCGCAAGATGTACGATCTGCTGACCAGGGTTCAAGAAGGGATCAACGTCGCTGGCAACTACAAGGGGAGCATTCTTACTCTCAAGACCGAGGGAGGACAGTACTTTGCGTGGCTTTCCGCGTTTGAGTACACAGGAGTCGTGTTTCTGGATGCATCATTCCACCAGAAAGGTGTCGCAGCGATGCCGGAAGCCGCTTTCCCAGGATATCTGATTGGAGGACTGGCTTGGTTCAGTATTCCCTTCTGTCTCGCCACGACGGCTGGACTTGCAGCCCTTGCTCTTGAGACAACGTACCCTGGCTTCCCGACCTATCCTAACCGCATTCCCAAAGCTGATGTTTCTGCAGGTCTCGTGCTGCCTTATGCTGCTCAAGCTCTGCTGGGCAAGGGAGGCTCGGCCGCTGTGCTTCTTCTCATGTTCATGAGCTGTACCTCGGCCATCTCGGCCCAGATGGTGGGCGTCTCGACCGTCGTCTCTTACGACATCTTCAAGACTTACTTTAAGCCCACGATCTCTGCCGATAGCCTTTTGCGCGTCAACCAGTATGTTGTCGTCGGCTTCGGTATCTTCGCCGCCGCGTTTGGAAGCTTGCTGCACGGCATTGGACTCGATCTGGGATTCATCTACAATTTTACTGGTATCTTTACCTGTGCTGGTTTGTCGCCCTTGATTTTTACCTTCTTCGACACGAGGCTGCATCCTGCGGTTGTCTTCCCAGGTATTTGGATCAACTTCCTCGCCGGTGTTGCTGTGTGGTTGACCGTGGCTTGGCACAAGTATGGCGTGGTCGACCTGACCAGCGTTGGCGGCGTAGTGCCGTGTTTGGCGGGAAGTGGTACAGGTATGGGTGTCGGACTGGTACTGTCCACCCTGTCGGTGCTGTTCTTCCCGCGAGAGTTTGCTTGGAGCCGGATTCCGGAGATTCTGGAACAGCAGCACAAGGAACAGCTGGAGCGTGCTGCCAAACACCACGTCCACCACAACCACGGTGGCGACAGTTGGCCCAATTCGAGTAACGAGAAGCCCTCGAGCATCGATTCCTCGGATCCACGTACTCAGTTGGAGATCATTGAAAATGATCCAGCCTACAACCGCGCACGACTTGATCGTTACTTCCGAATCGCTGTCGTCTCGGCGCTGACCATTTTTGTGGTCATCACCATCATCTGGCCGTTTTCGCTGTACCGCGACTACATCTTCACGCGAACGTTCTTTGAGGGATGGGTGATTGTCTCGTTCATCTGGGCTATCCTCGCCTTTGTCGGAGTGGGTATCTTTCCGCTTATTCAAGGTATCCCTGTGGCCAAGGATGTTGTGGCGAACCTCAGGAACAAGGTGGGAAGTGGTAAAGGTCAGAAGGGCGTTGAAGGGGCAGCCAAGAACGAGGAGAGGAGGGGTTCGGACGGAAGTACAACGACGACTGCGGGCGGAGAAGCTTCTCCGACGGAGATCAAGAGCAAGCAGCTGCAGACGCAGACGCAGACGCAGTCGGATAGCGCCTACATCGCTTAGCTGAGTATACCTCGTGTTAGACTGCCGCCCACATGTCAAATTCTAGCTCTATGAAGATTCCTTTGCTGCCCCCAATCAGGAAGCGATCGTGTGAATGGTGGGCATTAAGCTGATACTTTTTGTCGAGCTGGCCTTGCACGACAAGTCGGGAGCATATATTGTATATTCCATGAGCTGCGCATGGACTATTTCGACACTTGAAAATGGTGCTCGACACCTGACAGGCACAATAGTCTTGTCAATCACGATAGAGGTGAGAGACACGCATTTGCCATGCTCGCCTCGCTATACAAGACAGGTCGGCAAGTGCTCTGCTTTTGTAGTGTGCATACCTCTGAATTTGGTTGGGACGAAAAGAGGCGTGCACAGTGTGTGGGAGGCTCAATGGCACGTCTCTCTCGCTCTGCATCCCTCGTATCTCGAGCATTGGATCGGGCACAAGACTTTGATCTGGGGGGCTGTCGTGATGAAGAGAAGAACATGCTGTGCCAAGGGGATCGCATTGAGAAGCAGAATATGAGCCGAATGCACAGAGTGTCGCGTCGGAGCTCAGAGGCGTGGGTATCATACCGTCGTTCGGCTCACTCCGACTGAGAAACACTGTCAATTCAACCGATGTGAAGCATTTTGGAAGCGAGGAACGACCGGCATGTCTTGGCTTTATTATAATAATACTATTCCTTTGCAAGAATTGTGGCTGAACAGTGCATCTATCGGCTGTGACAAGGCGACAGAGAACGTGATGTGATGGACTAAGTCAGTGTAACTGTGCTGTACAGTAAGAGAAGAGGCGTTTGGATGCTTCGCATACCGATTCGATTCCATACCGAATCCCAACGTGTCACATTTCCCTGGCGCATTTCGCTGTGCTGTGTACTGTATTGTACTGTACTGTACTGTACTGTACTGTACTGTACTGTACAAAATGTCAAATTTCCGGTTCAAATGCTGCACCTCTGCTGCAAGTCGTGCTTTTTGCTCCTCTTCTTCTGCCTCGCGCTGGTAATTTTGGGTTCTTTGACTCATTCCGGCGGAGCTTCGAGGCCAAAGAAAGCATCTCTTTGACAGCACTGCCTTTTGCTCGTACGTTGCACATCCGACATTGTTCCATCACCACCAACACCAGCCGCACAGGTCCACCTCGTCACCGTCTCGCTTGCCTCGAGACCATTCATGCTTTGACTGGCTCTGACTGGCTTAGAGCATTCACCCTACTTCTGTCTCGTCGTCCCTTTGCACAGCCCGCAATTGCAACACACTTTGGCTATTGTTGCACTCACCCTTCTTTATTCATCACTCTGGCTCAGCACTCGCACACCAACAAGCACAGTCTCCCTTCATGTCCACACTTGAATCCGTTTAGAAGCTTCCTCGCATCGTGACAGCCACCTGTCCTCAGCGCTTGCCTTTTGCTCTTCCGTAGCATTGCACCACGCCCGCCGTCTCTACATCTTGTAGCATCTACCCCGCTCATCTCGCAAAGCCGCCATCAACCTAGCTTTGAACAGCATACCCAACCACTTGGCTTTGTCAAACACCGCACTCCGCACGGCTCATCTATCAGGCCCATTCTCGTCCCTAACAAGCTCTTCACCACTATCTTGACACAACTTGGCATCCCTCCTTTGGCTCAGTATACCGCTATCATGTTCGACTTTCTCTCCTCCAACAAGGGCAAACGCCGAAACGATCGCTTTCTACCACTCAACGACTTTGCGCTCGGCCCTTTCAAGCTCGGTAGCTCCAGCAACACCCCCAACAGCGAATGCGCATACACCGCACTCACTTCCTCCACAGAGACCGCCGTCGATATCCCATCAGCCAACTCACAACGTCGTCACTCATCTGCTTCTCCCGACCGCTTCGATCACTCCTCCTCACCACCCCCAGGCTACAAGCCACCTTCTTACTACTCGACTTTGCTGGGCGTGACCCATCGCCGCGCCAAAAGCTCCTCTCGCAGATGCAAGCTCATCATCCTCGCAGCCATCGTTCTCCCCTGCCTCTACATCTTTTGCTACATCACCTTCCGTCCACCAAACTACATCATCCTCCCGCCAGAGAGATACGTCGATGTTCTCAAGAACACTTTGAACATCCATATTCCCAGCCACGCAGCGCGTCAATCCCTCATGGACCAACTTGCACGCATCGAGCATCCCGTCCCATCACCTACCACAACAGCACAACCTATTGACGCTCAGCACCAAGCTTTGCCATACTCAAATCCAAAGTCCATCGTGCCTCCCACCATTTGGTCCTCGGATGGCAAGCCTGCTCCCAGCGCTTGGTTCGCAAAATGGTCCCAGATGGGCTTCGAGCCCAAGTTCCTCGACGACGCTGGTGCTGAAGACTGGATCAAGGCTCACTATGACAACACCTCTGTCAAAGCAATGTGGGACTCGATGCCTCGCTTCATCCTCAAAGCTGACCTCTTGCGCTATCTTCTCTTGCTTGAAGAGGGTGGTACATGGAGTGACATGGACACTGTACCACTCATGCATCGCACCAACTGGACCAAGGACGCCGTGCCACTGTCCTCCATTCTCCCCGAAGACAAGGGCATCTTTGGCAGGGCCAGCCTTGCTTCCACACAACGCGCCATCAGAGCCGCATCAGCTCCAGCATCCCCCGAACCCGTCCGTGCAGTCATCGGCATCGAGAACGATCCCAATGAGAATCCCTCGCCACGCAATTTCCTCGAACGATGGCGCCTACTTCCCATGCGACGTCATCGTCCACTCCAATTCGTGCAATGGACACTACACGCCGCCCCCAACCACCCCATCATGCTCGACGTTCTTCGTCGAATCCTTCAAGCCACCGACGTATACCGCGCCTACGACATTGAACAACAACGCGAGTCCCATACCGACGGCTGGGGTTGGGATGAGAAGAGCATCGAAGACAAGAAGGAGCAAGCCCGCTTGCGAGAAGCGCACACCTCCCACCCTTGGGATGCCGTCTCCATGTCGTGGAAGTGGCAAGCCGGTCACTGGAGGTGGGGGTGGAGCATTCTTTCCGTCGAAGAATGGACCGGCCCCGCCGTCTGGACTGACTCGGTCGTTAGCTATCTGTACGCTTCGGCGGGTGTAAGACCGGAAGACCTGTCTATGCTCAAACAGCCTGTTCAGATTCGCGACGTCGTCATCGTTCCTTCGCAGGGTTTCAACCCTTCAGGAGGTAAGACTGATGGTGTCAGTCGACTTGTGCATCTATTCAGAGGCTCGTGGAAAGGCTGAGTGCTGAATCGCAATACCATCATTTTCATCATCATTTCAACACTGGCGCCCAATTCATCGCATCATCGCACAGTATTTGGAATTTTTATTTATTTATTTATTTTTTTTCCCATCTTGCGATTCATGTTTTTTGTTGTGTTTGTCATCACTAAATGGGCCGCTAGAGAAGCTTGGGATGTGATGGTTCTCGCTTCGAGCTGTGTTAGACATAATGTTTGATTAGGCGAAGTATTAAGCCCTTTTTCAATTGGATTGACTTGATGTACTTTCTGTGCCAGTATGCCTTGTCACTCTTTAGAGACGGGGTGGGGGTGTAGAACCAAGTAAGTTGGATGCGAAAGTGAGGGTTGCTTAAAGGGAAAAGCAAACCACACTTGGTACTTTATATATATAAATATATAAAATGCTGATATTGACGATGAAGAGAATAGTCTCTCGGATGACGTTTCTAATAAAGTAGATGACTATCGAGATCCACGTCCACCGCCTCCTCCTGTAAGAATGAGCTTCTTCTTGACGCGTTTTGGTTTTACAGCCGCTACTGCTGCTGTTGCGTTTGCGCTTTCTGTGTCTGCAGTGCTAGATTGAGCAGCCTTCTCAGCTACAACTGCTTCTTCACCAGCGGCTGCTGCTCCTTCTACCACATTGCTCTCTTTACCGATCGCTGTTCTTGCACTGGCTGCTGGAGCTCGACTTCCACCACTAGACCGGCTCTGCTTGTTAAGCCCACGTCCCTCACGAACAGCCGCCGTCGGTCTTCTTCCCGACCCAGTAGATCCCAAGATATAGTCTTCTTCGAGCTCGTGCCATGCATCCTCCATCTGATCATCCCAAAGACCATGAGCGTCAGAGCTGCGCCCTTGAATCGCATTGGCAAAGCTCGACTTGGAAGCTGGTGTTCCCCACACAGTCTTCTTGACCGGCGCTGCTCCACGTACTACCTTCTTGGCATGAGTCTGTTCCATACGCTCTGCTTGTTCGTCTGACGAGATAGAAACGCGATCCAGCCCGTTGCGCGCACCTCGAAGCGAGTCGGGAAAGTCCTCAGTCTCGACAGCTCCAGGATGGATGGGAAAGTCACGTTCGGCGCCAAACAAGGCCGATTCGCGGAAGCTTGGAGACGATCCAGACGGGAAGCCGCCATCGCTGATCCCGCCCGCATTGTTACCGCTGCCGCCGCCTCGACCGTGTTCGAAGCTACGAGAGAGTCCGTCTGATGGGAAGTTGGTCTCACTCGTGAAAGCGGCGAGCTGCTCTTGCTGTCTGCGGTAAGCGGCTGCGGCTGCGGGTCCGCCTTGGTTCGAGATGAGCTCGGCCTCCTCCGCGCGTGTTTTGGCTCGGTCTTCGCGTCGCTCCTTATCTCGTCGTCTGTTGCGGCGCTGGCGCAGGGCTTGCTCGTACGGACGCAAGGTCGATTTGTCGATCAAATTCATGCCTTCCCAGTCTACTTCGATAAAGACGACATCTGCGGCCATGGGGATGTGGTTGAGATACTTGCATCGTCGACGCAGCTCCTCGTTCATGCTACCTTCATCTGCTCCAGCCACCTTGACCGCGAGATTGCGCGGAAGCTTGGCGTAGGCGCCGTAGTGCGAAATCAAGATCTTGGTGTCGAGAGGATGCAAAAAGATGCTTTGACCCGATGCAGCCTGGAAAAAGAGGTAGGATGACGATTCGGGTTGAGGGGGGTTGATGTTCTTGCGCGGCTTTGGCTTTGATGCGTTCTTATGCAGGGTATCCGCCGTTGAGGGCGAGGCGGCTTCCTCCTTGCGAGGAGTAGCTTGACCACCGTCCCTCAAAGATTGGGTCATCATTCCGCCTTGCGATTGTGCTCGGAAGGTCAAAAACTCTTCGGCGCCTAGAGCTGCTTCAGGTGTTCCGTCACGCGCAGCAGAGCGATCCGCGTTCTCGACGTGTCCAATTGGAGCAGACGATTCTGGCTCCTCATCCGTCTGCGAGCGTTCCATGCGTTTTCGCTGGCGTCGACTGAGATCTGTGCGCTGCAGCTGTCCAGCCAATGCTGCTTGGTGATCCTTGAGATCGTTGCGTGCTTGCCCAATGGTGCTGCGAACAATGGGCAGGTCAAGCTCGTCGCGCACCTTTTGCATCTGATCCTTGACTTTGTTCTGCGCGAGTGCGACAAAGTGAAGGCCGCTTGCATCCGTGCCGAAGCTTTTGAGAACATCAATTTCTTGCACGAGCTCCTGTAGGTCGTTGTTGAGTGATTCAATCAGAAGCTCTGGTGTTGCAAGCATAAACTTTGCAAAGCCCATCACGTCTGGCTGGAAATGCCATGGCGCCGAGTGGACGGCAATGAGTGGGTGTTCGCGCTCAGAAGCAGGCCATGTCGATGATTGAGGCAACGCAAGAGTGGTTACATTGGGCCTCTCGACCAGACGCAAAGCCAACATGTCGGGATGCGAATGGGTCAGACTAGGTACCTTGTCATCGCTGAGGACGCCACCGGCACCATGGCTGTCTTCATCGAGTTCGCTGAGGCGTTGCGCACGTTCGAGATCGTACTGCTCTTGCAACTTGGCTTCGTGCTCGCGAGCGGCGGCTTGAGCATCCCACCACCGCACCGCCTTGAGATCGCGCGCGTAGACGGCGTCCCAGCAGATGGGGCAGCGGCGCCACTTTTGAGTCGAGGGTTGCAAGGTCGGCGCGGCTGGCTTGTTGTTGTTGTCGTCCTTCAAAGTGAGATAGTGGAGAATGCACGGGTAACAAAAGACGTGTCCACATTTGGTCATGCGTGGCGCGGTGGGTGGCGAAAGGCAGATGGGACAGGCAGCACCTTCATGCGCGGGCTCGCGTGGCTGATCCGAAATGGGTGCGGACGAGCCTACGCCTGCAAGCGCAGAAGAGGTCGGGATGACGACTTGAAGAATGTCGGCCCAATTGAGGTAGATATCTGGATCGGCAAAGTATGCTGTGTAGTCGCCAGTAGGCTTAACGAGGAAACGGTATTGAGCATTGACATAACGCTCCTTATTGAAGGGAGTGTAGGCAGCGCCTCTGCGAGATCTTCGAGCGGGCCCAGCCAGTGGAGGCCTACTTCTAGGTGGCAAGGTGAAAGAAAGCAAGTGGTTCATGCTCTGTCCACCGCGTTTCCCCTGTTGTTGGACGCTAGCATCAGGCCGAGCATGATGCGAGTTGTTGCGCCCTGCATTGCGACGTTTGGGACCTAGGTCGGCGGAGTCGAGGTGGTGTGGCTTTGTGCTCCCATCATTGGACATGGACTTGGTTGTTGGCCTCAAGGTGCTCATGGAGATGGAAGGTTGGTTAAAATGAGGGAAGGCGTAAGCCAGCGCGAGCTATCGATAGGCTTACGCTCAGGGTCGAGGCAAGAGTAAAGGTCGAACGAGACTATAAGTACCAAACAGTTATCCAGCAATAAAGTCACGCTCCAGAACGTAAGCTGATGCTTGTATCGAGGTGACAAGGCGGCGTTGGTGCTCCTGTATCAAGCACAAAGCGTTTCGGTCTGTTGTAAGACGCAATCGAGCGCGCGTCGCGGCGAGAGCTCGTGTCCAAGAACTGGTGCGAGGAGCGAAGAAGTTGGGGCTGTGATGTTGTGTCGCACTCTGTTTATGCTTCGAAGCTCGTCAAGTCTTGGCTTGCGAGCCGTGAGAGGAGAAGGATCGTTGGTGGGGATAAGGGTAGATAGAGCACCTTGCTGTCCAAGAACCTCGAATCTGACTGCCACACGTGCAGGCGTGGAGAACAAGGAACGGATCTCGGATTTGGTGTCGTTTTCTGATTTGCCTTTTTCGAGTTCCTTACCGTCAGCAGCCAGAAAAAAAGACGCGCTTACACAGAAATGCAGCTTGCGTGTGGAGGATTCTTGAGCTTAAGCTCAAAGCGGGACGTCGGGGCCATTCAATTGCCGGACAGGCCCATATCGCGGCCCGCAAGCCCAAGGTAGCACGGGGGCTAACAGTATCACCACGTCCCTTAACGCACATGATCCTTCCTATTAGCCATCTACTATCCGTCTTTGCGAATGCTTGACGGCTCCGAGGGATGAATTGACTGTGTTCCATTGGACTGGATGGAATGGAAGGATGCGGTCTTTCCTTTCGTCCAAGGTCTGTGTAATAGTTGACTGAATGCTAAGTCCGCTGACCCCGCGCGGCTTTGTTGATCCCCGCACTTGCGGCAAAGCATTTGTCGAAGGACCCTTGATTCAGAGTCATCAGACTGCTGTCAAAGGTGTCACATTCCATCTCACTATCATCGTTTCCCTCCTCCCCTTCATCTCGGCGAACCAGTAGAAATGTCTAACGAGCAAGCTAGTGCGACATTGCGCAATGTACGAGTGCTGTATTTCGACGTCTTTGGCACGGTTGTCGACTATGTCGAAACCGTAACCAAGGCTCTTCGTCGAGAAATTTCTGCCACCACTCTATCCGATACTTCCATGCTCACCGCTCTACAGCAGGAGTATGACTGGCGACATTTTACCATCGAATGGCGAGCCGAGTACAAGTCGGAAACCAGCCGGCTGGCCTCGATTGGCAACCCGGAAAAGATCACCGTCGATCAGATGCACCTTACTGCCTTAAACCGACTGCTCTCCACTCTGCCTCTGCCATCCAGTGTCGAATCACAAAGCATTGGTGGCTTTCCCATCGATGTTGCTTCAAACGCTTTGAGTCAAGCCTGGACGGCGGAGGTGCGTAATCGCCTCAACTTCACCTGGCACCTTCTCGAGCCCTGGTCAGACTCGGTCGCTGGCCTGCAAAATCTGAAGACAAAGTTCAAGCTCGGCACACTTACAAATGGAAATCTCAACCTCATGGTAGACATGGCAAAGAATGCACAATTGCCCTGGGATTTCTTGTGCACGGCAGATCTGCTCGGAAGCTTCAAACCTGATCCCGAGATGTACAAAAAAAGTATGTGCCTCCTCGATATCCGGCCGGAACTAGACGCACACAAGGCTTGTATGGTAGCCGCACATGTGAGTCACGAACCATCTTCTCCAAAAGGGTCTTTGTGCTCACAGTGCTGATGCTAACGACTCTTTACGCACTTATTTCTTGCAGCTATACGACCTCAAGGCGGCAAAAGCTTGCGGAATGACTACCGTCTTCGTCTCATCACGCCCGACAGAAGATGGCCTCCCCGCAGATGGCAAGCCAGACTATGTCGATATTGTCGTTGCTGACCTCTTGGAGTTTGCTCAACTCGTCGCCTGAGCCCTTCTCACAGACAGATTGTACAACATGAACGACGTTGGAGAATGTACGAGTTAATTGCAAATCAATGTTCGACGCAGCCTAGGTGGAAAAGAACCGATCTAGGGCTTATAACCAGCCTCAGCAAGAGCCTCCTTGATGCTGTCAAGCAGGTACTTGAGGTCTCCACGCTCCTTGTCGTTCACTACAGTGACACCCATGTGGCCGATACGGAAGTACTCGTCTTTGACCTGCTTGTGCAGACCGGCAGCAACGACAATGTTCTTGGCAACCAGCTTGGGCAGAAGATCGGTGGCTTTGAGGCCCTGAGGGTATCGCACCGCTGTCATGCCGTGAGCGCCGTCCTTCTTGCCGTCAGCAGCGAGCTGCTTGAGGCCAAGCTCAGTGACAAAGTCCTTGACACGGTCCGAAGCGGCGACGTGCTGCGCGAATCGCTCCTCGATCGAAGGCGAGCCCTTTGTGATGGTGGTCAAGCTGGCGTGGAGAGCATAGATGAGGTTGGTAGGGGGGGTGGCAAAGTAAGCTCCGGTGCCAGCTTCGTATGCCTTCATGACCGGGAGCCACCTCGACCAAGACGCAAAGTAGCTGTTGGGGGGCACAGTGCGCTTCTCGAAAGCAGCGATGGCCTTCTTGCTGGCGGCAAGCACCATCAGACCAGGGGGGCAGCCGAGTCCCTTCTGAGTGGCGGTGAGGACGATATCGATGCCCCACTCCTCCATGCGGATCTCCTCGCTGCCGACACTGCAAACACCGTCGAGAACGAGAATGGTCTCGGGGCTGACGCGCTTGACAACCTCACCAAGGCCCTTGGCGTCGCTAAGCACACCGGTGGAGGTGTCAACGTGAGTGAAGGTCAGCACCTTGTACTGCTTCTTCTTGAGCGCCTCCTCTACCTCGGCGAGAGAAGGCTTGGAGCCGATGGGAGCCTTGATCTGGTCGACCTTGGCGCCGTAGGTCTCAAGGCAGTCGGCGAAGCTGTCACCAAAGTAACCCGAGTTGAGGACGAGCGCATCCTCACCAGGCTGGATGACGTTGGCAGCGACGTGGTCCCATCCAAGAGTACCAGAACCAGCAGTAAGGACGGGCTGCGAGTTGGGAGCAAACAGCACCTCACGGAGCATGCGAATGCAGTCGCCAAAGACGGGGATAAAGTCGGGCGAGACGTGCGACATAGCAGGGTGAGCGTTGGCCAAGAGCACGTCATCGGCGACCTCGATGGGTCCCGGGATGACGAGCAGCTTGTGGGCTGCCTGCTTGAATTCCTGGGTCGACATGTCTTTTCTTAATGTGGAAGGGAGCTTTTGCGAGATGTGAGTGGTGATTTGCTGGATTCGATTCCGCGCTACTGTTGTGACATCGCGTTTTTGAACGTTTGACGAGGTGGAAGGTTGCCGTGAGTTGATGTGTTCGACATTGTCGATGGCCATTGGGCCAGAGAGAGATAGGCGACGAGCAGACATTGTCGATGGGCGGATCAGTATGCGAGGGATGTCAAATACAAAGGTTTCGATGGAGATGCAGTAATCGAAGGAATAAAGAGGTGAATGCGAAGAGGTAAGCGTGACGGTGAAATCGACCAAAAGTGGCGGTGGTCAACAGCGCCGAGACGTGACGATGATGATGGTGGTGACAACGACGAAGCAGATATGAGTGAAGACCGACAGTGGGTGGGAAGCGCGGGGAAGGCAGAGAAATGGAAAGGAGCAAGATGAAGGGATTGACGAGGAAGGATTCGAGTCAATGCGGGGAGGGCGCAACGGAAACAGCGGAGCGGGAAAGGTGCAGCAGAACAGCACCAAAGGCCAAGCCATGGCGTGCGTCGACCGAGCACGTCCGAAATTGACCAAAGAGAAAATGGAAATTCCAGCGCGAACCAAAAAGAAGAAATGGCCGAGAGAAGCCAGAAATTAGCCAGGAATTCAGTGGAAAAAGGGTCGGCGCGAAGGGCGGCAAGCGAGTCGGGGAACACCAGGGCCATATTTTCGGGGAAAGTGAAGATCGTAGAGAGCCAACGAACAGGCGAGACAAGGCAAGTCAAGTCAGTGAAGGCAATGTGCGGGGCGAGGAGGACACCAAGCAGGCGAAAGACGCATTAACAACGACGATGCCGATGTAGGGTCCCAGATGGAGTGTTGTGTCGGAGCGATGATGAAAGCGGCGCGAAGCATGTTCAGATCAGAGCCCGATATACCGATCGGACGATTCGAAAGCCGATCCAATCATTGTGACACAGTCGGCCGAGGATCCGAACGACGGATCACCGTCGATGTCCATTGAATGCGATAAGAATTAGAACCCAATAGGATCGAATTGATGAGCATGAGAGCAATGGCGGCGTGCCAGGTCGACACGTCGAGAGCGTGACGGAAGCAGCAGGTCGAGGTATTGAGCAGTTGTTGGCGTTCGTGTTGCCAGGAGAGGTTGTGTGAGGCGACAATGAGGTGACGATGAGGGTAGGAGCAGCAGTCCAGAAGTTACCAGCAGAGTAGACCGCCATTCAGCATCACGATTTTGATCCACATCAACAGAGCGGTGTCACCAATGTGTCCAGTCATGGAGATTGTGCAATAGTTCGGCGTGTTTCGTCCGATACGTGCCCGAGAGGAAGAATAGGGTGCGAGGGGACCATTGGCGCGGGCATCGAAGGCCATCGACAGAATCGTGATCCGGATAGCCGGTACGAGCAGGGCAGGGTATTGGGCGAGGGTATTGTTTCGTCGAGTGTGAAGCACGTTATCAGGTTTTGAGGGAGAGGTGGAACAAGGTTTTGGAAACGAGCAAGTCAGTGAATCTGATCCTTCCGGCCGCATTTCATGTTGAGGATGTCTAGATACTTACACTGAAAGGCAGAGGAGATATCGTGCCAAAGAGATGGGGGTGATGGATGTCAAGGAGGAGGAAGCGACACAAGAAGGTGAGTTCCTCTTGGAATGCAAGCTGGAATCGGCGGTGTCCACTTTCAGCATTGCCGTGCCGTGTGGAGAAGTGGCACTTTTTCTCCGCCTTTCAAACCCAAAAAGTCAGACAAAAGTGCGGGTTGGTCGGCTGGATCGGTCTACTTTCCTCCTCGCTCAGGCCATTACGCCGGACTAGACCGAAATGGTAATCGGCATTAGCTATCGGGTTACTCATCGGCGATTGCCTCCTCGTCCACCGTCGACTCCCGCAACAAGGCATCCTCCGAGCAACAGTATGTCTAGCACTATGTTGATGGCAGCCAACGTCACCTCGCTCAGAGCGTAAAAATCGACAAGAAAGGTGCCATGAAGCTGCGATTGAAACAAGGTAGCTAATCTGCTTTGTGTCGAGGTGCAGCCGCATTCGTAATTGGTTTATGTGTGGCCCAGTCGCGTCCAATCAGCAGCACACGGCAGAACCAATAAGACGCCTCTCTCTCTCTCTCTCTCTCTGGCTAAAGAAAAGTGACTATTGAACGTCTAATTTTCCTTGTTGCGTGCCTCAGGCACCGACTCGCGTACAGTACTGTACAGAGCACGGCCCACACGCCATGCGGCGGCGACTGAAGTCAAAAGTCACGAGAGGCTGGAAGATCTGCCAATTCTTTCTCTGTCAAGCTCTGTTGGCCACCGATTTACCCCACTTGTTTGAGCTACGCAAACGTTCATCCTTGGCTCGCTTCTCACCACCATCCCTCTCTCCACACTTTCGTTTGGCTTTCCGGTCTTGACAGTACGTTGCTGGCTCCATTGTCTGGCAGTCACCACAACGCCCATCTCAGCTTCGTCACCAGCTTTGAGATCTTACTGACGGTACCATCTGCTACCATTTTTTTTGCTTCTCGCTTGCTTTCACAGACATGCGCTTCTTCTCTCTGGCTGCTTCGGCGCTCCTCGCCCTGATCCCCGCTGCTCTTGTTGCGGCACAGGCGCACGATACCCCCGAGCTCGGCATTGTCACCACCTTCCCTAACAACCCCTTCTCCAGTACGTCTTTTCTCCACAGCCTATCCTCGCAACACGCAGCTGTTTGCTGACTCTTTCTGGATCTCGATTTGACTTTGCAGTTGTCAAGAATGGTCAGGCCAACACTGTCGTCTTCTCGATCACCAACACTCCCAAGGAGGACCGTCTGCTCACGCTCCAGTCCATCACCGGTGCCTTTCTCAACCCCAAAAAGACCGACGGACAGCGAGGCCGCGTGCTCCGCAACATGACCACCACCACTTTCAAATCGCGCCCTCTTCGATCCGTCGGTGGCCGTCCCGTGCAGATTCCCTTCGACTTTGTCCCCGAATTTAAGCCCCAGGAGCTCTCGGTCGAGTTCAGCCTTTTGGTCAACGATGAGCAGACCGGCAAGAAGCACCGCATCCACGCTTATCGCGGCGCCGTCCAGGTTGTCGAGCCTCCCAAGAACTGGTTCGATCTGCAGCTCATTTCGGTCTACGTGATTTCGATTGCTGCTATCGTTGGACTCGTCTACTTCCTCTACACCAGCTACGTCATCTCCGAGGAAAAGGCTGCTGGCCCTAAGAAGTTCGAGAAGCCCGCCGTTGTCAAGCAGGCTGGTGTGCAGGACGAGTGGATCGTAAGTAGACAATTCATGCACTGGTAGCATGACGGCTAGACGAACGACAGATTGCTGACTCTTTCAATATCTTCTGTCTCTCTTTTCTCGTATCATTCCATTGCCGTCACCAGCCCGAGCACCACCTCCGAGCACGAAAGGGCAAGGGCAAGTCGGCCGGCGCTCTCAGCAGCGGCGACGACGAGCCCTCGACTCCCAAGCGCAAGGGCAAGGGCCGCAAGTGAACAACTCGCGTTATCCCCATCCGAACCTTGAAAGAGGTAGATCACAGCATGTCTGTAGGATATGCTGCGTCCTGGCTCAGCTTCAAAAGAAGGTTTCTTTGTACTACAAACACATCCACACATCGTTCTGCTTCCACTCGAGAAAGCCCTCCTTCGTCACATTGTAAATACTGTACATCTTCTGTGCGTACCGAATTGCGCTGAAACAAAGGCATTCGCCAAGCTCAAAAGCCCTACAGTTGAAGTGAAAGCTTCCAGACGTGCTCTCGATCTAAGAGCGAAAGCAATCCACGCGGAAGCTTTCGTCTTCCGTCCAAGTCCATAACAAGAGACCAAACGACCAGGTGAAAATCAGCGTCTGTCTGCAGTCCATTCCGTTGATGTAGCGTTCGGTCGAAGCTCAGAAGAGAATGCCTACTGAAGGTCATCCAAGGATGTCTAGAGACCAGTGACACCAGAGAAAGGGGTCTGACTCTACACCATAGGTGCAATCGGGAGATCAACAGAAATCGGCAGTGACAAGTCCGTGCACGACCCGAGAAATAACAACATGACAAATTACTCCACAAGGAACTGTCACTTTTATGCAGCTGCTCGTGATTTCGATCTGGTGAGCTGCAGATGCTGATCAAGCAATGTAAGGGTCCAACAACAGATTTGACAGGTGTTTCTTGTACCCTTCGACCTCCGAGATTCTGTTCTGGTCCTGGATCGCTTCATCAGCATTGCAAGCGAGCGTCGAGTTGTCAGAAGCTCGTGTTTCGTGAGGTGCAGACGTGGGAAGAGAGCCTGAATGAAAAGCTTCGATGATCGGTATCGTGGATTTGCTGAGGTTTGATTCGCCTTGAGCTGTTGTTCGATGTAGTAAGGACTCGTCATCCTTCCTTTCAACCTTCTTGCCTTGTGTCTGTCACCTTGCACTCTTCCTCTGGCTGTTTAGCATCGATAGTCGGCACCATGAAGAGCTCACTAGACCCCTCCAATCCGCCCTATCTAACGCTGACCATCTCTCAAGCGCTCTCTCTTCCCACTCCAACCTCTCCAGAGCCTACACAACATGAATCAGTCAATCATATGCTCGACGCTCGTGCATTGCACGCACCGCACCAACTCGCTGTTGGATTCACTCATCAGACACCAGACCACAATTGGCAGTGTCAAACGCTGACCTATGCCCAAAGTCGCACACTCTCCCTTCTTCTCGCTGGCAAGTTGCGAGACCGATTGCCGGAAAGGCAGACGAATGCAAAGTCTCCCAACCGCACACCGCTAGTGGCGATACTCTCACCATCCGGAGTGGATCTATTCGGCCATATTTTGGCGCTGTGGAGGTCGGGCTATGGTGTGCTTTGTATCGCCCCAGGTTCACCAGCTGAGTCGATTGCAAATCTGCTCAGGCTTACAGAGACAAAGGTCGTTCTGGCACATAACTCCCAGACTGGTGCTGCCCGGGCTGCGGTCGAAGCACTGAGAGGCGAGTCCAAGGAGAACTCCATCAAGGCACAGGTGTGCGAGATGCTGCCTAACGTGCTAGACCTTCTTCATGGGAACACCTCCGACACGGCAGAAATACAAGAAAGCGTGGCGAGGGGGGACGACGTTTTGGTAACAATGCACACCAGCGGCTCCTCTGGACTTCCAAAACCAATCTACCAGCTGCACCGATTCTGGACGACATCCATGCTCACCGCCCCCGGTCGTGAGCTATCAGCATTTACCACCACCCCACTATTCCATGGTGGAATGTCCGACCTTCTACGCTCGATCCAAGCTGGGTCATCAATTTTCTTCCATCCAACCGCGGATCCTGGTGCGCTGTCCACTTCTGCCATCTGCCAAGCGATCACCGCATGCAAGCAGACCATCTCGTACTTCCTCTCCGTACCCTATATTTTGATTATGCTCTTCTCCGACCGGGCAGAGCAAGGCAGGAACATGCTGAAAGGCATGCAACTCGTCAGCACTGGTGGTGCGCCTTTACCACAACAGTTGGGAGACGACATGGTGCAGAACAACATTCGCCTCGTTAGCAGATTAGGCAGCTCCGAATGCGGCTTCCTCATGTCCTCCTGGCGAGATTTCATCACCGACGTCGAATGGAACTATCTCCGTATCCCTGACGAGCTCGGCCAGGCTATGATCCGATTCGAACCCCATGATGGGCGACTGTTCGAACTCGTTGTCGCCAAAGACTGGCCAACAAAGCTGGTTGCCAATCGCGAAGATGGAGGCTACGCAACCTCTGATTTGTATTCCAAGCATGAGACTTTGCCCAACACGTGGAGGTACGACTCGCGGTCAGATGATACGTTGGTACTCGTATCTGGCAAGAAAGCCAGCTCGACGTTAGCAGAGTCCAAGTTGAAGGCGTCGCCTTTGGTGGGTGAGGCGATTGTGTTCGGGGCGAATAGGGCTATCCTCGGAGCACTCGTCTTTGTGAATTCCGAAGCTGCACCCGATGATGATTCTTTTGACGATAAGCTAAAGGTAAAGTTGCTACAGCAACTCCAGCCGATCTTGGCCCAGATCAACGAATCTTCCCCCCCCCACGCTCAACTAGCGAGCGAGATGATCCACCTCCTCCCTCCATCTTGCCTCCCTACCATCCCTCGCGCCAGTAAAGGAACACTACAACGCGGTCGAGCATACCAACAATTCTCTACACTCATCAACCAGATCTATCTTGATTTTGAAGAAGGCCGTTCGCTGCGTATCAACCGCGACCAGCGTGGCAAAGTGGCGCTGCAAGGAACTGAGCTGATCAGCTGGTTGCAAGGCGAGGTGGAGAGGATCAATGGAACTCGCCTTGAGCCAGATACAGATGTTTTTGTTGCGGGAGTAGATTCTATCCAATCGGCTCGGATAAGGGCTGCGATTCATCAGGGTGTAGAGTTGGATGGGAGGCTGTTGGATAGAAATGTCGTGTACGAATATCCGACGCTTCGGCTGCTGGCACACCATATTGAGGCGGTGCGGGCTGGAAGTGTTAGCAGCGATGCCGCGGGTGAAAAGCAGGAACGAGAGCTACAATTGATGAGGGAGCTTGTAACGAAGTATTCGCCCTCTTCCGATCGATCTTCAGACGATTTCAAAGCGACGCAAAACGGTGTCGAAAGAAACCAAATCAGTAAAGTGGAAGAGGGAGGTACACTCTTCCTCCTGACAGGAGTGACCGGCGGACTAGGTGCACAACTCCTCAACCGTGTAGCTGCCCAACTTGAACCCAACGACACCATCCTCTGCCTGGTTCGAGCAAGAGACACTTCGCATGCCCGACAGCGTGTGCTCGAAGCTCTTCAATTTCGCCATCTGGACAGTGCCTCCACGCTTCTCTCATCCGGTCAAAACAGGCCTTCGATTCACTGCCTCGCATCAGACCTCTCCCAACCAAATTGCGGCATCCACTCGACAACTCTCTCAAAACTTGGCCAAGATCATACCAGAGTCGTCACAATTCACTCTGCGTGGTCGGTCAACTTTGTCGCTTCTCTGTCGAGCTTTGAAGGAGAAAATATTGTCGGACTTTCACATGTGCTCGACCTTCATAAGAAGCTTGTCTCGGGTTCTTTGGGATGTTGGCAGCTGTCTTGCTTCACTTTTTGCTCTAGTGTCGCATCGATTCTATCCACTACTTCTTGCCTGAATAGTGGTCGAGTTTTGGGAGAAACGCTTTCAAATGAAACACTTGATGCGGTGCCTATGGGATATGCACGCAGTAAATGGGTAGCAGAGCAATTGGTGGCGTCTCACTTCCATGTTCAATCTTCCCGCTATGCAATCGTCCGCATAGGTCAATTGTGCAGTGAGACCACCCATGGAGTATGGAATGAGAGCGAGGCTTGGCCCATCCTCATTCATTTGAGTCAGCAAGTTGGATGCTTCCCCAATCTTCAACATGAACGCTTGGATTGGGTTGCGACCGACATTGCGGCACAAACCCTACTCGACTTATCCAACCCCACCTCCTCCAAGGGAATGAAAGGGGATACTGTGGAAGTATACAACCTTGCCCAACCCACAAAGCTCTCAACAGACAACAGAGCAATGTGGAAAGACCTCTACCACTGGCTCACAGCCTCAGGAATCCAGCTCAATCTCATAGACCCCAGCAAATGGCTCGAAAAGATCCAAAAGGCAGACCTAGATCATAGAGGATTGCTCTCGCTCTGGCAAAAAAACTTCATCCCCGACTCACACAAACAACCAGCCGGACAAGAGACACGCTACAATTGTGACAAAGCTCTAAACGCAAGTCCAGCTTTCCGCAACTGGCACGGTAAAGGTGTGACTCAAGATCTCATCGAAAAGACGGTTCAAAGATGGAAAGATATCGGCTTTCTCAACTGATCGAGTCGACTGATCCAGCCTTCTGAACCTGGAACCACTCTGTACCGAATTGATCAATCTCTCAAAACTGAGGGCTCAGTATGTCTCATGACGGAAAGCATGCGTGTGCGAAGCAGGGGAAGGACGGTGTGAAATGGCATTGCCGGCGAGACAAATGTGAGGTGTGAGATTGGAAAGGATCTTGTCAAGGCAAGCCTGCTCAAGCGGTGGAAGAAGCGGCGCTCGACGCGGGCCCAGACTCAGCCGGCGGTCTTGGTGGGGCGCCACCTGGACCAGGTGGTCCACCATGTGGCGGCTGACCGCCGCCAAAGTGAGGAGCGGAACCATAGGGCATGCCGGGATAGTACATGTGCGGTGGCTGGCCTGCGGGTGGAGGGTGCGGCTGTCCTTTTTGTTGGAGGTGCGGCGGTGGTGGTCGAGGTCCACCGGCAGCGCCGGGTGGAGGCATGGGCATGAACTGCTGCTGGCCAGAAGGAGGTACATTGCCTATCTGCGGGCTGTACATGTTTTGAGGTGCACCGTGCTGGTGCATAGGCGGCGAGAATGGCATCTGGCCCATGAATTGCTGGGGCACTGCGCCGTAGGGCATTGGACCACCCTGCATACTCGGCGCCATCTGCATGGGCTGCACCATACCAGGCTGCCGGCCCTGTGGCATACCCTGTGGTTGCGGCTGGCCGCCAGGATACTGGTAAGGAGCACCACCATAGGGCTGGTAGACCATGCCAAAGGGCTGCTGCTGCGGGGGGCCAGGAGCGGGTCCGTGTCCGGGTCCAGGTCCTGGAGCTGGTACAAGCCCAGGGCCGGCGGGGCCAGGACCTGACTGTGGTGTCGCCACAGGCATCTGACCAGGGTGGATGGGCTGAGGCACAGGCTGTGGTGTCTGGGCGCCGGGGTGCATGCCAGGCTGCATCATGCCAACATGGACAGGCACAAACAGCCCGGTGCCGTCATCTACGACAAAGTGCTGTCGGTATGGCTTGCCGCTGAAAGCCCACATGGGACCCACCGACTTGGCATCCGGCACCTTGCTGACCTTGAACGGGTTGAAGTCTTCGCGAATGTGCAGATTACCTGAGCCCGAAGTGGTCTTCTTAATGACACGGTTGCCAAAGAAGGGGTTGGCAAGCACCGCCGTCGAGGCGGAAGCCACAGGTGAAGTGGAAGTCAGCGAAGGTCGAGCCGACAGAGAGGGAGCGGCAGCAGCAGGTGCAGGGCTGCCAGCAGCGGGTCCGGGTGCAGCACCGGCAGCACCGAAAGCAGGCGTAAAAGTGCTAGAAGCGCCGCCAGGGGTGAAAGTGGCAGCGTTGGGGTTGAAGGGCTTGAAGGAGCTCGCCTTGGCGCTCAGCTTGAACGAGGATGTGCTGACCGATGAAGGCATGCCACCCTCCGGTTTGGCAGCACCCTTTGCTGCGTCCGCTCCTTCGGCGTTTGCACCAGCTGCGGCGGCGGCCTGTCGTGCCTTGAACTTGTCAGGGTTGAAAGGAGGGATCTTGGGGATGGTCATCTTCTGCAGCATGGCCTTACTTTCAGCGAGCTTCTGAGCATCCTTGCTGATCTGCGCAGAGCCAGAACCGCCAGCGGGGCTGACGACGTTGGAAGAAGCCTGTGCGGCGCGGGAGGTGGCAGCTGACCTGCTGGCATCGGCCTTGGAGATGGGCGTGGCAGCCGAGTGCGAAGGTGTGGGGCTGAGACTCTTTTGCAGACTTGGATCACGCGGCTTGTCGGAAGCGCTGTCGGCCTTGTCTTTCTGGACCATGTCGGCAACATCGGATGGCATGGGGGTATTCAGCTTGAAGGTGCTGGCCCACGACTTGAGATCGGCGAGACGCGTGTCCTTCTCTTTCTTGGCCAGAGCTGCCTTCTTCTTCTCAAGACGCTCGCGCTCCGAGCTGACGAACGAGCGGAAGTCGCCCATAAGCGGGTTGGCAGCATCGATCGAGGGCTTCTTGCCAGAGGCATCTTTGGACTGTGGTTCCTGTGGGATGCTGGGACTGGGCACCTTGACGTTGACGATGGGTGGAACGACAGAGACAGGAGGTGGCGGAATGGTAGTTGGCTCTGCGGATGTGGGCGCAGGAGCTGGGGCAGGTGTAGGTGTGGGTGCGGGTGCAGCAGCGGCAGCAGGAGCCGGGGCGGCTGTAGGAGGAGCAGCACCGTTTGGCTTGGGCGCAGCTGTCAGCGTAGGAGCAGGTGATGCTGCAGAGCCTTTCTTGGCGCCAGCAGCTGAAGCTGCAGCCATCTGCTTTCGAAGCGCAGGTGGCACGTAGGCGTTAGGGTTGCGTACGACAGCACCGTATTTATCTTCTTCGTTGACACCAGAATCGTCGGCCTGGCCTCTCTCCTCAGCCATATGTGGATTGTTGGTGGCCTGTCCCATGATTTCGCGGGCGATGCGATCAGCCTCTCTCTCACGGTCTCGGAAATCCTTGCCGCTGCGGTCGAGCTTGGTTGTGTAAAGATTCTCTTCGTAGTTGGACTTGATGCCGAAGCGAGCTTCGTTGGCGGCAAACTGATCCCATCCCTTGGTAGTGTTGGTTGCGGAAGAATCCTCGAGACCGCCGCTGGGATCGGTGGGTGATGCCCAGGCTGGCAGCTTGGTGCTGTGATCATCCAGGTCAGCGAGATCGGGATCGTCGGACCATTTCTGCAGAGTCCTTCCACTGCCGAGCGGATCGAATGCCTTTGAGATCTCAGTGTCGGTGCGGAAGGCTTCCTTCTCGCGTGCTTCACGCATCTCTTTGGCTTGCTCCTGCATCCTGACCTCGGCGGCCTCGATGCTTTCGAGGTCTTTGTAATTAATGAGAAGGGTTGACTTGAACTCGCCAAGCTCCGAGTGGGCGTCCTTGTGCTTTGCAGGCAGGATCTGTTGGGCGGAAGCGAGGGCGACAGAAAGCTCGCCGCCTTCGGTGTTGGCTGCGGAAAAGATACCAAAGAACTGGGCACCACCTTTGACGGAGACAGTGACGGGGTTGCCGACGAGCGTGACGAGCAAGAACATGATGCGTTCGTGCATGAGCTTCTGCGAGTCGTCCTGAGCCGAGGCTGCACCCAGCGACGGAAAAGGGGCGGACTGCTGGTTGTTGTTGGCGGCGTTAGCAGAAGGTCCACGCTGGGCAGATGGACGAGCTCCTGGCACGTTTCTCTGCTGAACGTTGTTGGCCGATGCAGCGCTAGAAGGCGGGCCGTTTCCCCACTTGGAAGTGTGCGGAGGACCCCCGGAGCCACCACCTCGATTAGCTGCTGTTCCACCGCCGCGACCTCCGGCGTGATGGTGGTGTGCGCCGCGGAAGCCAGAGTTGGAGGCGCCACGGCCACCTGCGCCGCCCCTCACGTTGCCGTTGGATGCCATGTTGTTTGGGGAAGTTGGGAAGGTATGATTCGAGTGAAGAGCGACGGGCTCAGGGTGGCATGAGCACTCGGTTGCTTTCGAAAGCAAGATGCGTGTTCTGTCTGATGAGATATCGAGCTGGCGTCGCGTGATAAGATCCTAGTACCAAGTTATCGGCGTCGGAATGCTCGGCGTGTCTCGGCGTGTGTTGTACTGAGACCGAGATTGGGAGTGACACAAGGATTCAACTAAGAACCTGGAGTGTCGGCTGTAAAACAACTTACCTTGCCAGCAAGGAACAATGGAGTCCTCAAGCCAGGCAGGGTAAAGAAAAAGGGGGGGAAGGATGGATGGGCCTATTCGAGAACGTGAAGTTCTTTAGGAAGCAGCAACCACCAGCGATCGGACGAGTGATCCAGCCCGCGATCCGCTTTGAAGGAAGAAAAGGGGAAGGAGGGGTAAGAACAGAAGCCGAGCTCGTCGTAAAGGGACGTAAGAAGAGAGGAACAAGAGGAAAGAACCCAAGACGATGAGAAAAGACGACGTGCGGCCAAAGAGGCTTTTGCTCGCTTTGCTGGTAGCGTGGAGAAGTGTGTGCGTCTGACTGCCAAAGTGTGCCCTTTCTTTCCTTCTTTTTTTGGTTGATTAGCCAGACGCCAAAGCGGGATCCCAAGCCGTCTCTGTTGTGTGCCTGTGCCTGTGCTTGTACTGTACTGTACAGGATGGGTCACTCGACTCGTTGCGCTCATCAGACAGAACAATTCTCAAATTCAGAATTCAATTTGATTCAAGTCTCACTTTCACTTTCTAGTGCCGACCTTCCGATTTGTATTGATCCCCGCTTGTTTTATACTGTAATTACTCGCGCAGGCAGACCTGAATGTCGCCCCAAGCTCAATTTCAAGTCAATGGCTCAATGGCTCTTGACCGCATCTCAGACACGCTCGCTGATGCTGTCCTCTTCCTCTTGGAATCATGTATGAATTGCACATGTCTGCATGCTTTTGGTATTCGTTTGAGTCGAGGTGATGATGATACGTGCTTGCAATACATGGATCCTGATGCCAATTTGCAAAGTATACATGAGTGTGTGCTGATATTCACAAAAAGCGACCAACAATGTCTCAAGATGAGCATGCATGCTAGCTTGCACACGTCTCATTACCCTCAAAGCTCGGTTCGAACATTGGAAGAGCTTTGCCAGCGGATCCAATCAAGCCATCCCGAAATCTTGGTAGCATCCGCAGCGCCCGCACCGCGAGCATCTGCTCTCGACGGCCACCAATTTGTCGAAGAAGCGCCGCCTCCAAACCCGAGCGTGCTTCCAATTGGAACCTTGAGCACCCGGGCGCAGATCCAGACAGCTCCTCCGCCGCCGATGACAACCAGTCCAATGTAGCCCCAGAATTGCCATCGATTGGTGCTGAAGCTGAGCGCGTTGCGATCGTTGCCGCCCTGCACTGCTCCTTTGGGATCCACTGCGATCGTGCAGATCAGACCGTACAAATCCGCCATCTGTCCATCACGAATGCTAATGCTGAGCGGCCCTGCTCCCAAGCCTGGGATCTTCAAGCCCAATTTGCGGCAGTACGTGTCGGGCTGCACCTCGTGTCGTTGTTGTGCAAGATCCAGATCCGCTTTCGTTGCGACAAAAAGCGAAGGCATTGACTGCAACAGCGGGTACTGTTGTCGCAAATTCGAAATGTAGCTGAAAGAGTTGGTGTCGCTCGAGTCGTAGACAAAGACAATGACATCGGCAGCCGAAAGCTTGGCTGTGTTACGCAGCACCTCGGCCTCGTAGCGAGATCCAAACTCCTGCAGCACTAGATAGCGCTCTGCGCCGGCTTGTTCGACAGTGCTGACTACGCTCATCATCTTTTGGGTTGGCTCGTAGCTGTTGGCAAAACGTTTGCCCACCATGTTGCGCAGGATGGCCGTCTTGCCGCTGCCCGCCGCGCCTAGCACAAATCCAAGGAAGACGCTCCTCTGGATCGCCCCCTTCTTCTTCTTGTCCGTCTTCCTGGGCCGTGTGAGCTTCAAAGCCGTGGTGGTGGACGGTGGACATGGTGTACGGTTGCGTGAGGGTCTCGAGCCAGGTGGGCCGGTTGGGGTGAGCGGTATTGGCGCAGGAGCGGAAGAAGCGCTTGAGGAACCTGCCAGTGGGAAAGAAGGATAGCCGAGGTACGCCAGGTAGGCTAGTGTGGTGCGATGGTCGAGCAACGTGGTCATGCTCCACTGCGCGAGCCAGCCCTGCAGGGTCACCGCACCGTGCTCATCCGTGATTGTAGATGCGGGGAAGCCGGTGCCTTGCCATGGATGGCGGTTGTCCGGTGCCGTGACGAAAAGGTTGTCGAGCTCCTCTTCACTCAGTGCACCGTCGCGATCCTTGTCGTGCACTTCAAAGATATCGGTCAAGAACTGATAGCCGTGGGGTGAGAGCTCGACCGAGCATTCCGGTGGCACTGAAAACGAGGGCTTGACGAAGCTGTCCTCAAGAGAGAGGTCGGCGCCGTACCCGAAAGTGCGCAGTACAGTCCATGTGGTCTCGAGCCGCCCACGCTGGATGAAGAGCGTATGCAAATAGAGGAAGCCAGCCATAGTGAGGCTTCCTTCGCGCAGGTGTGGATGGTGCGCAGGAGCATCTCCATTGGCACTGGAGCTGGAAGCGGCGACGCTAGCGTTTTCGTGGTTGTAGCGCAAGCCGGCGACAGGTGCGTGAATGACGAGATCCTTGATGCCTTCGAGCTCTTGCGCCTGCAATGGTGTATCGAAGCATTTGCGTTGGAAATCGTTGAGCTCGGCATCGCTGAGCAGACCATCCTTGTCCGAGTCGCAAAGACGGAAGACGCGTTTCAGGGCGTCGACGCAGGCAGGTTTGAGAACATGCTCGCGACTGTCGTAAAGTGGCGCTGTTGGGTAGAGTACGGCTTTTTGTGCAAAGTAGAAGACTTCGCTGACGTTGAGGGGGATGCGGGCAGAGCACTCGACGCACGTCTCGACTTCCTTGAACTCGGCCATGACGGGAGCCAGCTCATCTTCGAGAGCGGCGTTGGTGACATCGCCGGAGCGCAAGTCGATCTTGTTGCCGACGAGGATGACGGGGACATTGATGCCTAGGGAGCGAATGTAAGGGAGCCAGTAGGTGGGTATACGGTCGAAAGAGGAGGGTGCCGAGATCGAGTAGACGATGCAAATGACGTTGGCCCTACGCAGCTCTGCCTCGAGGTTGGCGCGATGCTCTGGACTGGAGCTGGTATCGACAATCTTGGTGACAACGGCTTCGGGTGCGACTTCTGGCGGCAATGTGATGGGCGGAACCACCTTTTGAACTTTTGCGACGTAAGCCTCTTTGACAAGCGAGGTGATGAGTGTAGACTTGCCGACGTCTGGATCGCCGGCAAGGACGATTCGCACGTCCTTGCGCATGATGACGATGGACCTCTGAGCACGCTTCCAGAGCGGCTATGGGCTTAATTTGGCGAAGATGCAATGCCGGATCGACCTAGGAGGATTAGGATAGGTAAGCCGACCCGTTTGCGAACAGCGGAAGCCGGTATGTGCTGGAGGCGAGCCGGACTCCGAGGTTGTCAATGTCAAGTGGACAATGGCGATGGTAAAGGTGGTGACCAAGCGTAGAACGTGAGGGTTCAAGACGGGACAAGGCGGCTTCTGACCGTCAAGACCTGGCACGAGCTGAAGATGAAATGTGAAGAGGAGAAGCAAAGGTGAAGTCCGTGTGTGAGAGTAGGTGTTGGTGTCGAACGATGAAACTTGTGCACAACAAGTAGACTTGCTGCAGTTATCAGCTAAACTTGACTCGCCAACACCAAAACCTTGAATCCGCCTGATTTTCGACTGACAGCGCCCAGGTGGGGGGACAAAGCGCCATAATGCGGGTGTGACAAATGGCAGAGCCGTTCCAAAAAAAAGAAAAGAAAAAAAGCTTGACCAAAATTCTCTAAAAATCTCAAAATGAAGTCGAGGTTGAGAAGAAATGATACATAACCCAAGCATCCGAACGCTTCCGAAGTCCAAGGTGTGGAAAGGTTCAAGTGGAACTGATTTGCCTTTGCTGCCCCGCCCGGATTGACCGATGCAAGAGACGTTGCTGCTTAGCGCAAAACCAATTGCACGATGTTAGAGCTCTGTTTCATCCACTTTGGTCAAAATTGTGATCGGGTAGAAAGGCTGCTGTCACTTGGATTTGGATATATATTTTTTTCCTCCAAACCAAGACGGCCGCAGGAAGAAATCACAGCAACTCAGCCCTTTTTGTTTAGGTTAAGCCATGACACTGACACGCGTGCTGCTCAATCGACTGCGCTTCACACCCTCGTTCATCCCACTTCTTCCTCTTTCTGCCTCCTTCTTTCTCTTCGTCTCTCACCCTCTCACCCTCTCACCTTTCCATTTCCTTTTCCTTTCACCAGAATGCGACGCAGCTGCTGCAAGCTTTGAAGCTCTCGAATTGGAATCTCACTCGGTTGGATGCCGCTCTAGCTCTTTGCACGGGCAATCTTGCCATCGTCTTTGCACGATGCCTCCTCCAGCCAAGCGTCTCATCGTATGACGAGGAAACGCAAGCGAGATCACAAGAGTCGGATCATCCTTCAGTCTGTATTCCTCGTCCGTCCTCACAGCGCCTCTACGCAGTCTTGTCGTTCGCTCTCTGCCTTTCTCATCTTCAGGTAAGTTCCTCCCTTGTCCACATTTGCTCTCAGTCATTGCTGCTAAAAAACGAAACCAAGTGCAAGCAAAACTCATCTGCGGCTTCCAGTCCAAAGGCCACCGTTACTCGCCGGCACATCTACCTCGATGTTGTCTTCACCTGGTTCGCCTTTGGGCGGACCCATGCGAGTGGGAAGGTCCGCGTACTCCTCCTACCTTTTCGGCACTTGGTGCTGAAGCCGGTCTTTGATCTCCGGAAGGACCGCGGCGTTGGTGTGCCATCTTCTTCCAAGCATGGCCGCCAACCTCACGGGCTTCTTCTCGTAACATCTGCTCTAGCCGGGCGAGTTCAAGCTTTAAAGCGCTGGCCGTCAGTGCAATCATGCCATCGACACAAAGTGCCCACACCAGAAATGTTTATCTCGTCAAGTCTCGGTGATACAGCAATCGTCCAGTTCAGCCGGCCATTGCCTTCCCTCCCCGACAGAATGCGTGGATGGCTTCGGCCATCTTAGAATGGTGCCGTTCCAACGACGACAACGCCCCACGGGACGTCTGGCTCGCTCCTCGACAGCCGCTAGAGAGCCCCAAGACACCACCCTCCATTCAAGTGTGGAATGGGCAAGGAAGAGGGCTATCGGTCTCTAGTCGGTTACGCCGAGGGGCTACGTCACCGTGCTCGGGCACCCTGGGCCCGTTTTTCAGCGGGCTCGGTGTGAGTCTTTGTCGGGCGGAGTGCCCGCGCATTTGCGGCGGACGGCGGAATGTGACGGATGGACGATCAACCTTCCATGAGGAGCTGTCATCATCAGGCGTAGAGAATGGAATCGGGCCGCCAAAGTAGATCAAGTTCAGTTATTCCTGTAGGAAAACACGGCTGTAGACTGCGCCAGCTTTTGCTAGGTCGTATGTTCGGGGTAAGGAGGATGCTTAGTCTCTTGTTCCTTTTGGGGAGTAAGAGATGAAGGCTTGAGTGCAATCGGTGGCGTCTCCTCTTACAAGGAGCCAACTCGACGCGAGACTACTCTTGGTCTGGAAGCCATTCCCCCCTTTTTTTGTTTTGGCTTCACTTCGTTTCGTTTTCGTTCTCGCAATCGTTTGGCTGTTGGCGTACTTGAGAGTCGACAAGTGCTGGAACGATCACATCTTGAAACGATTAATTGGATTCGTCGTATACCTTTGAAAGCATCTTCTCGTATCTCATAGAAGCTTTGCCTCTCGTTGGTTTCCCTTTTTTTTTTTTTTTTTTTTTTTTTTTTTTTTTTTTTTTTTTTTTTTTTTTTTTGAGACGAACACATTCTCTTCCCTCCACCACTCGACTTCTTATCCCCCCCCCCAATCCCCCTCTCTCTTACCGTTCTTGCCTTTCTCTCCAGTACTGTACTGTACATACTGAACACTGTCAAATGACACTCACCTCGAGCTGTCAACTAAACAATTGCATTTCGTAAAAACATAACATGTGTGTGGGAGGCAAAAAAAAAAACAACCCCGGAACAGTGATGGAAGAGAGAGAGAGAAAAAAGAAAAAGAAAGAAAGAAAGACTGAAAGTGTGCAAAAAAATGGGGAACCAAACGGTGCTAAGTCTTGAGAAAAAAAGGGGAGGACCTAGCTTCGAATGCGAATACCTTTATCCTGAACGACATTGTTTCCAAACCTTCCCGCTCTACCGGACCTGTCGGTGTGGTCCAGACCGAGTGCGTCGTCGGGTTGAAACTTGTGTTCGTAAAGCAGGTCTTCGTCCTCCAAGTACGTCGGTTGCTTGTATGTCGACGATTGGACCAGGGCGAATCTAAACTTGGTGAATTCCTTTTCGGGGATCTCGAGACGCTCCTGCAGACGTCTGCGCGTCTCACGGAAAGGTTCGTTGCGCTTGACCACAAATCGGAATGGCACGCCATGGGTGCGGACCAACTCCTTGCTAAAGTGGAAGACGTTGATGATCTTGTCGTCCTCTGTGAGGTTGAGCTCGTCGAGAGGCATCTCTTCCGCAAACAGCTCGGCGTTCTCACCAATGTTGCCGATCATCTCTACGCCGTTGAATTCGCGCTGTTGACGTCCGTTTCCGATGGCCTCGAACAATCGCACCTTGCCAGAGCCGTTGGGCGTAAGCTTGACCTGCTTGGCAAGCTGATCGGTCACCTCGACAATGGTGGCTGTCTTGGGAAGCAGGAACTGGTGCACAGAGTCCTCCTTGTTGTTGGCACCCGTCCAGTAGATCTTCAGGTTGCGCTTGGTCTCGAGTTCAATGATGGAAACATCGAGCAGCTCGTAGTACAACAGCGAAGCCTGGCCCTGGATGTAACTAGGAGACACAATCTCGTTGACCGTTTGATTAGCAGTTCGCTTGAGGACCGTCTTTGGCGTTCCGTTGGGACCGTTACCCGTGGTAAATCGCAGCTTGAAGGGATCGTGCTTGAGACGCTCGCCTGCCTTGGCCGCCATCATGTCGTACGTCATCTTTTTGCTGAGCGTCAGCTCAAACTCGGACTTGTAGTCGACATCCTCGAAGCGCGGCTTGAAGAGCACCTTGATCTGGTTCTGCAAAAAGTCGTAGAACTGGATCGGGTTCGAGTAGAGCGACTGCGACTCGTAGTCGTGTGCATCCTTCTCCGAAAGCTCGATCTGGAAGCAGATGACATCTCCGTCCTGGATTTCGCTCTGCGAGAAGGTTGCCTTGGGCTTCATCTGCTCGATCATACCAGGCTTGATCTCTTCGAACAGCTTGACCTGCGTTGTAGGTGGCCAGCGCATGAGCTCGTTGATGGTTGGCACCAGGTCGCCCACCTTCATGTGGCGCTGGACGTAGACGCGCGATACACCGAGCAATGTCTGCCTCGAAGTGTCAAAGTACTTGAGGAAGATCATCATCGACGGATTGGCCTCATTGTTGGGAATGTCGTTGTTGACAACCTCGAGGAAGAGGCGCAGATCGTGCTGGCGGGACGCCATTCGGTCGCGCACCGTCTCGAGAGTGAGGTTGGGATCATTCTCGGGTACCACCGTGTCGGGTCGCACCGTCTTGTTCTGACGGTTGACCAGCACCCACATGCGGATCTGGTTCTCGGACAGGTTGTACTGGGCTGCGATGCGCGACTTGAAGTTGAGGTAGAGCTCGTTCTTGAGCACGCGGAACGTTGGCAGATCGGTGGCGGGAAGGTTGCGCTCCTCAAAGGTGGCAAGGTCGAACCCTTGGTGGCCTCGGAACGTGTCTTCGGTGATGAGCTTGACGGTGAGGTAAAGATGCTGCTCCTCACGCTCGCGCTTGCGGGCCTCCATCTGGAGTCGCTCATCCTCGAGTCGTTGACGCAGGTGGACAGGCGTGTCTTCGGGGGCCAGGGGCTTGAGCACTTGGTCAATGTCGCGCTCGCGAACGTAGACAAGCATGTAGGCGTTGGTGAAACGCTTCATGGCCCGCACGGGGGCGCGAGCACCAATCTGCCCTGCTGGGTGGCCGTTTGGGATCTCGCCGCCGTAGTTGTCTTCGAGCACCTCCTTCTCTGTGACGGGCGTGACGCGGTCGTCGTCAAACTTGAACCAGTTGCTGTTCTTCTCGGGCTTGAGCAAAGCAAAGTAGTGGCCACCGTGCAAGTCGCCCGAGTGGACGAGGACACCGTGCAGCTTGTACTTCCAATCCTCCTTGCTGAGCGGCGATTCTTTGTCCAGGTAATCGGCAAGATCAATCTCGAGCGGAAACTCATGGCGGTCGTTGATCTTGACCATCGAATCTTTCTCGATGTCGTACTCGAATCGCTTGAGCTGCAGATGCAAGACAGGGGGGAACTTTTCAAAGATGACACCCTTCTTGGCATCCTGAAGACCGTAGCCTTCGGCGTGGTACTTGTTGTCGCCTTCGAGCATCTCGGTCTGAACATAGTCGCGGAACGAGTCGGCGAGGTTGTTCATGCCCTTGACGTTGAGCTGGATGTCGTAAAAGTCTTCGGAGCGAGACGACTCGTAGTCGACGTTGACACATCGGAGGTACGACTTCATCTTGCCGACAAATAGGCGGGTGATGGCGCCATCGGCAGCAGTGCCCTTCATCTTGGTCTCGAGCTTTTCCTGCAAGACTCGGTTGAACTCTTGAACGTCATGCTGCAAGAAGCTGTCGAGCGACTTCCAGCCAAACGACTTTGTGAGCTCGTTGGTGCCGACGGGCTGATCTGATGTCTGCAGCAAGTAGAAGACACGTTGAAGTGCCAATGCTACGCTCTCTGTTGGCAGATCGCCTTCGGTGGGTATTTGGTAGACGGCCTTGCGAAAGTAGTGTGTGCAGAAGAGGGATTGAAGAAGCGAGTTCATGTAGCAAGTGGCGCCCTGGTTCTTGAGACCGACGTAGCCAGTTTCCTTTTTGGAATCGTAGTTGATAAAGTTGTGCCAGAGTACGCCGGTTGGGTCCTTGAGGACGCGAACGTAGGCAGTGACATCGGCGCAGTCGTTCTCAATGATGGGGCGGCTTCGGCCATCGGTGGGTACGGCCAACTTGCGGAGCTCGTTGAAGCGGGTGAAGCCCCAGTCCATTTCCTCTGCGGTGAAGCGATGGTGTGCTTGACTGGTGGAAAAGATGGTGGGGTCTTGTGGATTTGAGATGACGAGGGCAAACTGTGCGCAGACGTGCCAACCCTCTGGACTGCCCTTGGGATCGGCATAGTCGAGGTAGACCGAGACCATGTCATTGGGTTGACCATTGGAGTTGCCAAAGGGGAAGAGGAGAATACGCCAGCGGTGACCGCCGCACTCGAACTCTGGGCCGGTGATCCTCTTGTCTAGTGTTCGCCAGCCTTTGATCTTCCAAGTGCAAACAGCAAAATCCTCCTCTTCTTGACCGAGATCGGCGAGATGCTTTTCGGCGAACGCCTTGGCATCATGCACGGATACTGGCTCCTCTACCTCCATGGGACTGGGGTTCTGGTCTGGATTGACCAGGGCGGTCGATGGGTCGAGGTGTGGATCCATGTTTGCGAGTCCCTCTGGGGCGCTTCTATGGAAATGCAAATGGAATGTGGCTGGAGTGCGCTTCACTGGATTGCAAGAAGACTATGCGAGCGAGACGTTTGACTGATTTTGCGGACAGCTCTGAGCCTGTTTGACTCGACTCTTGAAAAGGGGCGTAGTCGGAGAACGATGGTGCGAAGAAAGCCTGTACGTGGCTGTACAGAAGAAAATTGTCGGCAAGGGGAGGCACAAGCGTGGATGCAGTCAAAGCGAGACCGTGTCGAGAGCCAAGGGAGATGTTGTTGGTGGTGATGAAGCAGCCCGTGCGCGAAAAGACGGAAGGAAGAAAGTTGTCGGCGGCCGTCCCAGATTAATGAGATGAATGAGCCAGCGATTGCCACTGTCGGAATGCCTGGATGGAAGGAATTGCAGCCTGTCTCACGGAGAAGTGGATTGGCGAGAGAAGGAACCACTTGTGTGGGAATAAGGGGAAAAAGGGTGGATGAAGGATAGGAATAAGGGTCTGAGATGGTGACGACGACAACGACAACGGCCACGACCGCAACGGCAACGGCAAGCGGCTGTGTGTCTTTTTGGATTCGGCAGATGCGAATGCGAAATTGCGAGAGAGAAAGAGAGAGGGCTTTTTGGCTCAAGCGCAGGCGTGGAGGCAGTGTCAACTGAGTGACAAAAAAAAAGGACGTGCGATCGGAGCGGATACCGTTCACCGCACCGCACCGCACCGCACCGCACCACACAAAAGAGAAACAGAGAGTGTGTGTGTGAGGAATCGGCAGGAGAAAGAAAAAGAAATGAAAGTGACTGAGCCAGACACTCTCTCTTCTGGTTCGTGCGCAGTCCAGAGAGAAGTGGCCAGAGTTGAAATCCGTCCGTGGAATTGCAGCTCATGTTTGTACCGTCAAGTCACAAATACAACGTCATTCCTCAGCGCACAAGTGGTGAATACGAACATGATGCACCTTCCCTAAAGTCACACAGGTCTTCAATACAATTTCAGGTTCGACAGGCTTTCAAATCTTCTGGATCTTCATAACAAACATGAGAAAGTGCTTTTCGTTGGGCTTATTCTTTTCTGCCTACCTGTCGCCCAATCACATCGGCACTCTACACGACACGCGACACCACCTCTCTCGGTCTTTCAGCGGCTTTCTTGCCTAGACTCTTCTGCCCATACAGTATACTGTCCATGCGAGGATCCGTCCAAACACTCTGGTAGTTTGTGTGGCTATCCCGTACGACGAGAGGAAGAGCCGCTTTAGATGGTGTGCGGTGGGTCTGAGGTGGTGATCGGATCTGCTGGGACCGGAGGCGCGCTCGATTTTTCCGTGTTTCCGTGTTGGGTGTGTAGACTCGACACTCTATCCCCTTTTTGGCTTGCATGGGAGCTGCTCGTTGATGCCGGTTCTTGTTTGGCTTCCACAGCGAGGCTTGAGTTCACAAGTCATCCTCTTGCCTCTTATGCTTTGAGTCACGCCTTCCATGAAAAAAAACTGATGATGCATTCGATTTCGAATCGAGTTCGAAAGGTGTCATTAAGGTGTAGAAACGAGACCGTATACGATTGAGTATCTGTCTCTCTTTCGAAAATAAATAAATAAAAAGGCAGCAGCAAATGATGGTCACGAAAACTCAATTTTATTTAAAGCCCCTTGCATAGAACACGCCGGCTAGGATGCGTATCCGGTGTGACGGCAACAGCAGTCGCCTGAAAAGGTTGAGGAAAGGAGCTCTATTGCAGTACAGTAGCAGGACGAACAACAATGCGAGTTGAACCTCCTGATCGACAGGGTGCAGCAAGGTCAAGGACAAGCTAGGAGAGAGAGGCAAGGGTTGCGCAACCCAAAGCGAGATTCGCACCACACTTATGATTGCCGTCGCTGACGAATCAACTTCACGGTCACACTGGTATCGTCCGACTCCAGATGATCCATTCAAGCAGCAAATAACATTAGAATACACCAAAAGAGACAAACCCGCTAAGGTGACGATTGTGAAGGTATCCAAGATGCTCACATTCTCGGCATTCCGAGCCTCTGAGTTGTAGGAAATTTGAGATCGAACTCAGACGGCCAAAAGAAGCCCCAAAGCGGGTAGGAATAGCGCCGAAAGACCGAGTCGGAGGCCAAGCAGCGATGCTTGACGGTAAGGCAAAAGGCCAATCAATCTGTGACAGATGAAAGGCGACACACTCGGTATCTAGAGTGCAGCAGACAGCAAGCAGCGCGTCTTTGGATGTGGTGAGTGTGCGGTGAAATGCCATGAGCGCCACCTGCAAGCTGCATTTTGAAACCATCACCGAAGCATGGACGCGTGAACCAAACACTCCGCAGACCGCAGCACGCAGAACAGCAACATGTACTGTATACTGTCCAATAGAGTCTGCCAAAATCTGCTCTCCGTCTTGCGCTCGACTACAAATGGATTCCCACGCAGTCCGAGCCAGACTCGACGTGATGAAGCGCTGCGGTGCGTCGATCGATTCGATGTCTAGGCTTGGACACTGCAGCATCGCGTCCAGCCCAGCTACGATTCACATAAAGGTGACCAGACTGGATCGAATGCCTGGATTTAACCCGCAACTGTACTCTGCTTGATCGGGCGCTTCAGAGCTATGCATTGAGATACACGGGTAGACAGGATATTCGGGCTGCCTATTATAGGTTCAGAGATCAGATATGCCTCTTGCTAGCCGTGTGACCCGAGCTATACGCAAGCGTTGAGGTATGAGGTCGAGTTAGGCCGTCACTTGCCCTTTGAGGTCAGGTGGTCTGTGCTTGCAGCCGAGAAAGCGGCACCGATCGAACAGCTGGTTAGCGGTCGTATTCGTTGATCTTTGATTCGGCATCATCGAACAAGAACATGCTCTCCTCAGGGATGGATATCATGACGTGGGTGGGTGTTGGAGGGTTGGGGTGGTTATGCGTTCCGGACTTGAGATGCAGGCGACTCCGAGGGCCGAGGATTGTGATTTCTCTGCTCTTCTGCCTGAATCTCTCAGATTTTTTCGAGGTGAAGCGCGTCCGAGTTGCTTTCAATGCCCCGAGACATTGCTCAGTCCAGCAAGCAAGCAAGCTCTCGTCACACTCTGACTTGGCTCGACTCTCTCTCTCTGACGATCATATGAACACTCGGAGCTGTAACGAGTCGGTCGCCTGGACCGCCGTCCAATACACCCCGCCTCGGACTGCTATGCAGCTCGAACGGAATCTGACCGGGCGACAGCAAAGAGTCTTTAATGAACGTACAGCCGTGATGGCCAGAAGGAGCAGCTAGCCTCGCTCATGGCAAGGTCAGCTCGAACAAGGTAGACATATCTGATTTGATCTTGACACTGCTTTGACAGGTTGCAACCTAATTGTATGGCGACAAGGTCTAGAAGACACGAGACTGGGTTAAGATGCCAAGGAAAGCGCGACTGGTTTGACAGCGGATAGAGAGAGCGTGTATGTCTCAGAATTTGGTTGAGATCCGATAGAAAAGGCAGGAGAGAGGAAGAGGGCGTGGTGCTTGTGCTTGTGCGTGTGCGTGTGCGTGTGGCTCGCGTCGACTGCATATCCCTTCGCTTAGGTCTGACAATGTTCCTGTCCCCCTTCTCTCCTATCCTGTGCTCTAGACTGTTCATGTGCAGCTGAATGCCTTGTGCTTGAGCATGCCTCTCGGACTGGCAAGACAAACTGAGCTGCTTGTCGATGCATCCTTTGAGTTCAAGACCGAAGCTGTCTGCGTCGGTCTTTTTTTTTTCTTTTTTTTTTCTTTCGTCTTTTTTTATGGCGTGTGTGTAACATACTGCGCTCCTCGACGTCAACGTATGGCTCGGTATGCCTTTTTGAGTCCATGTCTCATTTACTCATCCTCCGCTCGTCGATCTTTGCAGCTGCCATTCGAGCGTCCTACACCGCGACGCTCATCGCTGCTCGACATCTCAAAGACGGCCTCGACAGCCTCGCTTGCACAGGTCCAGTTCCCTCGCTTGTCCACCCCCTCTTCGCGTCCCATTCTCTAGACCCTCGCCCTCGTGTCTCTTTTGTCAAGTCTGTTCTTTGTTCCTCCTTCGGCACCATCTTGATTCCTTTCCACCATCTACGTTCCACTCTCCTCTCCATACTACTCCTCCCCAATCTTCCCAGTTCCCAATTCCCTACACAAACCAACTCGATCGCATTCTTTTACAGGTCGACACAACTCTCTCTCTCTCTCTCTCTCTCTCTCTTCCAACAACAACAACAACTTCGACGTTCATTCCAGCTTGATCAAATCGACTCAGCTGTTTAGCATCGAATCAACTGTCTTTTCTGCTCTCATACCTTCGCTTCGATTTCCAACACTTTCTCTTGGCTCACAACAACAACAACAACATCAGGATCTCCACCTTCACACACACACACTTTGTCAGAGTCACAGCTGCACACCTAGCTGTCTCTTTCCACAGTTAAACTTTCGACTTAGTAGCTTTGTTTCCACAGTTGATCCACGGTCATCGCTTCATACTACAATGCGCACATCACAAGCCATCAAGGTGGCTGCCCTCGCAGCACCCGCGGTGCTCTTTGCTGCCACCGCCAACGCCGCCTCGGATTCGTGTATCAGCCTCAAGGGCAGTTCCATGTGCCCCTCGTTCCAGAACAACTTTGTCAAGCCAAGCAACCTCTCGAGCGAGTACAGCTTCTTCAACACGGTCACCGATGTAGCTTCCTTCGACTCCCTCTTCCACTACTACCTCACTTCGTAAGTTAATTCCTCCCCCCCAAAAATCCATACTTTATATACACGCATCGGGCTGACTTTTACCCCTTTTCCCACCATCCTAACGCATCGCAGGCAAAATGGATATTACACCGACAAGATCCAGGACGGACTCGGATGCAACACCACCCTCGCCCAGAACGTCACCATTCAATGGCAGCAGACCGTCTTCTGCTCCCAGTTCTCGGAAGCTTCCTACCAATCTGGCTGCACTGCCGAGGTTCCACCCACTCTCGTCTGCCAGGAAACCTGCAACCAGTTCGCCTCTTCCGAGGAGGACGTCGTCGACAACACCGCCTACTGCCGATCCACCGACGAGCTCAACACCTTCCAGCGCTCCGTTCGATCCGACACTCTCTCCAACGACTACTACACCTGCACCGATTACAGCTCCCTTGCCACCACCAACGTCAACTCTTGCGTCTCCGGTATCGAGAACGAGGGTAGCTGTGGATTCGGCTACTCGATCGACCAGCTCTGTGCCTTCTGCGACCCTGCAGGTGGCGTGACTCCTCCTCCTTGCTGCTACGAATCTCGCACCAATCTTTCGCAGTGCTCTCAGTGGGGTCATCCTCTCGCTGCTACCATCCGCCCTACCACCACTGTAGCTACTAACGTCCCGAGTCCCTCTCAGAGCACTGCTGGTACCGCTTCTGGTTCGGCTGGTGTCAACTCGGCCACTTTGACCAACGGAGCTGCATCGGCTACTGGTACTGGCGCCTCTGCAAGTGCTGGTCAGAACGGAACTTCCCGTACTGGCAGCGGTTCCGCCGCTACCTCGACCTCGGGCAGCAACAGTGGTGGTTCTAGCTCTGCCAGCATCAACAAGGCTCCCGAGGGTCAGCAGCTCGTTAGTGCCAACGACAAGGTCTTTAGCAACAAGCAGCTTGCCGGTATCATTGTAGGATGCTGTGTCGGTGCTGCTATCCTTGGTGCGCTTCTTGCGCTTCTCTGCTTGCGCAGGCGCGGTGAGAAGGAGGACACCGAGAAGAACACGGTCTACGGCGATGCTGCCAACGAGAGCCACGTCGAGCGTCCCTGGATCCAGAGCGAGGAGGCTATGGTCAAGTCGCCTGAGCTTGGTCGACCTTCCACCGATGCCAAGTTCGCCGGTGCCGCTGGTGTCGGTGCTCTCGCCGGTGGTGCTGCTGTTGCGGCTGCTAAGGGTCGCGATTCTGCCGATGAGCGTCCCAACAGCGCCATGAGCGGCGAAACTGGTACCGACGGCCGTGGAACCACCATCCCTGCCGTAAAGGATCAGTACTCGTCGCATGACATTTGCCCAGGAGAGACCGTCGTCGCCATCTATCCGTACAACGCCACTCTCAACGACGAGATCACCCTTCAACCTGACGATGTCATTACCGTACAGCGTTTGTACGACGATGGCTGGGCATTAGGCCGCACCGAGTCTGGCGGCGAAGGCGCTTTCCCATTAGTTTGTGTAACCTCGACCAAGGGCGGCACATCCGGCTCCGGTGAGAACTTGAGTGGTGGCATGACTAGCGGTAACGATGGCAACGTCACTTCGTCTGTAGACGGCGCTGTTACTGCTGAAGAGGGTCATTGATTGCCATTCTTCCTTGCCCCTTCTCACTCTCACCCTCTAGACATTTTTCTATTGCTATTCCTTGCTCCTTCCATCTTACTGTAGCAACGTGCTACACCCCTGCTTTCCTCAATCGTTGCTCCCATCTACCCACTTCTCACTGCTCCATCTCTCTCTGATCCTCTGGTTTCCTCCCTTGTTTTCCCAGCTTTTTCTGCCCAAATCACGATGACCTCCCCATCCCTATCACCTTTGGTGGGCTCACGGCTCCATCCTCCAGTAAACATCTGCGAAGGATGGAGCCCCGTCGAGACCCCAAATTCGCGGGGCACATTTGGATTTGCTCGGAATCTGCTGGTTGGTTCGCCTTGTTTTCCCCCTCTTCCCTTGCCTTTTCCTTCTGCCCTTTGACCTTGGCTTGTGTCACGAAAAATTGTTCCAACCTCTCTTTCGCCCTTATTGTTGTTAGCGCTTCTCCTGTTGTTGACTGTAGCTACTATCCTTGTTTCTCCACACCTTGTGCGTACTGTTGTTAGAGTTCTCACCGATCCCCTGATCCCCTGGAAATCCACAGTCTTCTCCTCATCCTCAACATCGCTTGTGAGTGAATGTGAAATAAAAAAAAAAGCCTACCATTCGCCGAGCCTCCAAAGCAAGCTTCTTGATTCAAACGTCACAACTTAGAACTTTCCACAATTCAGGTCATGCTTCTAAACATCTCTGTACAGACTTGTTTTCTCGGCTTCAGACTAGTCAGATCTATGTGCCTGTAACGCGTCATTTGCATGCTTCCTCTGTAGGAATACATTGATAACTTGACGGATGGTGTAAAATCAAAAGTTGTACAAGGGCAAGATACGATGAGCCAACAGAGGCTGTCTACAAAGTGGGCATTCGGGCTTTTCAGCGATCCAAGCAGTGATACAACCCCAATCGAAACAGTGTCCGCACTCTGTCACTGCGCTGGTACCTCTATGGGGGGAGCGTTGGTCCATGCAGAGAGTACATTGGAGTGTCGAGTTAGCATTGGTGGTTGCGGCGGTGGTGTTGAGTTTTGCTATTGTTACCAGGTCGGATTCTTTGCTCTTGGAAGATGGGTTGTCGTCGTCTTCGTCTGGCAGGTGTGGGTAGAGGAGGTCTACCGAAGAAGAAGAGGGCTGGTTTCGGGAAGCGAGACGTTTGGGCGGTTGTGAAGTGTGTGAGTATACAGCGTTGTCGATTACGACTGTTGTTGATGGATCCACAGCAGCTCTGGAGGAGTGATGTTTCTCATCTTGGCCATCGTCTTCTTCAGCAGCTGCTTGACGAGCCTGCTTGCCCCTCCTTCTGTACGCTCGAATCTCCAGCAAAGCCTTGACCCCCAACTGTACCCCCAAAAGTACACCCAGAACTTCATAACTTGGCGGCTGATACCCTTGTCTCTTTGGAATTGTCGAAATATAGGTTACCCCCGTCATTCTTTGAGCGGCGCTGTAAAATTTGCCTCCCAGGTAGAACAACATCAGATGGGCTGCGCTGAAATATGCCAACCATCCATCTTGACTTTGAAGCGTTTCGAGTGGAGGTAAAGTCTTTGCTAGCCAATTGACAAGCTTGCGATGAAGGCTGGGCGATGGATGTGTATAGGGTTTATCCAGAGCTCGTGCGCGGGCTCGGGCGCGTGCCTCGGCTGTTTCGAGCTTCTGCTTTGTGTTGACTGCGTATCTTCTCAGCGCTGCGTAGAGCTTGGTCAGCAAGTACGGGCCTAGTACATGCAACAGCAGCCAAGCGAGCCTTTTGGACCTCGTTACAATCCGACCAGAGCGCACATCTTGAGGGATAGCGTTCACATACTCTTCACCTAGCGTTTGACCACCTCTCCCGTCCCCCATACCAGGAATAGAGGATGTTGAGAGTAGATAGTAGCCCAAAGCTCCCACCAGCGAGATGGAGGAGACGTGAGAATGTTGTACTCGTGTACCGAAGAGTGAACGGACTACATCCGAGACTTGAGAGGTAAAGAGGTCTTTGTAGTATGTATCCTTTTGATAAGCGCGCACTATTTCTGGCTGGGCTGCTTGGGGAAAGCTAAATCGCGATTGTGGGCGGTATTGCGATTCAGTATGGTGGGCTGAGGGGCCGACAGGGGGGGAGGAGGAGGAGGAGGAGGATGTGGATGCGATGGCGCTAGCGCTTGGGCCAGCATCTGCGTTGTCAGCCATACTGTAGACTACTACGCTAGCGGGCAAGATTGCAAGTGGTGTTGGACGGTTGAAGCTCTTATAGCCAAAGGCTGACCCAACCGATGAGCGTGGACGATGGAGGATTGGGCAATTGGGTGATATGTCAAGCGGATGGCGAAGAGCAAAGGTGTGGTGTGAAGTGTGGAGAAGGATTGCTTTCGTGTGGAGAGCGGATCGCTTTCAACCTCAGCCTGGGTTGTGTCGTTTGTGAGACTGACCGGAAGGCCGGTTCTACTGCTCTGCCCCACAATCGGCGCATTTTCCGGCTAGCTTGTGTCTGTATTTTACGACGTAACATGATTCCACCATTTTCCCCCTGTCTTAGCAACGTCTTCTGTCGTATCGCAGGCTATGTACTGTACATTGCCTTTGGACAATTGGCTCGGCACACATTCAGTTAGCACACGAAACGATTCAAGCACCGATCAGTTTGTGACCAGTCGGAAATGCATGCAGGGCTACAACAATTACAATCGTCGCCTACCCCATCATCATACTGATATCATCCGGCGGGTACTTTGTTTGCGCAAAAGTCATCAACCTCTTTAAGCTCTGAATGTACTTTCTCGACACCTCGTCGTTGAGCACATGAGCCACGTTGCTACTGAAAATCTTTTCTCTTCCCGACCTTTCATGAATGCCGACCATGGTCACACCAATGGGCCAGGGAGCGTTGCCTATCGACAGCTGCAAATACGAATCGTTGGCGTTGCGATACTGTCTCTTCTGCATGTAGTGTACGATCTCTGCGATCCTCATCAACACGTCTGGAGTGAGTGCTCTTTTGCGCAGCTTTTTGAAGAGCGGTTTTAGGTAGTCGGCGGATTGGACTTGGGTGGCGGCTGCAAGCTTGCCCTGCATGGTATGTTTGATGTCGTCGGGTCGGGATGCGAGGGAGTCAGCCCATTCCTGGAGAAGTGATTTGAGGGTATAGTAGATGATGGGATAGACGCGGTCGATGTCGGTTTTGATCAGGTTGAGGTCGAGGACGCTGTTCATCCCGACGCCTTCTCTCTCGGTGGCAGATTTGGACGGTTCGGCTGCTTGGCCTGTCTCTTTGGCTTTTTCTCGCTGGGCTGCTTCGGCGTCGGTTGTCGCTGTAACGGTGGCTACGTCTGGTTGGAGCGTTTCGAGCTTTGCTTGCTCTGATTTGCCCTTGCTTGCGGCATTGCGCTTCTCGAGCAGCTCTAACGCTGTAGCGCTCTCCGCGCTTTGCAAGGCGTTTCTGAAATCATTCTGACCCAACGCTCCAGCCCCCCTCTCTTCGATCAGCTCCAGAGCTCTCAATCGCAGCCTTCGCTCCTTGTCTGACTCGCCGAATAGTCTGATTGGTTCGCCCTTTGCTCTAAGCCGGCGCACAGCTTCCTCATTGGACACGTTGAACTTTTCGCGCTCCACTTCGCCCGCTGCTGTATCGAGGGCGGCTTTGGTCGCTGCACTCAGGCTTGACGAGGTCGTTACGGGAGAACTAGGTCGGTCAGACGTGCTGTCAGATGAAGAAGAGTTGATCCGTTTTGAAGGCAATGAAGAAGAAGAAGAAGAGGGAGAGGCGGATCGTTCTTGCTGCTCTCGAAGCTTTTCGAGATCTCCTCTGCGCATGTACTTGGACGGTGGCGGTGCTGTAGCAGATGCTGAGCTGCTCGAAGATGATGAGGCTGATGCAAATTCGGCGGCTTTGCGCTTGTTGGCGATCTCCGCCTTGAGAAAGTCCATCTTTGCGGTATGCTTCGGGAAGAAGAATGGTGTATGAGCGGCAAGTGTCAAGATTGCATGCAGAGCCTAAAAAAGAAGGGTTCAAGGTGGAGGAAATTTCTGGACATTGTTAAACCACCAAAAGCTGTAGAAGGTAAAAAAAAGGGCGTGGCCGATTTTGATTCGGAACCGATTTAGGAAGCTGACATTTACCGTGCGTATGCGAGGCGTGCAAATCCGAATTCAACCGTTTTGAGAAGGAAAGTGTCCAAAAGACGCGAATCGAGATCAGCGTTAGCCACGCAGCCAGCCGCTTTGTGTGTGGCTGCTTGAATTTTGGCATCTCGTCGTCGCCATCACAAACAGCACCCTTGCTACCACCTTCTCCACCATACATCGTCACCACCCAACGACACGTTCATTCTCCAAAATGTCCGACACCGAGCAGAAGTCCTTCACCCTCCAGACCGCCTCCTTCGATGCGCGTTTCCCCAACCAGAACCAGACTAAGCACTGCTGGCAAAAGTACGTCTCTCAATGCAGATGACACAAGAGTTCTACCATTCATGAAGGAAGACACTGACAATGCCATGATAATTGTGTTGCCATACGACAGCTACGTTGACTACTTCCGATGTGTCAACGCCAAGGGAGAGGAGTTCGTGCCCTGCAAGCAGTTCTTCCGTGCCTACAACTCTTTGTGCCCTAACGAGTGGGTGAGTATTCTCTCCTGAAATCAATGCACGCTTCTTCTTTGACGGCAAACGAGGGCATACCGTTGGTGAAGATGATTTGGAAGGACGATGCAATGACGGCACACGCACCATGCATTCAGCACACAGATGTATTTTCGATGGAATCGACAAGTCTCGAACCGTCCACCTCTACCCTCCTGGAACCAGCTACCTCGACACATGACGGGCAAACTAAGGAAGCAGCAGCTCGACCGATCGTGGACAATCCTCGTAGAGGGCAAAAAGTTCGGGAGCAGCTATGTCATAGCAGATGCTCGCCATCTTGCAGTGTCCAAGATTGTCCATTTTCGCGGGTAAACGAGTATAATGGCGAAAGAGGTGGGATTGCGATTAGACTGGCCACCTTCAAGGCATCTGGGAGATGTTGAACGCCATCAAGAAGATCGCGAAACGGCTATGCTTCGAGTGGTGGTCGGCACTGCATGGGCCAACAAAACTCAAGCCTCCTCCCTTCCTTATTGAATGACGCTCGTATGTCGACACATGCGGGAACTGCGGTCTTTGCCTCCTACCTCTGTGACATCACCATCCTCGCACGCTACGAGCCCCAGCTTCAGCATCTCTTACCGGCCGCATTCCATCACGCTTTGCAACATATCCGTCCATCGAAGCTGTTCCTCATCTCATCATTTGCCGTTCAGAGCTCGCATGCCTCACCAAAACGCCAAAAGCAGCATTACTGACCCGGTCTTTCCTCCCTGTCCTTTTGATCCGCAGATCGCCAAGTGGGACGAGCAGAGGGAGCACAACAACTTCCCCGCCTCGCTTGAGCCCTAAACACATTCCCTCCTTTCACCAATACTCTGATGTACGAGGCATCTCTTCACACAAATCTTCTTGTTCACTGCATTCCCCTCCACCAGGTGAGAGGATGTCTTTGACGGGTGGTCGTGTTGTGGAGATGCCTGTGGAATCTTAGAACTTCCCTTGCAAGCATGTCGCGTGCGTGTGATCAAGGGTCTGTAAGGGTCTTTATATGAGTCGTATCGACTTCAAAGCTTAATTGGCAAGCGCAGAAGAGCATAAGGTGCTATACAGCGCGATGATCGCTTGTGAGGAACGCACGACACACAATCTCTCACGGCCACACATCCTGGCCATACAAACACGTTCGGCACAATGATTGTCGCACAGATTATCATCACTGAGGCACCGCGCGTGATTGTGTTTTAAGTATAACAAATTGTTCTATTTCTACCTATCATCCAGTAGCTAGCTGATTAGTCTAGTTACCGAAAACCTTGAGGCGTTCAGCGTTTTCCTTCTGCTCATCGTATTCCTTGGGTTGGGGTTCGGCGGTCTTAGCACCAAAGACCAGCTCGGCGCGCAACTTCCAGTCCTCGGGCAAGTTGAACTTCTTCTTGATTTCTCCCTCGGTCAAGTTTCCGTAGTGCTGCAGGTTAGCACCGTAGCCTGCGTTTGTGAGGGCGACCCAGGCGTTGTTCTGGGCGATGGCAGAAGCGTGTTCGGACCAGACGGGGAAATTTTCGGCGTACTGAGGGATGTTCTCCTGCTGACCCTTGACAACAGCCTGGGATTCGAAGAAGAGCACGGTTCCGAAAGCGGGCTTGAAGAGTTCGAGTCGACCAAGAGCTCCCTCGACGGCTTTGTCGTCTCCACCAGAGGACTTGATCACGTTGGAAAGGGCAGTGGGAACAGTCTTGCCCCAGTACTCATCGTGCTCGGCACCGAGAAGGAGGACGACTCGGGGAGACTTGGAGTTGAACGACGAAGGGGATTCCCGAAGCACTTTGCTGAGGATCTCCTGAATCTGGTTGGCAGAGAGGATAGAAGGGGTCTTGGCCAAGGTGTAGGTCGATCGACGGACAGCAAGGCCCGAGAGGAAGGTGGTGGCTGCCTGAGGGAGGGACATCTTGAAAGAGTAGTCTATAGATAGGTGGGGTGGATCTGATTCTATAACAAGTGCGTGTGAGGAATATGAGGTAGTGAAGGCAAGGGAAAGATGAATGAAGAGGGCAGCTTATATACTGTACTGGCGTCCGTGCTCCTTCCTCTCAGAACCAGACAACAGACAAAACAAGGTGTGGTTGGACGAGGCACAGAACATCCTAACTCTCTCAACAGCGCCCTGAAGCAGTGCGCATGTTGACCGACACCGTGCTTACGCCCTCTCCTTGTGCAATCGTACCACAAGCTAAGAGCAGCTGTCAAAATAAGGCAGGAGAATGCCGTGATCTGCAATTCTATGACACTGTCACAGAGCAACAAGCAGCAGCTGCTGCTGCTGCTGCTTGTTTGTGCTTCTGTTTCTGCCGTTAAAACTCCACCCAAAATGTCTCTTTTTTTGGTCTTCTTGATCCTTCTAAAATTATAAAGCCCGGAGATTCGGAGCTAAGCTAACCCCTTTTTCTCCTGTACGCCTTGCACAATCACAAAGCTCTGAATATTATTATGTTGTTGTCATGGTTCATGTTCTCTGATGCTTGCGAGTAAGAGCTTCGAGAAGGCTCGGGAATGCGTTTCCGAGAAACGTCTGCCGAAGAAACCCTTACAGGTCAAGGTCACAAGAGAAAGAGAGAGGAGCACAAGAGGAAATCACGGAATCCCCTTCCCCACATTGCGAATCGATCCTCACTTATCTCTCCCACTTGCTCTCGCAATCTATCTTATAAGACACATCGCTTTGGTCGGAAGTCAAACAAACTCGCAATAGTAATGCTCACTTAGTGAGCATGGCTAACATTCGAACGTCAGACCGATGGATCTTATGTTGAAGAAAAAGGTGTCTAGGTAGTGTCGGGGATACCATGTCACAAAAGGGAGTACGGGGCACAAGCCATCTCTCGAATGTTCCAAAAACAAACAAACAAACAAACAAGCTGGAGTTAAGCCCGGCGTTGATTTACCGCGGGTCATGGATCGGCTTCCTCGCTTTTCAATCAGGCTATCGGCTGATCCTCATCTTCGATCTACTCTATCCACACGCTGCACCGACTCTTCACACTAATTGTCTGCAATACTGCGAAAAAAATAATGCTATGCCATTCATAGAAGGTGATCAAAGGAGGTGGAGCTGAGTTGCAATCATCGCCCTCCAAAGAGGAACGCAGGCGACTGGCCACGCCAATTTGTCTCTGCCTGGTTTCCGAGTCCGTTAAGATGCTTTGGCGGGGGCAGAGGGGATCCACCACCTGCACCAGATGCCTTTGCAGCGGCATTCGTTTGCGTCGTGCTTGCTGTGGGCGTGGATGTTGGAACGGGCGAGACAGCCTTGCTAGCCGCTGCTGTCGTGGCTGCTACTGGTGTTGGTGCTGCGGAAGGCGTACCTGCCTTGCTGGCAGGCTTTTCTCCTCCTGCTCCTGCAATTCCTGTTCCCGCCGTTGCACTAGCACTAGCAGCGGCAGGAGGCGCGTCAACCTTCTTCTCATATCCCCTATCCTCACCGCCGTAAAAAACGGGGATGCTCCATGGTCTACCGCCCATGCTGAGAATCTCTCTCTTGCCCTTGACCCAACGCCTTGGCTGCCTTGCGTTCCTTTCAAGTGGAATGACCGCCTGGAACGAGGTTGGAATCCTCGCAATTGGCTGGACGGGCGGTCCCGCACGTGAGCTGGGGAGTGGGGGATATCGAAAGCCCGGATTCTTTGCTGTGCCTGCTTTGGCGTTGAGGTCACCTGTAAACGTGTGACCGCCTGGACCGGAGACGATCTTGATCGATGCAACAGCACCCGAAGAAGAGCCACCGGGAGCGCTTCCTGAAGGTCTGACGGATGCAGATGGATTGGTTGGTCTGCTGCTGCTCTCGCCAAAAGCAGCGGGCGGGGCAGCGAGTTTGGGTTTGGGAAGAATGGTGGATGGTGTGGGAGTGCCCTCGGTCTTGACTGCGGTGGTGGTAGGGGAAGGGCGTGCGTTCGAAGTGTTGCCGAACGATGCAGGTGTCGTCTCTGCGGGTGGAAGTTCGTACACCGGCTTCTGACCTTTGGTCAAACCTTTCCTCCAGCCTCGACCTGGTCCAGCGGCACCTCTGGCTTTAGCCGTCTTTCTCCTCTTTGCTGCAGGCAGCGCATCCAGTTCCTCCACGGTGAGCGATTGTGCCTGTGCCATTCTGGCCGTGTTTGCACGTTTCACCACCTTGCCACCTGGAAGCGGGCTCGCTGAACCATCAACGGATGGCGAAGCGGAGGAAGTCGCCCCGCCTTTGGAAGAGCGCGGCTTGAGCGTGATGCTCCTGCGTATGGTAGGCGTGGAGCTGGAACCTGCCTTGGAGAGTGGATCGTCGTCTGCCTCGAGCTCATCCAGTTCGTCCAACTCGTCGGCCTCCTGATCCTCATCATCTTCCTCGTCGAGCTCTTCTGCATCAGAGCCTTCGAGGCCGGCTTCTTGAGTTGCGACTTCACGGAGAGGTGTGGCTGGATCTTCGTCATCCGAATAGTCCGGAGCACTGCGAAGAGGATTGGCGAGCGGAGAGGAAGTCTCGCGTGGGGCGGAGGAGAGTGGGACCCTCAACTTGACCTTGACCATGATGAGTATGAGGTGGGGAAGTCACGAGGAAGCTGTTGTGTCGGAGGGAGGCAGGCGAGGGAACTTGAAGCAGGATGTGGTGGCTTCTGCCGAGTTGAATTTAGGCCGGCGAAGCAAGTCGACCGCTGCAGAGATGACTGCTGAAGGGGGGCACCGCCGCGTGATGGACAGGATGATTGTAGTGAGAGCACGATGAGCGATGCCGCAGTTTGCGAAGTCGATGCTTGAAGGAACGGTATGTAAAGAGGAATGCCGTCGAACTCGTTGGTGTTGGAAAGACAAGAGTGATGATGGGGACGAGACCTGCGCAGTTCCCGCTCAGCGACTCGATACTCGAATGCTGGTAGAGTCAGTTGAGCGTTGGCGTTGCGATGGAATGCAAAAATGTAAGCCAACAGTGAACCGGAAAAGCTGAAATTGCATATCATCGGCTCAGGATCGGCTACAACACAGTAGACGGACGCCACATGCACAGCTCACACGCTGACACGCTCATATATTTTTTTTGGGCTACAATACCAAGAGAAAACAAGCTCGGATCATGCGTCAAGTCGCAAATTCAAATTGAGTCGATCAAGCCTATCTCTTTCTCCAGACTCGTCATCGCTGCATTCAATCATGGTTATGCTCAGCATCGCGTCACACTTTCAGTGCAAGGATGACCAACAATCTCGATCGAAATCAGTCAAACCTGTAATAATGAGCGACTAGTGTCGGTGCGTTGCCAATCTCAAGAGTGTCAAAGAACATCTCTCACAGCAAGAGTTCTGACACACTTCGATGGCCGAGTTGCAATTGGAAAAGCACGACTGCGTCTTTCCTTGAAGTTGCAACCTCACAACATAGTCGACGATGATCAAGCTTGCTCGATCATCTTGCAACTCCGAAGTCTCTCCTTATCGGTTAGACTGAGCCAACTTGGTCAAATGACAGCATGCATGCGAGCCCTCCTTAGCTCCGAAAAGTTTTCTGAATAGAGGTCATCTGTGGGATGTCGACTGAAGTACAAAGGTTGTCAAGCGTCACTTTGGAAACGGCTGGGGGTATATATGTGGGGGCCAAGCACCAGAGATGGGTTGCTGTCTGACTAGTATTGCTGTCTTGTCGAGTAGTCTGTTGGGCCATGAGAGCATGCATGATAGATTCGATCAGCAAGTGTCTCGTCTCCAGACCCATGGCTCTCGCGAGCTTTTCATCGAGAAGCAGAGCAGGACTCCTGCGAAGGATCAACTTACCTTTCGGACTGATGACCAGACCTCTACCCTTGCTCGCTCCTCTGTACACCACCTCTACGATATCGATCAGCTCTTGCCGGTCCGTTATCGCCCAGTTGCTGCAGAGTAGAACAGCGATTAGCTCGTCAGCATTTAGGTCTTCCTTGACATTGCATCACCTTGTCTTTGTAATGCGGTTGCACTTACATCTTGTTATTGTTACCAGTCCCCAAATCAATCATGATGTGCTTGTTGCGGTAGAAAAACATGGTCGAACAAGCATCATACAGCTCGTACATCTTGTTAAAGTCGGGAACCTGTGTAATGTCGACTAGGTAGATCACCGCAAAATTTTGCACAGCGGTCGAGATCTTGTAGAGCGTCTCGTCCATCTCCATGCAGACCGGGTCTGTATCATGGCCGAAGCGGATGATGACCACGCGATCTTCTTCTGATAAAATCGCCTGGTCGACATGCCAGCCGGTTGGCAAATGAGGCAGGAAGTAAGACATAGTTGCTCTTGCTCCGAGACGATGGTCGTTTGCGTACAGATAGAGGCTAAGGCGGATGGTGGAAGATCCGAAAAGTGTTTGTGCGAAGTAGTGAGCAAAGTTGTAGAAATGTGGAGCACTTACCCTTCGGAAGACGGAAATTGGCTTCTTCTTCTTCTTCCTCACACACAGCAGCGCGTCCTCAAAAGTCAATCCAGCGCGCTTTCATACTGTACAGCCCATCCTGTCGTGTGCAACGAGCGATCAGCTTGATTCACTCGTAAGAACTAAAAGTACAGTTTGGATGACATGTAGAGAATCGAGGGCCTCGAACAATATCAGACATGGCACCCAGCAGCATGGGCGTAAGAGCCGCGCAAAGACAGCGCCGACAGCTACCTGTGCGAAGGCGACCGACTGCGTTTGCGATCTTCTTCCTTGACTCGAGATTGTGATCTCGAGCCTGCTGCATCGTCGGAAGCCATCTCGCCTTCCTCTTCCTTGACTTCGCCCTCTTCACCTGCACGCTTCCCGTCCGTCTCGGTATCGGCAGCGGCGCGCTGTTCGCGGCTCTCCTTGCGTTCGCGATCTCTGCGTTCTCGTTCCCGTTCAAAGTCGCGCTCGCGTTCGCGATCCCTTTCTGACCGTGAAGGTACTGGTCCCGATTCATTCTGTGTCCCTGACGCTGTCGCACTACCAGCTGACGGATGTCCGTTTGTGCTCCCATTCTTCGGCTGCACGGCTGCTGCGGTCGAAGGCATCCCCATCGGCGGCGCGTTCGGGTTGCGTCTCCTCTCGTCAAACTCGCCGATCATCTCCCTCAACCTCAGGTATCCCAAATGCATCTTTCCTCCAAAGTGATCCGCCAACCTTCGATCCGAGTCCAAGATACTTAAGTAGGCACCGCACACGTCGCATACCCTCAGCTTCTGGTGACCACTCGCACCCGAGTTCTCCTGGGCGTTGTGCAGCTCCTTCTCCTTCTGCGCCTTTTCTTCCTTTAGCGCGTCAGCTTTTGCCAGCTCAGCGAGCGACTCTTCGATTTGACCTTGCTCTCCCAATGCTTCAACTTCGGCCATGACAGCGGCGAGCGCGGTTTCAATCTCGGAAATCTCGCGATTCATGTTGGCAAAGCGTGCCAATTCTTCAGGTGTCTGTTCGAGACGTCGCTTGTTGGCAGCAATCTTGCGATCGATGTCCGAGATGAAGGAGAAGATGTTGTGCTCGTGTTCTCGCTCAAAGTTGGGGAAGCGTTCGCCTGCAGCAAGAGCTTTGCGGTATTCGTCCTTGTACTTGGGCGTGTGCGATTTCGGGCATGGGCCTAGATCTACTTTCTGTTGAGCGGCAAAGGCCAGGGTGGTTGCCAAAGGTGCGATGAGAAGAGAGAATTAGCTAAAGTTAGAAAATACGTTCGACCGTGTGGACAAAGACGATTGTGGTTACCTACGGTGTTGGCAAAAAGGTCGTGTGGACAGGTGCCGCACAGAAAGTTGCGGCACACCTTGGGATCGGTGAAATGCAAGTTGGCTGTCGGTGTGCCCATGGCTGTCGAGAAGTAGCAGCGAAACCATGGCGGCGTCAGTATGAGACATCATCAGCCATGCATTAGAGGTGCTGACGGTTGGGTAGACTCACCTTCGGGACCCATGAGCTTCTCGAGCAGCATGCGCTGCACCTCTGCTTTGCGACCCATCTTGGCTGCAAGTGTTGGACCGATAAATCAGCGTCTGCAGCTGTTGAAGGAGCGGTCCTATCTCTCGTACTTCGGAAGCGAAGCAAATCGAGGCGAAATGAGAGGATAGGGCAATGGTGCGGATGTTGTCAAGTGATGAACGGAAGCGAAAGGATGTTCGAGTTTTGGAGCGTCGGTCTTGAGCCAAAAATCCCGACTTCCGAAAGTGGCTCCTGGAATTTTTGACGGCAATTCAAGGTTGCAGCTTTCCGAATGCTGAGTGTGGTGGCACAAGTGCACACGACTTCAGTAAGCTTTCATACTTTGGACCTGACCAACCATCAACCAGCATCATCTCCTAGAAGCCAACCATGGGTGCCTCCCAATCGTCGCACAAGAAGGCGGGTGCGGCCGGAGGCACCGCCTCCGACGCCAACGGCGATCCCGCCTTTGTTGACTACTACGAGCTCCTCCACGTTGAAGAGACAGCATCATCGGACGAGATTCGCAAAGCCTATCGCAAGCTCGCTCTCAAGCACCATCCAGACAAGAACCCAGACAACGTGGAACAAGCTAACAAGATCTTTCACAAGCTTCAAGAGGCATACGAGATTCTCTCTGATGATACGGAGCGTGCGTGGTACGATCAGAATCGCGAGCGGCTGATGAACGGCGAGGGCCCAGATCTCGACGATGAAGAGGTCTTCGAAGCCTTCCGATCAGGAGCTGCTGAAGCACCACAGCCAACAAGTTCTTCGCGAGGTCTGACCGCCAAAGCGCTGCTTCGCTTCTTCGACCCCAGCTTAGCAAAGGACTTTACCGATGGCGACAACAGCTTCTATGCCACCTATCGCCGCTTGTTCGAACGCCTTGCACAGGAGGAGCGTGTTGCTGCACCCTACCCAGGGGAAGAGAAAGACACCAGCATTCCTTCTGCTGATGCCTACCCTTCGTTTGGCTACAGCCACACTCCCTATTCGAATGTCAAGGGCCAGGAAGCTGCCGTCCATCAGACTCCACTCAAGGATTTCTATAACTTCTTCATGAATTTCCAGTCACGCAAGAGCTTCGGCTGGTTCGATAAGTATGATCTCCGCGATGCACCGGATCGACGAGTCAAGCGACTCATGGAGAAGGAGAATAAGCGTTCACGAGACGCTGCTCGCCGCGAGTACAACGACGCCGTCCGCTCTCTCGCCGCGTTCGTCCGCAAGCGAGATCCAAGATACAAGAAGTTTCAGAGCGAACTCAACTCGACCGGACCTGGCTCAGCCGCCGATCTCGCGAGAAGAAAAGCGGAAGCAGAAAAGATTAGGCTCGAGCGAGAGGCGCGTGCCCAATCGTACCAGGCGCAGAGCTGGCAACAGCCCGAGTACCGCTTCTCTGACGAAGAAGAGGAGGTTGAGGACGAGGAGGCTGACGAAGAAGATGGTAGCGATGACGAGGAGGACGATGAGGGCGAGCTTGCAGGCTCGACTGGAGCTCTTGATCCACTCGATGATCCCTCATACTCTGGCTGGGACTGTGTTGCCTGCGACAAGCTCTTCCAATCTGAGGCAGCTTTCCGCAATCACGAGCGCAGCGCCAAGCACAAGAAAGCAGTCCAAAAGCTCCAACGCGAGATGCAAGACGAGGAAGACGAGCTCGGTCTGGGGTTGGACGCAGACGATATTGCCATCGATGCCTCTCTGGCTGATATGCACCTAGACGGCGGCAAAGCACAGAAAAAGGCAGACGAAAACATCTCAGCTGGCTTCTCGATACCCAGCTTTGCCGCAGACACCGCGGGTGGCAAGAGCAAGAAGCAAAAGAAGCAGGCCAAAAAGCGCAGACAGATGGAAGAAGTGGCCGGACGCACACTTGACGAGGATGGGTTCGGGTTCGTGGTGCAAGATCTCAATCGCAAGCAGACCAAGCCCAAGGCCAAAACAGAGGCAGTACCAAGAAAGGAGCAAAGAGAAGAGACACCGGAAGAGACGCCGGACGCACCTTCTGTTCACGTTATCGATGACGAGGGTGCAATCGGCAGCGAGAATGGGACGGATGTATGCGACGAGGTAGGAGCAGGTGACGAGGAGAGTGCACCGACGCAACCGCCATCGTCGTCTCAGCCTTCCATGGCAACAGCGAAGGCCGATGCCAAACCTCCAGCATCGAAAGATGCTGCGGCGAATGAGGACGATCCATGGGGAGGACTCATAGATCCCTTCATCCCCGCGTCTGCTTTCTCTTCCACCGTCCCGCCACCCTTGCCACCCCTCTCACGGCCACCCGGCTCGTTCGATATCTTTGGATATGGCAGCCTCATCTTCAAGCCGCCACCCTATGTCGTCGCTGCAACACCCTGCTACATCAAAGGCTTTGTTCGTCGTTTCGCTCAACATTCTGTCGACCACCGCGGTACTCGCGAGCGTCCTGGCCGCGTCGTGACGCTTGTCAAAGCCACCGACTGGCACCCTCTCCGCAAGACAGCCAAAGTGGACGAACCCAAGTCGCCTGAAGGCGATATTGTGTGGGGTATGTCGTTTACCATCGATCCCGAGCATGCACAGGTTGTGCGTCAATACCTGGATTACCGAGAGAAGAACGGGTACAGCGCGATGCATGTGCCTCTCTACACCAAGTCTGAAGACGACGGCGAGGAGAAGATGGTGCTGAAGAACGCACTCGTCTACGTTGGTTTACCTTCCAACCCGGCCTTTGTCGGCCCGCAGTCACTAGATGCCCTCGCACAGCGCATATACACGTGCGCCGGTCCCTCTGGTCCGAATCCCGAGTATCTTCTCAACCTCGCCAAAGCGATCCGAGAGCTCGCCCCTCAATCGGTCGATCAACATCTGTTCAGCCTCGAGAAACGCCTGCTTCTGCTTCAAGAACAAAACATCGACCCAGCAGTGCTCATCGCGGCCGAAGCCAAGCAGGATGCCTCCTCAAAGTCAAAAAAGACATTCGAAGACGATTTCGAGGAGGATGAGGCGCCTGGAAAGGGCAAAAAGGGCAAATCTAAGCCAACAGGAAAGAGCAAGGAATGGTGCAACGTCTGCAAAGCAGGTTTTGAGAGCAGGAGCAAGCTGTTCAACCATATCCGGGAGACGGGCCACGCATTGGCTGGCGAGCAGAATGGGTCTGGGAAGAAGGGGAAGCGCAGGTGATCTGCAAGACCGCTTCCAATGCTACACATGCTGTACACTTAGACGCTCACAGACTAGACAGTACCGTACTAATGCCAGATATACGTGCATACAGCAAAGCTTAGGGTCTATCAAGCATACGTGAGGCTTTGCCAACGAACAACGAGAAGGATCAAAGTGCGTGTGAGAGTGGCGCAGGTTCAGCAATTGAAAAAGTACGACCATCTGCAAGTGCGAGTGTACCGCGTGGGGCGTGGAGATCTGCAAAATCGCAACGCCACCAACGGCAAAGTGTCGCCACGTGGCACCACTTTTCCGTTCCCTTCCTGATCGTCGTCCGTCTCCTTCTGCCGCGTCTCTGTCGTTGGTGATACCGTGAACGCCTCGCGGAGGTGGCAGATGACACACAAAATCACTTTGTTGCTCTCCCGGATCGTCCTGAGCGACAATTTGCCACCATCAGTTTGTTGTTGTCGATCTGAAGAAGCGGCGGGAGAGGAGCATGATGTGTGGGAATGGCACGTTCGGTGGCGATTCCCGTGTCGGTTGTCGCACGGCCTATGGAGTATTGTCGATAGTCAATGTTCATACGGTGAGTATCGAAGGAGTGAAAGGAAGATCTCTTGGGGTGGACAGAGCGGGTCCGAGGAGACTCTTACGGTATGGCGTTCGGTCTACGAAGTAGTGCTACACGAGGTAACCAGCAGACGTGAAGTGTTGAAGACGTGTGTGACGAACCGTTTCTCGTCGAACAGGCCCACGTAAATATAAGCAGGTTCTTTCTGGTCTTTTCTCAGCACTTGGATTCATCAACTCGACCTCCCATCTTCTCTCAATCCAGACTTGCACTCAGTCTCCAACGTCAAGCTCTGCTCTGTACTACCAAGCCTTTCCAGAACTATCACCTCTTCTCAGCCACCATGTCGAAGACCAATTTCCGAAAGAGCTCCAATACGAGTTGGTGGTACCTCACCATTGCAGTACTCTACTGCTTTGCCATCACCTCCGTCCTCGCCGTCCCCACCATCAGCCCCCTTAACAAGCGACAAGCTCCGAACCAAATGTACATCTACGACCCCACCGACCAAACCGGCTCGCTCAACATGACCACTTTCATCCTCCCCATTCCTCTCTCGGACGCCTACTCTCTGGCCTCGCCCTACAACCTCTTGCTCAACCACGGTCTTCCCACCTCTGTCGTCCCTTCCGGGTACTTTCCAATGCAGATCGTGGCCGGATACTACTACGACATTCGGCAAAACCAGATTTTGGGGCTGGTGCCACTGCAGGTACAGCAATTGAGCGTGGTGGAGGTGTACCTGCCTTTCATTGATGTGCTAGGTGGTGGAGGTAGGCCTTTCAGGAGGAGCGTGACGACATACATGGACCAGTTGATTCCAGCGCTCGTGGGTGGTGTGACACAGTGGCACAACGCTCAGCTGGCATATTTCGATCCTGCTCATGCAGTGAGTAGATTGGTAGGACTGATCAGCTTTCAAACTAAGACCAGAAAGCTAACCGTCATCTTTGTGCTGTTCTCTGGATGCTTGAAAGGCATACAAGCCAGCAGGAGGAAGCACTCTCAGCTTTGCCGCCGCACAAGGCATCGTCAACACCGTAAGTTTTCCCGCCCTCACCCTTGTTGCACCCTCTCGCGCTTCATCCCGCCCTACTGACAGTCTTCACACGAAACCTCTCATTTGAAACGCTCAGTTGGACGGCCCAGGCCTCGTCAACCCCCTCTTCCAAACCGTCTTCTCCCGCAGCCCCTCCTCACCCATCTCGGAAACCACCTACCGCTCGATCCTAGACCAGCCCTACTACACCACCGCAGGAGCAGGCTGCAACAAAGCCACTCTCTACTACAACTTCACCAATGCCAACCCTAGCTACGTCAGCGGAAATGCGCAGACATACGTGCCGATTACCAGCTCCAACACCAACTATGCTAGTGCTTATGGATACACTGCCGCTACGTGAGTATCTTTGTTCAAGGTAGAGAATATAGAGTAGATGGTTAGACTGACAAATGTTGCTTTTGGCGTCGGTTGTGCGATGCAAGGCAATGGGTCGCGCCGTCGACTATGGTTGCATGCAGCACCTTCGCTTAGGTCGGGCCCTGCTAGCGAATTCTTCTCGAGCCTCTTCGGACCCCCCTCAATGGGAGCCGTCCTCTTCGTCTTCCTTTTCTCTGACACGCATTTCATATACACGCGAGATGTGGAGGTCTACAATCGTATCTATTGTGGTAAACGAGTCGAAACCTTGTGGTTGTGTACGTTCTCTCTTCGTGAATGGTATCTTTTTCTCGTATGGTGTTGGTGGCGCAACTCTTTTTAATGATGATGTGGAGTGTGAAACGCATTTTTTGAACGCGCACAGTCCATGACAGGGTCCATTTGCTTGATGCACGGCCACCACTTTTCCTGCTTCCAATCTTCTAGTCTTCCACCACCGTATCCTTACAGCTTCCCGTTGGGCTCAAAGCTAGCCCGCCATACAGGGTCAGATGCGAAATGTATATCCACCACCACGAGAATGACGTGCGGCTGGATCTGGGTGAAGGCCCTTCGACACTCAATGCATCAATCAGGGTCCGACCCATCACGATCCGCTTCACAGAGCCTGGCGTTCGCGATCTCCAGCTCAACTTGCATTCTCTTACCTCTCTACGGCCCGTATCCACCACTCAGTCCAACCCTACCACATCCACCCCCAGTGCCGTCCCACCAAGGCAGCTGATATTCGACTTTGACTCGGAGCAACGAGACCCGCAACCCCTTACACCACCAATACGAACCCCACAAGATACCCAACCTGACTCAAATCTGGTCCAATCCATCATCTCCACTTTGGCTGAGCAACATCTGATGGGAGATGAAACCGTGCATATGCTCAAAAAGCATATGAGCCAAAGAAGGGACGGAGTACGCGGGCGGAGATTGCGACTTATCCACGCCGGACGAATCTTGAGGGATGGTGTTAGAGTGGTAGGCTATCTGGAGGAGTTGGATCTGCGGACGCGGTTGCAGAGTAGGCAGACTTTGCGGCATCTGGCGCTCGATGGAAGTGATCGCACGAACCCTGATTCTAGAGATCACATAGTTGGTGAAGAAGAGAGGGAGGAGGAGGATGCAGTGGAAGGGTCAGAGGAGGAGGAGGAGGAGGAGGAGGAGGAGAAAGAAGAGGGTGAACGAGATACCGTGGAAAAACGTCAAATGAGCGTTCGAGAGCTGTTCGATTGGCTAGCTGCCCAGATGGACTCTGGTGAAGATGCTGGAGAAGATGCTAGCGGTAGCATAAGCGATTCAAGGCTTAGAGGAGCGAAGGGAAAGGGCAAGACCCGCGAACCGGCTTTCTACGACGATCTTGTACGGGTTACCATTCGTACCGCACCCACCGTCTATGTGCAATGCTCTGTTGGCGAGCCCGAATCCCAATCGTCCCCCTCCTCTCCTTCAGCTACATTCTCTTCCGCCCCTTTGGTCGACGTACACGACCCACCGGAACCGGGAGATTCGATTGACCCAGAACTAGACCGACTCGAAAACGACCAAAATCGAGGATTCAACCGGCTCCTCAGTGCCGGTCTCTCACCCTCCGAAATCTCCTCGATCCGTAACACATTTCGCACCACGCATCCGCTTGACACCCCGTACGACCTGATCTCAGCCCGCGAACACGCCCAACATCTTCTCGAGATGGAAGAATCCTGGATGGACTCTTTCCACACCACCAACAACGGAGGGGCAGTCGGAGAGTTGGGAGAATTTGGCGAGCCAGGAGGAAGACCAGGGGCATATGTAACGGTGATGCAGGGTCTGATGGTTGGGTTTTTTATGCCTCCTTTAATTCCGCTCTTTTGGTTTCGGGATAGAGCGCATCCGAGTTCTCTCCCAACTGGAGCGGTAGGTGGAGGAGGAGGCGAAGATGGGGAAGAGGGCGATGATGAGGAGGATTGGGAGAGGGAGAGGGCTAGTTTGACACGTGAAAGTGTGTTTGGGAGTACGATGCAGGTTTCAATCCTGTTTGGAGTGGTGGCCAAGTAAGTACAAGCTCATGTTCCTCTTGCTCTAGCTGAAGACAAGGGAAAAGATTGATGCTGACGGAAAGCTTGTTTCTGCGAAACAGTCTGATAATGGGCTTGTTTAGGTTCATCTGGTAGTCCATCCATCTTTTGCGCACACACAAAGACATTCAAACACGAGACGCAACGACTGGAAGAACGATGCATGGCAAGCCGCGAATCAGCAACACACTATGAAATTTCCAACCGCATCCAAAGTCTTATCCTCCATCGACACCACCAGCTGTAGCAGAGATGAAAGACATATCACTGAACAGAGACTCGCCCAAAAACCCATCCAGCATGCCAAAGTCCCAATCGATATCTGCTGCTGCTGCACCTCCGGCCGCTTCACCCGCCATCGCGGTACCCATGCCCAGTGCTGTGGACATGGCATTGGACGAAGATGACATTGAGTCGAGGTGTACGTGCGGCATATTTGAGTTGGGGTCTCCTTGGTGGTGGAGGGGGAAGGTGGTCTGTGTTTGGGGGAGGGGATGAGCATGGGTGGCGGGGGAAGGGTTGTGGACGATTGCTGTTTGTACGCCCGAGGGGCCTGCTTGGAATTGCATTAGTTGGCGGAGGAAGTGGTGGTCGTCGGCGTCGGCTGTGTCTGCGGTGGTGGAGGATGTAGCGTTGAAAGAAATGCTTTGACCCGGTGCATCTTGCTGCACCTTCGCAGACGTCGAGTCCTTCGCTGCTATGGCATTCTCCCGATCCCTCTGCTGCGCCGCATTGTCCCTCTTCGAAGACTTTCCTTGCCGTTCGCCCACATCATTGCCATCTCTACCCCTCTTCCCATTCCAGACAGCTCCCGCACCCACCTCAGCGCCGTCCTTAGCGGCCTCTTCAGCCACCTTCTTTGCCAACTTGGCATTCCACGCACTCTTGGCCTTGGCCAGCACAGTAAACAAGAAGAAAGCATAACTGCCCGCCGCACCCCTCCTGTGCGGAGTGGCATTTCCCGCCTCCTCGCAAACCTTCGCCACCTTTTCGACCATCTCAAAGGTATACTCTGCATCGATGTCAATCCCCAATTCCTCCTCTTGCTTCACTTTGGGTTGCGATTTGACCTGCAGACTGGCTGCGCCTGCCGAGGTGCTGATCAAGCCCACGATGCGCAGAGCGAAAATGGCGCAATATGCGGGGGTGACAACGGTCGAATTGTGACCCCAGAACAAACCGTTGGGTACCATTGTTGCCACAAAGAGGCCCAGGTAAGCCATGCAACAGGCATATGCATCCTTGTAGATTGGTCGCAGGACATCAAGTCCCAAATGGCTGCTCTTGAGAGCGATTGTGTCAAGCAAGAGTCTTGCGTACCAGTAGTAGAGCTTCAAACGGTGGATACGCGATAGGGTGGGTGGCAGGTCTGTATTGGGCCAGAGCTGGGATCTGCTGCTCGTGTCGTTTATTTCGGAGGCAGTCGAAGGATCGGCAGCGGACTGTTGCGTGTTTTGTAGGGCGAGCTGATGTGAGGGTCCGGTCCAGGTAGCAAGCCATGTGTCGAGGTCTGAAGCACAGATGCGTCTGAATAGCTCCACTTGCTTTCCGGTGCGTTCTGCGGGCAGATCGGTCACTGATGCGTCGACAAAGTTCTCGAAGAGCTCGACGTTTCTCAGCATGAGCAGTCGCAATTGCACCACGGCAACTACGGCTTTGTCCTGAGGTAGTGCGAATTTGTCCAAATGCCAATGCGCGCAGCCCATCACGACAGGATCGTTGGCCAGTGTGGGCCTTCTGCCCATGTGCTGGCTCATACTCGTCTCGAAGAGCCAAAGGTTCAACCAGGTCCTCTCTCTGTTGCGGAGTCGGCGTGCCAAGCCAGCGTCGTCTTGGCGATTGGCCGGGCGAACAGCAATACGACTGTTCATGTCGAGCTCAGACGCGATACGAATGGCAAAGCCGACATACGCCCACGCCTTGTCTTCGGAGAGCGTATTCATCTGAGGATGGTACGCCGCGAGAATAATGAGCGCCTGTGGGATTTCTGCATTTCTGAAACCCTCCATCAGAATCGTGGGCAAAAGATTGGAGCGGATATGCATCTCGAGATCAGCCGCAATCTGACTTGCCTCTACTCTGTACTTGGCCGCAATCCAGCATGTGGAGCTGAGCAGCAAAGCCGAGCACGATCGGACGTACTCGAAGGTATGCAGATGTGGGTCGAGCAGCGTGATCATAGGGTTGATGTGCTGCATGTATACAGCATAGAGGCTCTCGGCTTCGGCGAGGGTGAGGTAACCGCGGTCGATGGGGTCAAAGTGCGGCAGGTTGTCCTGTTTAGTCGTGAACAGGCCAATGTCGAAGAATGCTTTGCCGCGGCCAGGGCCGAAGCGAGAGACAGTGTTGGTGGCGTTGGAGCCTGGGTATACGCCAAAGAGGCTGGCACGACCATTTCTGTCGGGCAGCTCGGTTCTTGCAGCTGATGAGGATGGATCGGCGGAGGAGCTGGCGGCCGCGCCAGTGCCATTGGAGTTAGAATGGGCAGGGTCAGCTGCCCCGCTAGGATCAGTTGAATCTAAGACCTTCTTGGCAGATACTCTGGAGCCAGCAACAGCGGAAGGCGAAGGATCAGATGACCCGAGGCCGGAATCCCGGTCGCGTGCCGAATCACTGGCGTGGGCGAGCAGCTTGAGAGGGTTGGAGAGGGTGGGCAGTCCAAGATTCTCGGGTTCATCTGGGTCATCTGAGGTCGGCGTGGCTGAAGCGATGCTGTGCGGTGTCTGCCACGATGACGATGTGGAGCGCTGTCGAAAGGCTTCAGAAGGGCGTCGAGGGACATTTGACGCGGCATCGCGGTACGCCGAAGTTGGTGGCCCGCGCGGCGACTGAGCAGGCGGAGACATGGCCGACAAGGAGGAAGGAGCCGACGGCCGAGCTGGCTCTGCTCCCTTCCCAAATGCATCCGGCGACGAAGCTTGTTCATTGGCACGAGCATCAGGAGCTTGGGCACGAGCTGTGCGCTTCGAGTCGACGGAAGCGCTTTTGGTGAGCGACTGCGAGCTTCCAGGGCTGCCGGAGACCTTATTCTTGGAGAACTGCTCGAGGGCGCGGCTGAGAGAGTCGACGGTGCGTTCGAGCTTTTGAATCTTGGAGCTGTCCGACTTTCTGCCGCGTTTGTGACTCTTGTAGTAGCATTCCTTGCCGAGACGCTTGCATCGGACGCAAAGATCGCCTCCGGAGCATTTGACTTTGGACAATCGACATTCCATGCACGAGATTTTCTTTTCGCCGGCCGCTGCTGCTGCGGCATTGGATGAATCATTGGAAGGCGGATTGGCGTCTTCGCTTCGGTCTGAAGCGTGAGCTGGAGAAGGCCGGATGCTTGTGTCACGTGTGGAAGAAGCGGATGGAGGCGGCAGCCTGGATGCTGAAGCCTCGGCGTGATGAGATGCCGAAGACGAAGGAGGAGGCGGTGCCGCAGCCGATGCGGGGGAATAACTTCGGTCTAGGTATCGGTACTGATTCTGTGGATGAGGCGCACCATGAGCGGGTGTCATGTTCATGTAATGGCGGCCCTGAGGATGATGATGCTGCGCTGGGTCATGCTGCTGGTGATAGGGGTGATGGTGAGACGGAGGATAATGCTGCGAATCTGCCGGGTAAAAGCTGGGTTGAGGAGATGGCGACGACTCTGCTGCTGCTGCTAAATGGTAGAGCGCATCGTGATACGACTCGGGCTTTGGCGAGACCATGATGGTGCTGTTACACTTGCAAAGGTGCTAAGCTCGACGTGGTGATGGTTGAAGTATAAAGTAGCGAGCGTCTGTGTCCGGTTAGATTTCCGCAGGACAGCCGATTGGCAGATGCCGGCTAGCTGTGGAATATCGCTGGCGTGATGAAGGTGGGAGGATGATGCCACTTGACAACAGGTTGCAGATTGCAGGCTTGTTACATTCGTATGCCTGTTTTGCATCAAGAGACGAGATGATGCACCGCAAGCTCACTTGCAGGCTGATCGAAACGGAGGGACGCGTGGAATGGCGTGGTGAAGGTGGGATAGAGAGGATGGCGGATGACAAGCAAAGTTGAAAGAACGAAAAAAAAAGTGTGCGGGTGTTGATGTAGGTGTGTGGATGTGGATGAGGAAGAGGAAGAGGTCAAGGGAAGAAGTTGACTGCTGCCGGCAAAAAATAAAGGCAAAAAGGGTCCAAAGACAGTAATTCGATGCGGAGAAGTTGCTTGGCCATGGCTCTTGTTAATTTTAGACAGAGAAGAAACGGCGTGTACAGTAACCCCACTGAGCACCTCTGGCCAGCCGAAGTCCAAGCATCTTTGTTGCCCCATTCTCCAATTCACCTTCAGCACCGAGTCTTGATCGCGACGACAGACAGACTTGAAGTCGTGCAAGCGATGGCAGAGTCTTGTGTGCTGTATTGTAGCAGCTTCTGCAAGTGCTTTTTGTGCGAATGAGGCTCCGCTTCGGGCATTTGGATCGCCGAATGGCGCGCGTTTTTCCCCATTTGCGTATCCTTTTTTTTTTTTTTTTTTTTTTTTTTTTTTTTTTTCACGTTCTTCAGCACTGAATCAGAGTCGATGTAACAGCCTCGACGCGAGCGCACGCGCTTTTTCTTGGTCTTCGGAAGACGGAGAAGGCATTCTCACACGTCCCCGCATCTTCTTCTCTGTCGACACTATCAACTCCACTTCTTTGTGCAAGCCTTATCCTGCAAGCAAGGTCGCTACTACCATGGCAACATCGATAGCCTCGGCGTCGTCTTCGAGTGCGGCTGCAGCCTCATCGAGCTCGGTTGCAGCTGGGCCCTCATCATCCAGTGCCGACGTCAAGAAGCTTCCCATCACCCCGAACCTCATCTCGGCCTTCAAACCCGCCAAAGTATTTACGCAATACGTCTCCAAGGGCACATCAATCACATCAGCTTCGTTTGACGATGAGGGCTACCAGTGCATCACATCAGGCGAAGATGACTGGATGCACATCTACGACGTTCGTTCTGGCACCCGCCAATCCAAGATGCCGTCGCTAAAGTATGGTGTCCATCTGGCGCGCTTCACACACAACAAGAGCAACATCATCTATGCCTCTACAAAGGAAAACAACGCCATCAGATACATAAGTCTCAAGACCAAGGCGTACATTCGCTACTTTGAGGGACATGAGAACAAGGTGGTGACGCTACAGATGAGCCCGCAGAACGATACATTTCTGTCGGGTAGCGTGGATGAAGCGGTGAGGTTGTGGGATTTGCGCGCGCAAAAGTCTCAGGGTCACATGAACGTGCATGGACATCCAGTGGTGGCGTACGATCCAATGGGTAAGGTGTTTGCAGTAGCGATCAACGAGAGGTCAGTAGTGCTGCTATATGACATTCGCAAGTTCGACCAAATGCCTTTCTTGGTAGTGCATTTGGATGACTCGGCGGCGCTGTCAAAGGTGTCGATGCCACCAAGGATTCCAATTATTACCTCGCTCACATTCACCCACGACAGCCAGTACCTGCTGCTAGGCACATCGGGAGATGTGCATTATGTGATAGACACATTCTCAGAAGGCGGACACGTGGTCGCAAGACTCATCGGGCATGAAGGATTGGAAAAGGCGACAGGGCAATCGATAGGCATGGTGGCTGAAGCTGGAATCAGCGGACAGGAAGTATGCTGGACACCAGATGGGAAATGGGTGCTCTCAGGCTCGGCGGATGGGTCGGTGCTCTTCTGGTACATTGACCTGGAAGAGGCCAAACGAAACGAGTTTAGGAATCTGAGACCACGCTACAAGCAGACGGGACACGATGGTGCCAGCCGTGTTCTGGCGTTCAACCCAAGACATGCGCGTAAGTATGCGACAAAGGAGCATCCACACAAAAGCAGAATTTTGTATCACTTGAATGTTCTTGATGCTGACTCTTTTTTTCTCACCTCGCTGGCATCCATTGCACACGACAGAATTCATCAGCGCAGGCGCCGAGGTGGCGTTCTGGCTTCCAGATCTGCCAGAAGATGACGACTAGCTTCTACAGACAGTCTCAATGCAATGGGCTGCAAATCATCTCCGTGTGCGTTCATGACGGTATGCGATGAAGCATGGCAGCATGGCTCTCGTTTGAATTTTTCAGTTTGTTAGACTCAAGCTAAGAACAAATTGCCAGAAAAATCGGAAGGGATTGGCCCGTGTGTCTGTCTAGGAAGGATAGGATAGGGTTCGGAAAGGGTGATTTTCTTGTCTTCCTTTGCTGGTTCGCCGAACGAGCACCGCATTTCAGACTCAGGGGGGCAAATGGCTTTGATTCGCTTCCGAGCCTGGTGCCGAGTTGCACACTGGCTGGACCTGACAACACAGACAGCTCCTTGTGACCATGCTGTAGCTTCACCATCTTGTCCATCTGTCTGGTGTAGGGATTGTTGGTACATCTTGGGAGGGGCAGAAGAGGCTCTCCAATTGGCATCACGAGGAAGCCTCGGTCAAGACACTGTCTGGGTTGCAAAAGGCGTGGTGGCGTGCCCTTTCAGTTTTAAAGTTTTCTTCTTGAGGTTCGTGAATGTCTCATTTTTTTTATTTTTTTTATTGCCTTCTGGGTTAGGGTTAAGGCGAGAGAAGAGCGGCTGTTGCTGCTGCTGCACGTTGGGCTGTGTCCGTGCATGGTTACTCAGTTGAAGGCAAATGGCGACTCGCTTGTTCTTCCCACGCCGCAGAACTATCTTTTGGATTCGTGTGTGCCCTTTTTCCCCACTTTGAGGGTCAAAGAGTCGTGCGTGTGTCGTTGTGGGACCGCACAGGATTGGACGATAGTCGTGGTGGCAGCATCGCCTTCGTTTGTAACGCCTGACCTACATTTGCTGTTATCACTTCACTCCATCCTTCCTCCTTCATCCTGGTATTTAGAAGGCTCCTTTTGTCGACGATTACACGCTCCTTGCTTGCTCGGACGACAGCCGATAGACACGTATAGCCATCGATAGACTGATATCGCACCACCCAACAGCTATCAATTCTCCACGCTTTCCGAGCTCCCTCTGTCGACGACACCAATCTTGTTTCCTTCAGGAGCGCAGGTCAGCTCTCTCAAGAACCTTCAGAGCATGCTCTCTGCCCTCACTGCGCGCGCTGGTCGCGTTATGAACTCGACCATTCACGTCGACTGGTCTCTTTACGGCGGTGCCGAGTCCACCTCCCCACCTTCCTCTTCCTCCTCCTCCTCCTCCTCCTCCCATTCCGCCACCTTTGCGTCCTCACCTAGCCCATCTTCCCCAGGCACCAAACGTCCACCTCTGCGCTCGGAGGATTCCACATTCTCCTACATCTCCTCTTCCTCTTCGTCGACACGTAACTCGCGTTCGTCTTCACCCAATTTTTCGTCCCTCGGCGACTCATCCACCTCCTTCACCTCCGACGATTCCGATGCAGCTGATGAGGACGAGCCTAAGAAATTGGCTACAACACAGCAGGATGAACTCGACGATGCGCCTCTTCCCCAAGTGTCTCGAACCGAGCCTAGCCACACCATCCTCTCCAGCTCCAACATCAAGCGAAGTGCCAACGCGGCAGATGGCAGAGCGTGGCTGCCCAACATTGTCCCCGTCGATACTCAATCCCAGGACTTCCTCTGGATGCATACGGAAGAACCACATCGTTCCCGACGAATGGCCATTCTGAAAGCTCACCCCGAAGTGAAACGACTGATGGGCTACGAACCGCTAACCAAGTATGTCTCTTTCGGTGTGCTTGCTCTTCAGCTTTCCCTCGCGATCTACTTGTCCAAGTACACCTCCCTTCACCCCTTCTCTTGGCAATTTCTCCTCATCGCCTATGCGATCGGTGGCACTGCCAACCAAAACACCTTCCTCGCCATCCACGAAATCACCCACAACCTCGCCTTCCGTGGGCTCCGTGCCAACCGTCTCTGGGCAATCCTAGTCAACGCATCCATCGGCGTCCCCTACGCAATGGCTTTCAAACCATACCATCTGGAACATCACAAGTACCTTGGCGAGGACGGAACCGACACCGACCTCCCCACCAAATTTGAGAGCATCGTTCTGAAGAATGTCCTGGGCAAAGCATTTTTTGCCACCTTCCAGATCTTCTTCTACGCACTTCGACCTGGATTCGTTCGAGCGCAGAAACCTACAGTTTGGCACGGGCTGAACCTCGCTTTCATTCTTTCGTTTGACTCTGCGCTGGTGTACTTCTGCGGGTGGAACGCACTGCTTTACCTCTTGCTGTCCTCTTTCTTTGCAGGGAGTCTCCATCCATGTGCAGCACACTTCATCGCAGAACACTACATGTTCGCAGGCATCCAGCAGGAAACTTGGTCCTACTACGGTCCGCTCAACATCCTGGCTTACAACGTTGGATATCATAACGAGCACCACGATTTCCCCAGTGTGCCCTGGACAAGGTTGCCCGAATTGCGCAAGATGGCTCCAGAGTTTTACGACTGTCTGCCACAGCATACGAGCTGGCCCATGGTGACGGTGAGATTTATCTTGGGTGAGGACTCGGGTCTCTGGGCCAGGGTTAAGCGAGTGAATCGTGACGCGATCAGAGCTGGCATTAAAAGTGGGAAGACCGAGTAATCAGGCGAAACAAAGAGATGAAGCGCATCGCTACATGTTGTCATACAGTTCATTGTCGGGTCTCAAAAGGTCACCTCTTTCTCGTTAGGCGTCCATCTGGAGTGTTTTGAAACTTTGGCATTGTGTGTTGAGGTGTGAGACATACCTCGAGTGAAATAGGAACATCTTCTCAACGTTGATCAGGAGATGCCATTCTGGTGCGCTCCAACAAACGTCCCGTTGAGGTCCAGTATGAAGATCGATCAACGCAACCACTTGATCGTCTCCCTATACGACTTTTCAAAACTGTCGCATGGGCATTTTGAGATTCACGACCAGACCCAAAAAAATAAAAAAAAATAAAAAATAACAGAGATGCTAATTTATCCATGAAGTATCAAGATTGATCCAAGGACGACAGAGAGGAGGGACTAAAAAGACTTTTATCCATATCCATACGTTCTACCATTGCACCATCGCCGAAGGGTGTGTGTGCGAGATTGGGAGAGAGGAAGGGTTTTACAAGTGGTAGGGAAGGGGGAATAGTATGAAGCAGAAATAGAAACGGTCCAGAGCTGGAGAAGAGAAGGGAATGAAGGTAAAATGAGTGTGTGTTTGGGTTTGTTGTGTTTGTGAGAGTGGGTGAGGGAGGTATCACCGCCAAGGTATATACGTTCTCTAGGTCTAGAGCACCCAAGCGCCACCCCCAACAACAGCGAGAATCATCATTGCCACCGCCCCAGCCACTTTTCCATCTACATTCGATCCCATCATTGCGCCAGAGCTCGCTCCGGCAGCGCTGCCACTGGAACTGCTTCTTGGTCCAGTATAAGTCGTAGCAGCATTGGGGATGGTAGAAATGCTACCATCCAGAATGCTGACAGTGTTGGTACCCGTAAAGCCTCCTGGGACGCCCGTGCTGATTCCTGCTGGTGCACCTGTGGTGGGGGTTGCGGCCGAGATCGCCTGCGAATAGTGAGTGTTGAGCGATGCCAAGGTGGATGATTGGGCAGCATCTGTAGCTACGTAATAAGGGGATTGGGAGGAAGAGGCTGCAGCGCCGGGGGTAAAAACGATGGGTGTGCCTGTGGAAGATCCTCCCAATCCGGATGGGATCACTGCTGTCGCTTGACCGTTGCCAACTGTAAGCACGCATCACCAAGAGATGTGGGGGAAAAAAGGGCCGAAAGTGTACGTGAGTGAGTAAGAGAAACCAGAGTCTTCGAGGATTTGGGTTGGGGAGGTCCAACTTACCATTGATGCTGGCGGGGACACCGGCGGTTTGAGCGTTGGCAAGTGGCGCAGATGCGAGGGTCAATGCGATGGCTGCAATGCCAAAAGCTGTCGAAGTAAACTTCATTTCGAATCTAAAGAGTGATGATGAATGGTGGGTATCAATATCTAAGCGTCGAGCAGGTTGAGAAGGGAGGTGGGATTGCAAGGTGGCTCCACGAGGGTATCTTTGTAAATCGAGAGCTGAATCGAGGGTGTGTGTTGAGACGGATGAACTATATGTAGACAGTTGTCAAGGTTGGTATAGGTGGATGTAGAAGAGATGATGATGTAGGACCAAGCTTGAGCAAGGTCAAGTGGATGGGGCTGAGATTACTGTAGACTGCGTGTGACGCCAGAACGCCAACGGAGAGCAAATTCAGAACAGACACATTTGAATATTCCCCGCATTCGCATTTCAGCAACCTAGCCAATTCTGGATTTGC